>OX382276.1:20285048-20747438 GCA_947507595.1 Pyralis farinalis | reverse complement strand
AATTTATTTAAGAATGTAGAACTAACGAGTTTACAAGTAGGTAGGTGTTGTGCATGAATGAGTGTGGTGTGTGTTGTAAGTGTAGAGTGTGAATGGGATGTGTGTTACAGTGGGTAGTGGTGGTGTGGGGTAAAGTGAGCATGATGAAGGTAAGAGGAGACTCAGTAGACACGTGTATTCTCAGATTAAGTAGGTTGTGGATAAGTAATCCAAATAAATATTCATTATTAACTGTAACAGTATTAGGTTACGATGAATGAGGTATTCGGTATCGTCATAATTTAATCTTTGAGGATGGTTGATGACTTGTTTCTTGCACACGTATTTTGTAATAAATCTAGTACTTTATGCAGCTTTTTATAAAGAAACGGGCCTAGAAAACGAAAGAAACGTTGGGAAAAAGCTGTCCTAAATGAACACGTGTTTGGTAAATGAGTGCGACGAGAAGAAGAAGAAGCGCAACTGAAACCAGCGACAGCGTGCTGCTTCAGAACCGTTGCGAGAATAAAGAGCTGTCGTACTGAGAGGACTTGACAGTACCGATATAATTCGAAAGTTGAGAATAAAATTGGTTTGAAAGTGCACACCTTTAATAGAGCTCTTTGGGCATGTTCTAACTTTAATAAAGCGGTCTTTGCGGCACCGCCCCAAGATGTAATACAGTAGGTAAGCGACGGTTGACAGAGTGAGGTATAAACCACAAGACAATATCGGTGGCGATCTAGGGTGGAGGCAATTGGGAATTAGTATTAATATTATGGAAATATATTTCTTAAACTTACCATTAAGCCGAGAATTGGCGAATTTTGTCATTACTTATTGTTTGAGTAATGTTTGTTCCGAGCGGATCGAACCCGCTATCCTCGGTGTTAAGGTTGACACTGAGGATGTAAACAAAGACGCTAGTACTACCTACCTAAGATTGCACCGCCCAGGCTTGTTTATTACAAGTAAAAATAAACAATGCCTAATAAATAACAATAATGCCTACTGGGGGTACCACGTAAAAAAACACGCCTCCAGATTCTATCTCGGAGGTTGTGGGGGTAAGTCAAGGCAAAGAAATGAAAATAATGATCAAAAATTATCATGTCGTCTGTGTCCCGCTTTATAGTACGAAGCTACTCTGTGCTGTGCCCCCCCACCCCCGCCCCCGCCCGCCAGACGCACAGTGGATGATTTATTACTACTAAGGAGGACGAATAACGATACGGTTGTGCGATCTGCAAACCAAATAGGTACTTACTTTCTACATACTTTCAGCAGTCTTTTTTGTTAATTGTATGAACTGAAGCGGTCACTCATTATAGTTTTGTTCACAGATTAGTAAATAATGTTTTGTTATAGTTTTAATTTGTTTGTCAACAGATCCACCTGCAATGGAAGACCACATATTATGTGATAATATTACGAATAATAATCTTGTAATAGAGTTTCTATGCAATTGGGGCGTGTCAGAGGATATTCAAAAAGTTTTTAAAGGTATGTGTCTTGTATTTTATATATTTTTTATATTAGACATCAACAACATCAAAGGTTTATTGATCCGTTGCTAGCCTTTTTAAAGAGATATATTATGTACTTGTATTTTGGCGTCACAAATTCTCGCCATTGAATTTTTGTAGGGGATAAAATTTGTGATGACCTTCGCCTGTCCCTAGTAGTACTACCACTTGCTCACATAATCTGAATTTTTGTGTAAATACGTCACGCACGTCACACATTCTTAATTTTGTCGTGACGACTTTATCGGGAGCCGGTGGTGTACCGACATGTCGGCGCCCATAATCTGTCGTCACCGGCATATCGTTGTCGTGTCGGTCAGTGAAAAAGCGCTATAAGCAGCTTTTTATATTTGCATGCCCCGATATCGATCGAATTAAATTTTTTTGGACAACACGAAAAGATTTTGGGCTCAGCTTTAGATTAAGTAACACCTGATATCAGCACCATATTTTTTTTATGAATAGCTTTACTAAAGAAGATTAAATCACTAAAATTTTAAGGCACGGAGATGCATAGTTTTTACGCTAGAATTTATTGAAATTTACAATGTTATTTCAAAGAATCGTAATAAAATCGCCATGTTTGATATAAATTATCAAAACGTTTCATTATAAGCATTAGAAACGTCAAACTCAACGTAACAATGTATGTCAAGTGCATTTGTAACTGAAAATACAAGAATAAACAGTGAAATGGAAATAAACATCGTATTTGTCAAGTCAATATCGCTCGTCCGCCATTTTGTTTCATTTGGTAGAATTATTGTTAAGATGATTATTATAATGACACAAAACGTTTGGGCATTTATCATTTGTCAAATCTTTCAAACAAATAAAAATTTTGTAATAAGTATAGCAACAGTAATCTCAGTTGGTTAGGTTAGGTTAGAGTATGACAAACAACGCACGAGCCGAGCGAGCGAAGCTAGCGTGCCGCGGCAGCGGCCGGCGAAGTGCCAGAAGCGAATCTTTGCCATTTTGAAAAGTGTCATTATAAAAAGTAGACCAAACATACAGTTGGCAACTGTGAGGTTGGGAAATAAAACAAAATTATACGAAAAGTTGGCAAAATATTATTCAAAGTGATTGTTCGAATTTGAAAGATTGTAGGTGACATAACCTCAAAAAATTAGAATGTTAATAACTTTAAAACTATGCGTTTCCGTGTTATAGTTCCCTCCTCTGGGGGTTCCTCTCCCCTCCCCCTCGCCCCCCTCCCCACTCCCCTCCCCTTTTACGGTGTTACTTAATCTAAAGTGCTTCCAGATTTTGGGGTGTAAGGACTCGCTAACAGGTAGAGAGCCCAAGCCAACCTGACCTGCACGTGGTGCATCCTTCTGACTAACGAACGAGACCCTGGCGAAAGAGAGGTAGGGCACAGCGTATTTAAGCTGGGCCGACTGGGGAAGTACCTCCACCTCACAGAACACCGCACCCAAATAACAATCTCCGAGGGTTGTTGTGTTCCCGCGTGTGAATGAGGTCACCGGTGTGCAGTGGAGGTGCCGGCGCACGGACGATGTTTTGTGTCGCTAGCGTTTATATTATCGCTCCAAGGCGGTAACCGCTTCACATCAGGCGGCCGTATGCTTGTTCGCCACCCGACCTAGCATAAAAAAACTAGGCAGTGGTGACGATGAGACCGCATTTTGTACCTGCCAAAATATTTCTGTATGTACACACAGCGACAGATCCAGCTATGCAAAACAAACACATTTCGCCTTTGCTACTACGACATAAGATGCATGAGTGTATACTGTATAGTTTGACGTTTCGCTGTGTGTACAGTTATATATTTTTTCTGTGTGCAATAAAGTGTATTTTTTACCAGACAGAAAAAGAGGTTTTTCATAGATTTTTTTTTGTATTGTGATATTTTTTATCTTGTGGGCGGGTGGATATTGGTTTCTAGTCGAGCTATCTTCGTGCTCTTCCTATCTTTCTCTACACCGATTTTTGAATCACTCGCCTGAAACTCTACGCGATGGTGAACGGTTCGAAACTAGAACTCCTGGGCCACGTTAGCTATTGGCAGGATGCACCACGTACTTACACCATGGTCTGTGTTTTTACTCTAATAATGCTTTTCATTGCTACCTTTTCAGACAATGATATTGATCTATTTTGCTTAGAAAACATGTCAGAATCTGACATTCATGAATTAATACCATCAACGAGGATTAAAGATCGAATCAAGTTTCGAGCTGGGCTTATCGCCTTTAGAAAAGAAAATAAGTCCATAGTAAGAACCTTATTTTTTGGTTTATGCTCATGTATGTCTATTTGTCTTTTGCTTAAATATGTGGTCACAGCATAATATTACTTTTACAGAGTACGTGTTCATTGGATACAGAATCTATTGCTTCTGATTTGTCAGTACCAAATTCGGATAGTGGAGAAAGCTCAAATTTTAGTAAACGAAAGGTTAGTTAATTATTTGTTTCCAAATTAATTGTAATTTTTCTTTGACGTATACATCATATGTTGCTGCAAATACTTACATCATTTCAATTTTGCTGAAATGGAAATTTCTTTTTATTACTGACTTATTTTATAATGATTAATGATTCATGAAATGCTTGGGCCGTTCGTGAAATATGAATTTACAAATTTTATTAAGACAAGTTAGGGTGTACCGAAGGAGGTCGTGACTTAGGCCGTGTCTGCACCGCGATATTTCACCACGCGGTTTATACTCTAAATTAAACATAGAGGTGATAAACAAAAGCGAAATTGCCATACACAAACTACCTAGGTACTTTGTTTACCGAAAGTGAACTGTTTTGTGTGTGAACTGCTACCTAAACGTCCAGCTTGGTGGAACTTTTTGTAAATTGTTATAACGCTGTATTTTATCGATTTAGCTGTGCCCGCGACTTCGTCCGCGCGGAATAGTTTTTTTTTATTATTTCGTTTTTCATATTTTACGCAGGAACCCTAAATTATTATTATTATTTACGGGATAAAAAGTACCCTATATTGTGCTCTGAACAGTCGTCTACTTACCAGTGAAAGTCCCGTCAAAATCGGTCCAGCCGTTTTAGAGATTTGCCGGAACAAACAGACAGACAGACCGACAAAAATTGTAAAAATATTCATTTTGGTGTATGTACCGTGTATATATCCATATACATTTAGTAAAAAGCGGTTATTTTAATATTACAAACAGACACTCCAATTTTATTTATCTGTATAGACCATAACCATACATAACCAAATAAATAGTGCATTGTGTAAATTCATATTTTTTTTAAATAAGTAGGTACACGCTCCAATCTTATCGAGGGCTTTAATTTCTCGAACCTGCAGCGACAGGTTATATTTTTTTATGACCACCCAGAAACTGCAATAATTAACAAATGGGATTTTGTTCATAATATGCCCAAGCATTTCATGAAATGATCAAATTCTACGATTTGGCCACGACATATTATACGTAACAGGATATTTTTGTTTAGGTTGTTGATTTAGAGACAATATTAAGGAGTAATTGTCCTGGAGAATTATGTCTAGCTAATATTAAAAAGAATAATAAATTAGATTCTCCCAGCCGAAACAACTTGGTGAAATCAGTTGTACAATATTATATGAAAGAATTGGGCTTTATGAGAAAAGAAGATTTTCAAGATATTGCACAGCAAATTGTAGCACTAATTCCAACTGAAGTCATCGTTAGTTATTCTATAATTAACTACTAGGGAAGTTAGGGCCTGCGGCGCAAACGCAAGCGCGCTTTTTATCTTTTAAATAGGTAACAGCAAGCTGTGTAGCAAGCGCGCTTGGAAACTTAGTGCGTCAATCTAAAAAATGCTTGGGCATTTCATTTTATAATTAAATAAAATTAAAAAAAATAAGTTAAAAAAGATAACTTAGTAAAAATTACCAAAAAAATGTTGAATATTCAAAATTTAATATTTAAAAAAATAAGTTACTTTTTAAAAAATAAACTGAAAAATTTTGATATTTGATATAAAAAATATAAAAAGCCTAATCACGTCTTCAGAGTACTACCACTGCAAAAGCACTGCTCACAGTAGGGACAAATCTTCTTGGACCGATTTTTCTGGAACAAAACTTCTTTTTTTGAAAAACAAATTTCAACTGGCACAACTACGACATCTAGGCTACACGATCACGAAAAAAGGTGGTTTCAAACTATTTTGGTTTTGGAGAAGTAGAGCGTACAAAATACCGAGAAACTGGAGGTCGACCTCACATATTGCTCGCTTGCTATCGCGCGCTTGCAATAATACATATACAAAGAAAAATATTTTTGCACATTGTTATTGTTAGATTCTCGCCACAGACAGAAATCTGCATAGAATTTTTCATATACGTGTCTATACTTTACGGGAAGCAAATTATCCGTAACAATAATTATTGCTCTTTCTGTTATATTTGGCAGTGTACAGTCCATTTGACTATCTGAAGATATGTTCAATGAAAATAATGAATTAAACTCGTACAAGAAATATTAAGAAAAATATTTGCCGCATTTTACCGCGCACACAGAAGGAAGTGCAAGGAAGGCAAAGAGATCTAACCCCATTCAGCCACACCTTAGACAGAATGTTTCCTCATTTTATTTGTTTCGGAACTCGATAGCATGTATATATTTTGGCTGTATGATAAAATCTGCGTCATATGTATTATTACGAAGGTTGTCATTTTGATAGTCTATCAAAAGGATAGTCAGTTTGATTCAAGTACCATTTTCATAAATTGGAACATTTTGAAGCAGTCGCTGATAAAATATATAATTAATATTTATTCAAATACAACCTTCAGTTCCGGTATTTAAGTTTAATTCGTCTCGGTTAATTATTATTCTTAAGTATTGCCTTTAAATCAACTTGTAATTTTTCAGACGTAAGGGATTTCTGCAGTTGCCAATTGATTGGGTACAAAATAAAACCAACCATTAACGTACAAACAAAAGATCATTATGGTAAAAAAAAAATATACAAGCCTAGTATAGCAGAGGCCAACAAAAATTTTATTCTTCATGTAAAGGTATGAACACATAATATTATATGAAAGTAAGTTTCTTTATAAAAAAATATACTACGTCGGGTGGAGAGCTCGCAAGCGGCCGCCTGATGTGAAGCGATTACCGTAGCCATATGAATGCTCGTGACATAAACATTTCGCTTGTGTGTCGCCACCCCCGCTGTCAACGCAGCACTCCTTCCTACTAGTGATCTCACTTACGCGGACACGACAACCCTCTAGGAGGCTGTTAATTGGCTACGGTGCTCTATGCGCCCTACCTACCTCTCTTTCGCCAGAGCCTCGTTTATCATTCAGCAGGCTCTTGCTTCAAAGATGATGATAAGCTACTTACGTACACCCCAAACCGTAATCATGTTATAAAGATAAATATTGGTCACTTATTTCGTAAAAAAAAATACTGTCTGCCGTAATCATTGCTTAGATTTACACTTCTATAAAGGAAGTAGGTAGTCGTCCAAGTTTGATTGTTTTTAGTAATGCTAAAAAGTTGAGGTTAATATTCCTTGTATATGTCACCGTAAAATTGTGACAATCGTCAGATTATAATCTCAACGCGGGAGATTGTAAACTAACGTTAGGTTTAGGTTAGGTTAGTTTGTAAACCAACTACATTTATTATAATCTGACGGTTTTTACAATTTTATGGTGACATATATACTGTTCCGACCTGGTTACACTTTTCAAGTTTCCAGTAGAGCAATAAATTAGTTTCAATATTTTTTACCATTATCTCATTTCTTTACAGAACCAAAGTGAAGTTCCCACGCAATTAAATTTGCACAGAGAAGCCCAATCTTTGAAAGGAGGAAGATGCCAGCCAATGGTAATTGTGGTGGGTGCTTCGATTAATGAATTAACCGATTTTTATGTGTCTTTTGACAACATATTGTATAAATTGGATTCTTTTTTAAAAGCTTTGGATGTTTGTTTCAAAACATTCCATACCCTTGACGCTGAATATCCCTTAGAATCAATTCACGTTTGGACGTTTATCCAGAAATATTTTTATAATATCCACTTAAAAACCGATAGAAAACTTTCAGGAGTCTCAGCTTTCATATCGGATTTAAAATAAGTTGAAAACGCACGGAAAATTATCAAAATCTCTGTTCACGGTCACACACTGGCAAGCCTGTATTATTTTGGTAGCTTTTAAAGTTGATCCTCCTATTTATAACTATAAGTTTGCAGCAAATTTCAACATGTATCAGTGTTTTGTTTGTCATACTTTCATTGAAAATTATAAAAGCTTTTTTGTACACTTAAAACATTTTCATAATTTAAGTGCTAGTTCACTTTACCGCTGTGAACAATGTGACTATAATCGAGAGTTTCAGAATGTAAGGTCTTTCAGACGTCATATGATTTCAGAACATTGTGCCGTACAATCTTCGTCAAATGACGAGCTTGCTGCACACGATGCTTGCCCTTATATTGACAATAATAATTTTCGGAGTCCGATTCTTAATAATATTCCTGAGGTTAACGAGATATTAGCAGTAGATACCCCATACAATAAATATCATGAAAATACTTTATGTGCTGCCAAAAATAGGTTAAAAACATCAGCGGCATCTTTAGCACTTTCTTTGTACAGTGATGCTGGAATAAATCGCAAAACATCTCAAAAAATATTACAAAGCATTCAAGTGCATATTACGAAAATTATTGGTGAAATTTTAGAAAACATAATAATGTCTTATACTGATGATTTAGACCAGAATGAAACTTGATTAATTGTGTCTATTTGGTACGTGTAAGTGTATAAAATACTTAATAAAAATTATATCACTGAAGAATGTATTTAAGTATTTAAATACATTCTTCAGCGATTTTATTCACTAGTTGTATCATTAACACAGCGGATTGCTGCAGACAGAAAACTTTCAGGAGTCTCGGCTTTCACATCGGATTTAAAATAAGTTGGAAACTCAAGAAAACTTGCCAGTGTGTGACCGTGAACACAGAATCTTATAGTTACAAAACTTGATAGTACCAAAAACGGTCACTTCAGGCGTGATTCAATTTAATAACTACGAAGATGTCAATAGTGGCTGTAAATTTATTAATAATATCACTGGAGAATGTATTTAAGTATTTAAAGCCAAATGGTTGATTCTCTGCGAGGTATATTATTAAGTTCACGAGTAATAATACTTTTTCGTTATTAAAGTACTTGGTATAAAAATAAGAAAGAAGGATCTAAATGACCAAATGTTCTATTTATTTTCACATAGTTTTCAAAATATAGTGCAAACTATTCGAATAGGCGAACTGTATGTCACTTTAAACTTGACTAATTGTGTCTATTTGGTACGTGTAAGTGTATAAAATACTTAATAAAAATTATATTACTGAAGAATGTATTTAAGTTCTTCAGCGATTTTATTCACTAGTTGTATCATTAACACAGCGGATTGCCGCAGACAGAAAACTTTCAAGAGTCTCAGCTTTCATATCGGATTTAAAATAAGTTGGAAACGCAAGGAAAATTGCCAGTGTGTGACCGTGAAAACAGAGATGTGTACACGGTCACACACTGGCAAGTGTATACTGTAAAATTTTGGTAGCTTTTAAAATTGATTTTATAACTACGAGGATGTCAATAGTGGCCGTAATTTTGTTCCTCAAAAATAATTTAATAATTATTCAGTGTAAATTATTCAGTTTAATACATTATTCAGTGATTTTATTCACTAGATGTATCATTAACACAGTGGTTGGATTGCTGCCGAGCATTTTTTTCTAATGTGGGCATCACATTGTCGCCTTAATAAATCCATCACACACCTGCCACTGAAAATACTTTAAAGCCAAACACCACTTCGTTTTTTTTTGGTGATTGCTTATTGTATGTCGTTTGAATATGACATTTATATGACATAATTTTTTTTTACAATCAGTTAATTAGTGACGTCTCATTTTACTAATTATGTGTCTATTTTTTGTAACGAATTAAATTTTAAGAGTATACTGCGCGTCCACTAGCGCCGTAATTTGAAATAAAATAATAGCTGACGAATGAAGATAAAAATGTAATTAGGCGTGGATATCCCTCACGAAGACAATAGAGGAATTTTAGGTCAATACGCCGATGTGTAAATAGTAACTGTTTATTTTTATTTGTATTTACCATTAAAAGTGACCACTTTTGGTGGTTAATCGAATAACTATTACATGTTGATTATTTACATGTTCGCATATTTCTCTAAAAATCCTTTATTGTCTTTGTGAGGCCAAGCCGTTGGCATTACTTACTTCATTCTTTTCTGTTTTTTCTATCTATGATTTTTTCTAAAAATAGCGGCGCTAGTGGATGCGCAATTCCACCTTCGGAGTATATACTTATAATTTTTTGAAGGGTAATTCGTTAGTAGTATGCGGTTTAAATTCTCTAAAAATACAGAGAGGTATTTGATTTGAATGACATCTTTAAAAAATGTTAAATTTATTTCTAACAATTAATTACAGTTCGTTTTCTCAAGTAGTTTGTCCGCTTTGGTAAGCCAAATGGTTGATTCTCTGCGAGGTATATTATTAAGTTCACGAGTAATAATACTTTTTCGTTATTAAAGTACTTGGTATAAAAATAAGAAAGAAGGATCTAAATGTTCTATATGTTCTATTTATTTTCACATAGTTTTCAAAATATAGTGCAAACTATTCGAATAGGCGAACTGTATGTCACTTTAAACTTGATTAATTGTGTCTATTTGGTACGTGTAAGTGTATAAAATACTTAATAAAATTTACGTTATGGTAAAAAAACTTCTTTTATTTAATACGTTTACCTTTTATATATTATCTGATTATGCAGCTTTTGTATTGTCTGTGTAGATTTAATCTTAAGTTTAAATTTTGTTATTTTACTTATTTTAGTTTACTAGTGATAAATAATGCGTGTATGTACATCTGAAATAGCTTATACACATATTGTCAATGTTGTTTTTGGTGTTATGTGTAAGTATTAATTACCGTTGTTTTGTTGATGGGTTTATTATGTTGAACTTTTGCATTTTATTCTAGTGTTTGGGTAAACTCGAATCCCTTTTATTTACGAATAATCCATTAAATTCATTATTATTCACTATATTTTACTATTGTAAGTTACGTATTATTTTCCCGCTATTATCTTCTATTGACCAAGTTTAATGTTGTTTATTTTGTAAATATACAATATATAATAATGTTTATTTTGTAATCGACTACCAATTAATTTTTTTTTTTTTCCAGTTTCTATTTGTTTGATTTGTATTTTATTTGGCAGATAATACCACATCGCTCCTGATATAAACGTTGCAATTCTCTTATTAAATAAGTACATAAAAAGTTAACATTAACACTTAAATTATGTTTACTTTTTTGTAAATTTACCCGAAATTATGATGTTTCCACCAGTTGCGATATGATATTATCTGTCAATTAAACACGCTACAAGTTATATAAATAGGAACTTGTAAAAAAAACTAAACTTATTTGATAGTTGTTTATAAAACTAACACTGATAAAGTTTACATAAGTTGTTTGTTAAAAACACCAAACTTAGCCTGATAATATTTGTAAATGTCATCTGGGAGATAATACCTAACCTGCATTAGTAGAATATACAATGCATAATTGACAAATATAATCAAATCTACTTTAGTATAACATACAAAAGCTGTTTGGTGTATAATGCTAAAATACACTAGTAGAATATACAAAAGCTGAATAGTCGATACTACGAATCCTTGAATAGTAAAATTTACAAAATCCCTCTAGGAAATAAAACCAAATTTTCTCTAGTAGCATATACAATGGCTAACTGATAAATATAACCAAATCAACTTTAAGAAAACATACAAAAGCAATTTGATGAATAATACTAAGTAAACGCTTAGTAGAAAATACAAAAGTCGCATTGTCAATGATACGTAACCTCGAATAGTAAAATTTACAAAAGTCGTGTGGTAGATAATATTAAATCTACCTTAATAGAATATGCAACAGCTAACTGATAAATATAACCAAATTAACTCTAGTAAATCATACAATAGCAATTTGGTGAATAATACCAACTAAACACTAGCAGAAAATATAAAAGCTGAATTGTGAAAAATATGAAACCTTGAATAGTAAAATTTATAAAAGCAGTCTGGTAAATAGTAGCAGATGTACTATAATAGAATTTACAATAGCTAATTGCCGAATATAACCAAACAACTCTAGTAAAACATACGAAAGCATTTTGGTGAAAAATAATAGGTAAAATCTAGGAGAATAAACGACAGGTAATTGATAAATATAACCATATTGACTCTAGTAAAATATGTTAAAGTGAATGATCTACATTATTAAACCTACACTAGTGGAATATACAATACTACTGATAAATGTAACCAACTCAACTCTAGTATAACATACAAAACTATCTTATAGATAATATAAAAGTAACGAAATGTAATTCAGTATGAATTACAAAAATATTTGATCGATAATACGAAAGTAACGAAATGGACGTTCTGTATGAAATACAATAGTAACTATGTCATTATTATAAAATTTAGTAATTATTTTACTAAAGTAACGCAATATTTTTTTTGTAAGAATCTCGACGTAACATAGTTTAAGCAAGACCACTTCGGTAAAAACAACAAAATATTTTGATAAATTTTACCTATAGATTGTAGATATAATATAGTACAGTTTATCATACTAAATAATAAATTTTATTATTTTTACTGGTACTTCATTTAACCTTTTTTGATTGGTAAAATCAACTTAAGTCAAAGGTAGGACCCAGTTCAACCTTCGACTTGTGTTGATTCTATTAGGAATCTGGTAAATCCAACTAATCTTTTTTTTCAGTGTGCCGTCAGACCTCCTTAACCCAGGGAGAAAATCAGATCAACGGCCACGAACTAACCGGGGCGAATGATTCTCATGAAGAGTGTCACGAATTTCTACTGTCCTACTGGTTGATATTAATTGTCCATGGCTAGTACATTTGTAGCAATAAATAAGTATCATGATTAACTGATCTTGGCCTCAGAGACTTTTGACTTGAGGAGAACAATCCTTGTTATTCTCTATGGGTGCATAATACGAAATTTCGAAAGTCTACTGGAACGCATTAAAATTGCCCCGTAAGCTAGTATGATGAGGGACAATCAGTACTTTCTCAAAAAAATAGGATCTGTATTAAATACATAAAACGGAAAAGTTTGTTTGTTTGTTGAACGCGCTAATCTCTGGAATTACGTTTTGGTTTTCAGAAAATATTTATTAATTTGATTGCGCTATACTTGAATAAGGTTATTAGGCCATTCAACACCACGATACGACCCTTAGAAGCTGAGAAGTTCTCAGCTGCTAAGGGTTCTCAGTGAGAACAAGAGAGAAAGTAAAAAAAGCGGAAGTTGCGAGGTGCAGAAGAGTAAATAATTAATATCTAATGTAAATTCATTATTGTAAAGCTATGTTTTACCGAAAAGCAGCTATATTTATATAGCTGTGTTTCAGTTGGATGGGTGAGATATGCCAGAGAAATTACTGGGTACTGTGACGAAACATCCTTAGGTCACAAGGTTAGCATCCTCGTGGTGTTGCGAGCGTCAATAGGTTGCGGCGACCGCTTACTATCTGATGCGGGCCGCATGCTTGTTTGCCAATCTAGTTGTCTAGAAAAACAAAAGGTTATTATTGTAAGACACTTCTGAGAAGTAACATGACAGTTCCTGTTTTAGATAAAAGAGAGGAATTAATTAACAGATTGTGTACTTCTTATTGAGTCTACGTGGATATACTTGTTTACGTTACTTTATGTCTTTTTCTTTTAGACACGGGTGCTGTCATGTGACTTCTATGTTATGTAGTAAAACTTGTTTGTTAATTCGCCAAAACCAAATAAGATAATTGCTTAATATATGTAACTGCCAGCACATTATGTTGAATTTTAATAAAATAATTACGCTACAGATTGTTGGACAGTTTTATGCCTTAGTAGCTAGTTGAATAAGCAAGTGGGGCGACTCGCAGTAAACCTCTCATAGTAAATTTACAACACATATATTTATTCCTCGGTACAAATTACAAGGAAAATAATAATGAGCTGGAGTCATATCTCATTACTTAAGTTAAAGCTCAACGACTGTGGACAGGCTGAGGAGCTCGGGATGCCATCTAAGTACTGCATAAAAAGGTTTTCATTAACTTCTAAGTAATAAAATTTAGACTTTATTACGAGAGGGGCATGGTACATATTGTAATAAATCTGTATTGTTGCATAAGATGTTAACAACTGAATGGCATGTCCACGAAGGTGTTCGTTAGGCAGATCCATAATTAAAAAATAAAATTGACGAGGCGCTGAAAAGTTGTATGAGTACCGTCTGAGTTAGGTTGAATGATGTTTAATGGAGCATCATTTTATTGTATATTTTTTTCACGGATTGGTCATTTGATATACCTGTATATGATATATAAGATCATGTCGGTTGGAGAAGTATATATAAAATAGAATTCTCTAAAGAGTTGCTGCGAAGCGGGAAGTTGCTAACTTAGTCAATTATGCTAACGTTGCAACTGTGAGAGCAATGCCCCTTGTTTAGCAACTACGGGGACCGTGTCCCATCAGGCGGCTCGTATGCCTATTTTCCTACCAGACGCAGTATTAAAAGAAACAGGTAATATCAAACATAAATTTAAATAAATAATTAAAAAAAAAAGGTGTGTCAATTTATGTAGTAAGATTTACTTCTTTAGCGTAACAAAATACGTGTTGTAGATTTATAAATAAGTACTTATTTGAGTAGCTTGAATATAGGCACGAACTTAAGAGACAATTACCAACCAACTTCGTGGTGTCGATGTCGATGAGCGTGTGCATCCCACTCAGACGTCCGGCGCGCGAATTCACGTAAATGTGACGCGTCTGCGAGGTTCGCTTAGCCTGTACCTGCGCGCCGAGCGGCCGCTAGCTACAGCTATATCAAGATAAAAACTACCAACGAATACGTTCTTCTTCTTTTTGGCGTTATCCCGTTTAGTTATCCATTGAGATTGGCGGGGCCGCTACCTTAGCCCAAGCATTTAGCGAAGATACTGATTTTTAGATGCAGCGACTGCCGTCAGACCTCCGCAACCCAGAGGGAAACCCAGACCTATCCTAGGGTTTCCTCACAATGTTTTCCTTCACCGCCGAGCAAGTGACAATCACTAATATGTACATAAATCTGAAAAAACGTATTTAGTGCTATATACCAGGATTTGAACGGGAGACCTGTTGGCCACAATGTCGGTTCTTTATCCACTGGGCTATCACTGCTCATACTTACCAATACGTTATAATATCTAAAAATCCAATCCATCATATTTCTCTAACGCGCCAAAAGAAGTAAAACTTTAAAAAAAAGACGACACCGACTTATTTTAGGCCAGCAAACGGTAAAGCCTGTTCACATGACACGACAAGGTGTAAATCTCATGCCCTTATCTGTTCTCTCTCGCATACATTACGTGTGAAGATACTCCAGGACTCCAGGCGACAACATTTGCATTTTAAGCGCCAACCAGTAATTATTCGCGGGCTTAATTATTTGCCCGGTCAACACGCCAAGAGGAATGCTTCGCAATTTGTTTGGGTAATCTAAATGGAGGCCAGTTTTGTAATGAGGTTTTAAAAAATCTCAACTTGATTCATGAATAATAAAATAATGCTGCATTAATGCTTTTTATCTCGAGGTTAATGTTACTTGTAAGAATTAAAAAGATTATTACATATTGGATTTCATTAAAATGAATATTACTACGAGTATTATAAAAAAAGACGATGATCAACGATTGCTGAGATAGAGAGTTGGTCTGAAAGAGAGTTTCGGTGTTAAGATAAGGAAAGGCATACTCCGTCGGTTCGGGCGTAGGCGTATGTAGAAATAATGCATGACGAAACAGATAGTCGATGCGAAAGTGGAAGGATGTAGGGGCCGAAGAAGGTAAAGACTCACCCATCACGATCAAATTAATCGTATTTTATCAGATGGAGATATCTGGATGTCTATGAACCTATCAGTCTGCATGAAAAGAGATACGTATGTCAAAGAAGCGAGCGAGGTATGTAAGGACCGCGTTTTATAGCGCTCGGTTCTCCCTGTCTACTCCACAATGGACCTGGCGTGAAGATATAGATGATGTTTATATACACTCAACACAGCCTAGCCTACCCCGCAAGGGCTAAGCGTGAAGGTACAGATGGCTAGATAATTCTGTAAGAGTGGGTAAACGAGCATGTGGTTGCTGATCACCACCTTCCATAGACATGAGCATGACCAGGCTATTGATCTGTTGATCTTTTACTGAAGGTCCCCATATCATATTTTTTGGGAACTCCAAGTGCAGTATAAGATATGCTATTATAATAACATGAATTGAATAACTTAAAATAAGAATTATATCTAACAAAAGGTGAGAAGGGTCTAACAAGTAGTACCCGTTTGGATGCAATAACAAATAAAGATTATTTTATCTTTGTCTTTATAATATACCAGGCCTTTATAATATACCAAGTGTTCTATTTGACATTCTAAACTCGTTGCAATAATCTTTCGTTAAACTCAATTAAAACCAAACGTATTAAATTTAGACTTCAAGATGTGACTTCAGTCAATACCGATGTTCCCATTGATAATAATAAATTAGAAATTGTTAATGATTTGTATTTGCTGAAATGATAGTAGACTCCAAATTGCAACGGGGCTCCCACATAAATAAACTTTTACTAACAGGTTTATTTATGTGGGGGCTCCACTGTAATTTGGAGTCTACTATAATTTCAGGACATTCAGTCATTTCATCATCTACTCTATATATGCAGTAAGGAGAATCAGACAATTGAGGGACGTGGCCACTGCGCGCTTTGTCAATTTTACAGCATTATATCGTACTGTTGTGAGGAAAAGTGGCTGATATTGAAGCAATGATATTACCAAAGAGAGCTGTCCGCTGTATTTATAAAATGAGATCCAGGAAATCACTTACCTAGGGAACTGCTCATAGAAATAAATATCGGCAATATTCCCACTCTCAGTATATTTATGAAAACGTAATGTATGCTCATAAAAATATACACACGATTTTAAAATTCAGGGAACATTTTACAAGCCGTAATAAGTTGCGAATGCATATACCACAGAATAACTAGTAGTACTAGCATCTAGCATATAAGCCTACATAGCAGTTCACGTTTGGTAGGCCTCTTGTTGTAAATTATATTTTGCTCTATAACAAATGAAATACTTCTGCCCTTTCCCAACAATATCTTCAATAAAATCTCTTTGTACGAGTATAACACTTGTTACAGAATTGATAAATATCTGATTAACAATGTTTTACCACTTCACATCATTTTTATTTTACTGCAATATTGATATAAATTTATTGTAATGTCATTTGACCAGTAAAAAAAGATTGCAAGCTTCTTTCGGCATTTCTTCTTCGCCAATGCCAATTTTAGAAATACTGGTAAATAAAAAATTAGAACTGTAGAAAATAAGTAAGATACAGTAAGATGTACGACATGTTTGTAGAAAGTAAGATAAAAATTCTTTACTTATTGAATTTTTTATCTTATCTTTAGCAGTTTTTAAATCACTACCTAGGGCGCGGTGTACTTGACACTACAGGGCAGGCTATCAGTTAATTTAAACAAGAATGGAAGGCGTCAGGGTGGTCACTCCCGGAAGCTACGTGGGGCTAGTCATGGCGCTCGATAATACCTTGACATGATTGAACATGCTCATGAACCATTGGTACAAAGAGGTGTCGAAACGATTTGAAAACCGGGAGGGCCGCGTACATAATCCTTCTAGTTAATACGTGCTGTGCAGTTATTTTGGTTTCTCAGAGCACGATTTGGTATTTTATTAATAAATTGGCTTCTGTCTGTAGCTTAGCGTAAAGATAAGCAGCTAATAGTACTTCTCCCCAAGATATGTATATTATTAGGTGACACCATCAAAAAATATACCTTATATACTTGAACAATACCTTACATTATATAGAAAAAGAAATATTTAATCAGTGAAGTATTGATAAAAATCCGTTTCCCCTGGCACTACATGTAGAAGTAATATTTATTATTTGTATGTAGTTCAATCTAACAAGCACTGGCGGTACCTGATTTCGAGATAAAATATGAATATTGTTTTCGGGTTAAAACCTAAATTGTTCTTGTAACAATTTTCCCCGTATGCTGTATTTACAACAGACAAGGCGCGGTGTTCCGAGAAAGCCTTTATGAATTGAACGCTTGTAATAGTAACAAGCTTTAAGTATACCTGATAGGTCAATGAGTGAACAACCTCGAGGAATATTTGCAAGGAAGCCACGTCGATCAAGCCCCTTTGTGCGTCTAATAAATTTAGTGTGGATTTATTAATATAATCGAATGCAATGACTACGAGAATAACGATAGTGATTATGTTTGAGTTGTGATAGATGGACCACTGTTAACTATATTACATGTACTTAAAATTTGAAAAATATTTAGAGTTCAGAGACAAATTCCACATGGATGAAACCAAGAGCATAAGCTAGATTAGCATCAACGGGTTAAATTACAAAATTGCTATTTTGGACATTTGACTTTCGGACTGAGACCGCTCCTAATGTCCATATAAGAAAATATCTAAACTGCACAAAGTAATATATATTAGGTATGTTATAGGTATATTATTGAATCAAAGACGTCTGCAATGTTTCACTGCGGATTCACCATAGGTAATTTTAATTTAAATAATTTTACTACTTGGCATCATCATGCGCGTACCGCTATGTTGATATAAATTTATTGTAAGTAATAATGAATTGACAAATATTAGTTACGATAAATTTATGACATAATATAAATAGAACGAGTATATTGGCAAGTTTCTTTTGGCATTGTTTCTTCGCCAGTGGTTATTTCCGAAATGCTGCATCAGGTGGGCAGTATGCGTGTATGCCTCCCGACATAGTATAAAAAAATGCTGGTTTTGTCGTGTAAAATAAACGCGGAAAAGACACGTTTCTTTATGGGAACCCATTAATTTTTACGTTATATATATAGAACGATAGATTGATATATATATATATATATATATATATATATATATAACATAAAAATAATATATGTATATATATATACAAATATTCTATGTAAAATTCAAGTGTTTACCTACCAGTGTTACCAACACTTCCTAACCCTAATAAACTACAGCCTTGTGACAGATGGCGGTGTTATATAATAGGGTTTCATTGGTGGTACAATTTGGGTACATGGCCCTAAAAAGGAAAAATCACAACTATGAAATAGGTAGAATAAAATTTATGTAAATATTATTATAATTATTACCTGCTCGGCGGTGAAGGAAAACATCGGTAGGCAACACGCTCGTCCAAAAAATTATATTTCTAAAGACCTTACCTAAGAAACATCAGGTTTTCCCTGTGGGTTGTGGAGGTCTAAAGGCAGTCGCTTCATATAACAATCCTCTTAGGCTTCGGTAGTGGACCCGCCAATCCTAATGGATTAGGAAACGTGATAATGCTAGTAAGTAGATTTAGTTCTAGGTACCGGCGAAATTGCATGAGTACAACTATAACCCTTTAAAGAAGCCAGCGAGGTGTGTAAGGACCGCGTTTTGTGGCACTCTTTTCGCTCTGAATACCCAATCCACAAGTGACCTGGCGTAAAAATATAGATAGAACAGTAAATACAGATGAAATACCACGAAAAGAAAATTGCTTTAAATAAAAAAAAATTACAACAAATTAAAAACTGCGGATCAAAAATATTTACTCCATACGCCAAAATTGCTGAAACACTATCCATTCAGAAAAAAAAAAACTTCCGGTTAGGTTACTATGACGCCATCTACGGTTTCTATTGAGAGAACAGCGAACTCGTACTGCCGAACTTAGTTTTAAATGTTTCTTTCCATCCTTATTTTCGTCGAGCGAAGATATTGTATTGTATTCGTAAACTGTATTTGAAGACAAACTTGGCAAATCTTCTCGGCATAGTTCACTCTCCGACGAGTAGAGTTTATCGATTTAGAAAATGTTTATGATGTGTTGTGCTATTCAGACAACATATATTTTGACGCAAGTAGAGTACCCCTGATTGAAAACGAGGGATGATATAAGTAAGTTTCAAATCTTTGTTTGTGGAGTGAAATGGAACGATGACTTCAAAAAAGCGGCTTCTAGTGGTTAAAATTAAAAAGCGCTACACTGAATTGACCCCGTCAATTTGTCGCCAAATGCCGGTTAAGCTGAAAGAACAGGTTTATAAATCCATCATTAGACCTGTCCTTTTATATGGCGGCGAAGCGTGGCCGTAAGAAGAAGAAGAAATGCACAGTGTGCATAGCTGAATAATCTATATAGAATATAGTCAAAATCTCACATTTACATAACTTGAAACTCTAATACTAATGAATATATTATAAAACATAATATGCATGAAGGTAATGTATCAATATTATATAAGTACCTATGTAACTTTAGTGAGATATAATTATATAACGTAAATTATACACAGTTTTAATTTTTTGGCTCCACTTTACTCTGTTATTCTACATCTAGTATCTAATGTTACATCGAATAGGTCTTATATTAAATCCTCGTATCGTACTGGTATTACAAGTTACAAGCTTAATACTGATATAGTTTAGGCGCCAGACTCTAACAATCTTTTGTCTCTTATTTTTAATGAATACCATATTTGTGGAAAATTTGTGCAAAAACCCAAAAAATATATATATTTAAATACTTCGTCGACTTTTCGTAAATGTACATATAATACAATTGATGCATAAAAAGTGTTCATGTTTTACCATCTATAAGAAATTTTCTGTAACCATTATTATGTAAATAAAGCATATTCTATCTATTTATCTAATTAAAGTTTTTTTTGTAATAAAAAATATCCTTAAATATAATATAAGAATTCCATGTACAATACAACATATACAACGCGAAAGTAGAAAGATGTAGGAGCCGAAGAAGTAAAGGCCAAAATTTTCGTAGTGACATGACCATGACCAAATAGATTGTGTTTTACATACTTGTAGGTCGATTCCACTAAAAAAACTGCAACTGCACTGCAGCACAGCGTGTGTCAAAATTCGTGCATTTTGAGATTTCTTTAAGCGATCTGACAGCAGCGACGTGTAACGAAACGTCAAAATGTACGCATTTTGACACACGCCGCGCTGCAGTGCAGTTGCAGTTTTTAGTAGATACGGCCTACAGGTGATGTCAGGAGCCCCAGAAACCGGCGAGCGTGTATGAGATGAGCTATGAATGTTAATGAAGGGAGAGAGGTGTGTAAAGACCGAGTATGTGGCGCTCGGTTTTCTCTGTCTACCTCGCACGGGATTTGGCGTGAAGTTATAAATATATAGATGAATATCTCTATGTTCTCATTATATTGATAATCTTTCCAGTGCATCAAGTTTGTACCACCACATGTTACAAAACAAAGTCCCACGCTGCGTCTGTCTGTTTGCGATAAACTGAAAAACTGCTGAACAGATTTTTATGTGGTTTTCACCAATAGACACAGTGATTCTCGAGGAAGGTTTAGGTGTATAATTTGATAAGGTTTTGTGTAAATCGGTTGAAATATGACGATAATTGTTGAAAATAGTATTGTCTTAGGTTTTCGCGATTGTTACACATTGAATTAAACAATTTTTAACGCTTTGCAGCGTCCGTGGTCGCAGGAAGACAGTGTCTTCCTGCGACCACGGACGCTGCAAAGCGTTCGAAACGTCAGGTTCAACAAAATAAATAAAATACGCGATACTTCCGTTAAAAATTGTGTAATTCAATTGTTGAAAATATCGGAAAATGTCAAGCCGCCTGGGAGCTTTCATCGAATATTATACGGATATACAATATTAATCCTTACTGTATGTTTGTATGTATATATGTAAAATGCTCTACTACCCGTCCGAAGCCGGGGCGTGTTGCTAGTATCATATATATTAACTACGGCTCTCGTATGGGAACTCAGTAAGCACAATGTATCTTGTAGAGAGCTATATTAAGAGTTTCTGTAGTAGAACTAGAGAGTTAGTACACACCTATTTGGATGCTCAACCCCTCAGTTTTGGTTGAGCAATGAACAGTGTTAAGCCAGGCTAATGATCGATGTGGCAGAAATATCTGGTAACCCCGGACGTAAAACAGCAGCGTAGGATAGCGACAATAAAAAAGTCTTAAAAGATGGAACCAGGTCTAGCGTCATCAACGGCATAATGCCAATCGCTGTGTAACCTAAGCGGAGTATCTATGTTCACTATTGGATAACCTTCGTCTTAAACGATGATGGATGATTATGATGACACGTTGGAAATTATTTTAGCTCAGTGGCGCAGTGGCTAAACGCGCTGTTACCTTACTGTGACACCAACGCCCGTGGCTTTGATTCCCAAACAGGACAAACATTGTGTGCATGAACATGTCTGTTTGTCGTGGTGCGGATATTTTTAAGAGTGGTAGGGCGCAACAAAGCAGTCTGGGGAAGTACCACCACCTCACAAAAACGCAGCCAAATAGCAACTGCCTAGAGGATTGTTATGTTCCTGCGTGTGAGTGAGGTCACCAGTTAGCTCCTATGGAGTTGCAGTGTTGTTAGCAGCAGTGGTGGCATCGTGCGAAAGATACTTAATGTATTGCAAGCGTTTATAGACTACGGTAACCGCTTTACATTAGGTGGGCCGTATGCTTGTATGCCTCCCGAGGTTGTATAAAAAAAGTCTATTGTACGGTATGTAGAAGGTTTAGGGCAGTAGTAGATTATTATATAGAGATTATGTTAAGAGCCAAAGTGAACCTCAACTACACGTGGCGCATCCTGCCTAGTAGCAAAAGAGAAGAAAAATAAGTGAGTGTAGTTGTATTAAATATAAATAATAAGCATCCGTACTGGGAAAGTACCTTTGTAGAAAATTGTAGGCAAATGGCAATTCCTGGAACCTTTTAATTGTCATTTAGCAATCGTATTGTGTGCCTGCGAGTACGGCGGAGTTGCCAATACGCGAGCGATGCACGTGTTGTTAGCTTCTATAGGCTAAGTAAATAACCGCTGCATATCAGGAGGGCCGTGTGCTAAACGCCATCCTTTTCCCCCAGTGTTAGTGTCCCCCGTTTCTTAATCCGTTACGATAGACAGTGTGGTGAAGACACCGATTTTGACATAGAGCGTCTGCCGTCAGACATCAACAACCTACGGGAAAAAACAAGACCTTTCTTAGGTCAAGTAACATGTCTTTTAAATTATTATCTCTTAAAAGTACGGCTTTCCTTACGAAGACTTCCTTCACACCCGAGCAAGTGACAATTATAAATATGCACATAAATCGCAAATTTAGTTGTATATACAAATACTACGATTCGAACCAGGGACCATTGGTTAATCCACTATTGTGTTAGTGGTGGTACTCACTGGGCTATCACTACTTCAATACCACGCTATAAAAATAACATGGAACATAAAGAACAACGGCTGAACACATCGTGCTACGGATCACCTGTAATCTACATAGCTGAACTGAGTATTAATTTAAAGTCCCATCGGCTATACTACCTGGACCGCGAGCTCATTAGAACAGGCCAATTCAGATACTGTTGGACGCCGGTGGAAGAGTTTTGCTGCGCCAGCCTGACTGACGGTTCGTCTCGCCACACAAATGACAATGACTAGCTTTCATAGATTGGTCAATTGCATGTCCGGTACATAATGTTCATTTTAGATCATTACTATTACTGTTATTTTTACTACTTTTTACAAATAGTGTACTTAGAAAGATTATTCCTCGCACGGTCATGTTATTTCTTAAAAGTACATATTTCCTTACGAAGTTTTTATTCACCACCACAAATATGCATATAAATACGAAAATACGAATTATACTTATACTTTTTTTTTTTTTTGGTTCTTTTTATCCCCGAGGGAAAAGGCAAAAGGGATCTAGCCCATACAGCCAAGTCATCAGTTTAGAACCATTTGAAAATCTTAATTCTATGTTCCAGCTTCAGGAACTGTGCTGAAAAAATACTTGGGAAGGGTACCCAGACCCAATCAACCCAACTTAAATACCACCCGTAAAACGATAGTGATTTTTACAAGGTCTTCTTGATGAACTTATTCACGTCTTCCAAAAAGTGCATAAACGTGTTATATTTGAGTTTTTTCATTACTGTATAATTTCACTAGCACTTATGTTACAAAATACTATCGAAATTGTCGCACAAAACTAATTTTATACTAAATTGTAAATATTTCAAGTAAAACAACAATGTCACTCGTTAAAAGCGCGGGAAGAAGTCTTATACTTATACTACGAACCACCTGTTGGTAATTTTTTTTTTTTTGGTTCATTTTATCCCCGAGGGGAAAGGCAAAGGGATCTAGCCCATACAGCCAAGTCTTCAGTTTAGAACCATTTGAAAATCTTAATTTTATGTTCCAGCTTCAGGAACTGTGCTGAAAAAATACTTGGGAAGGGTACCTAGACCCAATCAACCCAGTTTAAATACCACCCGTAAAACGATAGTGATTTTTACAAGGTTTTCTTGATGAACTCACGTCTTCCAAAAAGTGCATAAACGTGTTATATTTGAGTTTTTTCATTACTGTATAAATTCACTAGCACTTATGGTACAAAATACTATCGAAATTGTCACACAAAACTAATTTTATACGGAATTGTAAAAATTTCAAGTAAAACAACAATGTCACTCGTCAAAAGCGCGGGAAGAAGCCCCTGTTGGTTAATCCACTAGCTGTACTAGTGCTAGTGGTGGTATTCAATATAGAAACAACTCTATTATCGAAAGGCTTAAAATATAACCCCAATGTTTCACTTGCCTAAATTCGAGGACATTTTGACATAGGGAAGGCCGGCCCTGCGACTACATCGCAATATGTCCTCGGGTTAATTCCAGCTCCATATGAGCGATGATCCCTTATTACTTATTAAGGAGCTGCTGCCATCCAGCCCCCGTACATCGTTATTTATGTTCTCTAATAATAATTTGTATTAAATCACGCTCGGCCGCTGGACAAACAGGATTTGTACGC
Source organism: Pyralis farinalis (assembly GCA_947507595.1). NCBI lineage: Eukaryota > Metazoa > Arthropoda > Insecta > Lepidoptera > Pyralidae > Pyralis > Pyralis farinalis. Next base: position 20,722,811 of record OX382276.1, on the reverse strand, counting down.
TTTTGTTGTCGCTTCGTGCCGTTTTCATCGGAATGAGGTTTGTTGATTTCTTTTAAGGAAAAAATGTTTTGATTGGATGCTTTGTAGCTTTGTGTTTCATTATAAAGGCTCATATGAATTGATCAAAATTGTTGTATTATACGAGACGGTAAATAACCTGTAAAAATAATAAAATTTCAAATAATCAAATTCGTTGAAAACCAAACGTCGACTTTATTAAGATAAGAACAGATTGTATGATTTTTTAATATAACGCCGGAAGGCGTACAATCTCGGGAGGCATACAAGCATACGGCCCACCTAATGTAAAGCAGTTACCTTAGCCTATGACGCTTGTAATACAATAAGTATCACTCGCGCGATGCCTTCTTTGCTGCTAACACAACAACTCCTTAGAAGCTTATTGGTGACCACACTCAGACGCAGGAACATCAACCCTCTAGGGAGTTGTTATTAGGCCGCGGTTTTTTGTGAGGTGGAGTTATTTCCCAAGATGGGCTGCTTCGATGCGCCCTACCTCTCTTTAAAACATTCAGGCCAATACAAACAGACAAATGTTTGTGTGGGAATCGAACCCACGAGCGTCAGTATTAAAGTCGCGTCATTCACGACTGCACCACTGAGCTCGTTAAAACGTTGTATATTTATTTTTCAATTTGACCAACTGCTCTAGATAACGTTCTGAATGGTTGTTGTATTCCTACGAGTTAGTGAGGCTACCAGTAAGTTACCAGTGGTTTGGAGTGTATTTTCTTTTATACAACGTCGGGCGCATACAAACAGACGGACCACGCCTATGAACGCTTGCAACACATTAAGCATCACTCGCGCGAAACCTCCTCTGCTGCTAACGCAACAAAATCCTTAAGAGCGGTGACTAAGGAATTGATATTTCGCTGCGGCCTTTTATGAAGTAGAGGTACCACCGCCAAACAGGCTGCTTTGATGCGCCCCACCTCTGTTAAATGTGTAGTCTATTATATAGGTGTAGGTAGCTTACTATTATCTTAGGAGTCAACTAAGATTACGAACGTTTGAGATCCATTGAGGCTTTAGAGAAAGGCCTACCCCTACAGAGCCTCGTTTGTTAGTTTTTGCTGATTGAAACAGCCTCATCATCATCATCGTTTAAAGACGAAGGACGTCCACTCCTGTACATAGGCCTCCCTCTTAAACTTCCACAGCAATTAGTCCCGTGCCGCTTGCATCCATCGTCTCCCTACGATCTTCACAAAATCGTCTGTCCGTCGTGTGGGGGGCCGTCCTACGCTGCGTTTTCCGATTCGTGGTCGCCATTTGAAAACCTTTCTGCCCCAAAGGTCATCGTTTCGAATTATTCTAACTCAAATAAGACCGCAGTCAAATACAACTGCCTAGAAAGTTATTGTGTTCCCCGCGAATGAGTGGGTTACTGTGTAGGCAGCAGGGGTATCAACGCTCGAGCTTATGTTGCAAGGGTTCATATGCCCGCTCCATCCTGCCTGATGGTAAGCGGTTACCTTAGCCTACAGGCATTTGCTACACCAGGGGTGCCACTCATGCGTTGCCGACCATGCAAAAATCTCTTCACACCTTTCTTGAAGAACCCCATGGGAAAACCTTGGCTGGTAGTTCAATCCACAACTTGGGTATTCTCGTAAGAAAATTTCGCTGGAACCAACAGTACGCAACCATTGCCGCGCCAGTATGTGAGGGTTAACTCTTCGCCGTCGACGAGCGGTGCGGTTGTAAAAAGAAGCTGCCGGTATCGTCATATCGAACAATTCCTCAGAACATAACCCGTTGTACAATCGGTAAATTAAAAGTATTCCGCGGGTTCGAGAAACCTACTAACCTGCAGGCGGCTAGTGGTCAACCGTTTCAACGGATCTCCCTGACCGACACGCCAGCACGCCGCGCCATACAGCTAGTGGCGGTTCGACATCCGCTGGTCCTCCCGGTATCCGTGCAACAACCTTTCAGTTAGCTGGCAACCTTACTCACGCACAGGAACACAACAATCCTTTCGGAGTTGTTATTTACCTGTGGTCTTCTGAAAGGTGGAGGTAATAACCAGACAGATATTTAGAGCAACAAGTCATACTATGCCACCACAACAAAAAAAAATCGGTGGAAGTGGAGTACAGCACGACCACTCACTGGATCCTACCTCTATCATAATATCAGGGGTGCTGTATGCCTAAAACATCTTAGAGCAGTTGCTGAGCTAGCACGAGATGAACCTATTTTACCATAGTTTATAAAAGATCTAACAAAACACGAATGGATTAAGGAGAACATAGCAAAACATTCCGATATAAGTTACTCTTTGCCAAGAACCTCGATTAATCAAAGGCACAAGAGGTTTGACCTATAAATAGGTTATGTTAAAGAAATAGGGTAACCCACGAACGGGAGCAGAGGTAGGCACACGGATTCCGAACACGACCGTTAATAAATGAACTAAGCCGTTAATAAGTTAACGCGGCGAGTTACGCCCGCTCGCACGTAACGTACAGTACTGGGCAATTTACCTGACACGTTAAAATGAGGGGAAATCGGGTTTATTAGGTGGGCTGAGCTATTTTTCAGTTGCACAAAGATAGTGCTGTAAAATGTGTTCTTTTATTACGGCCTTTTTGTGTCGTTAGTCATATTTAGGGAAGAAAGATTTTATTCATTTGATCAGACCTGATGAGTTTCCATCATGTATTGTTTATTATTCAACACCGGAAGGCATACAAGCATACGACTCCCCCTGATGTAAAGCGGGTACCGTAGCCTATGAACCTTAGGCCTTAGGCTTACTAGTGACCCACTCTCTCACAGGAACACAAAAACCCTCCAGGGAGTTGTTATTTGGCTGCGGTTTTCTGTGAGGTGGAGGCACTTATCTAGACGGGCTGGTTTAATGCACTCAGCCTCTTTTAAACTATTATTAAAACGCTTGGGAAAGTATTGACGTTTTGATCAACAGATATATTTAATAAACAAATATTCCCCGATATGTCGACGGAACCCTGCTTCACGGGGTTCCTTTTGTGGTTGAGGATCAAGACAATCCAAAATAAACCTAACCTATTCTTTAACTCTCTAATAAAATCCATTTTTTACAAATCCGTCAACTTAAGAGTATTTGCTGACCGAATATGCTTTTCTATTGAACATAAAATTTATTCCCGTATAAAATACTCGCTTTGTCTCCAAGTAAAATGATTGTATTACAGAAATCATGATGATTGGGTTTTGAGCGAGCAATCACCTGGTAATTCATATTAGAAGGAGCAATGCAACTGATCGTATTCCCATTTTCTCCGATCGTATGCCTCGATTAGATTATCAAATAGTTATGAAAAAAAAATGTCGGCACTCGTGAAAAGATCCCATAAATGATTCGTTATTCAGCATCAAAATTTTATAGCTCACGTCTTAAAAATAGTTTTTGTAAGTAATATACCACCAACACTGTTGTTATGCAACATCAGTTGATTTTATGACGGAAAGAAGTTCCAATCTGTTGTTTTGGAGTTTGATACAATTTATGTGTGCAAAAAGAGTCCCCAAAATAATTTGATCTTATATATGCTTAATATTTTCTGAACAAAAGTTTCTGTTGGCCTATAAACTATATGTCCTTTTATAATTTTTCAAATGTATGGCGAAAAACAAGCGTTGGTCTGTATCGATAAAAGTGACCGCAGCGTAAGAGCAAATGCCATATCAAGTAAAAACTTTAGGAGCGAAGGGATTTGTTGTAAGATTGCTTATAATAATATATTTTTGCGTATATCTGCTGTTTTAGCACTAAACACTAATTATTACTTCAACTCTTCTTCTTTTTTTTTTTTTACATGTCAATTTATTTATTCTTTACGTTATCGCGTTTCCTAATCCATTTGTATTGGATTTGGCGAAGACACAGATTTTTTACATGGAACGACTGCTGTCAGATTTCCATAACCTAGAGGGAAAGACCAGATTTTTTTTAGATCTTTTCGTTCTCTCTGCCTACCCCCGTAAGGGATTTGGCGTGAAGTTATAGTAGTAGTAGAAAAACCAGATCTTGCTTAGGTTAGGTCACACGTCTTTCGAAATATATTTTCCTGGACGTGTGGGTTCCCTCACGATGTTTTCCTTCACCGCCGAGCAAGTGATACATAAGTATGTACATAAATTCGAAAACACGAACTAGTGGTACATGCCCCTGCCTGGATACGAACCGGGGACATCTTGCTCACTAGCCCGGTTCCTTATCCACTGAGCTGTGATCGCTCTTCGACTAATTAATACTTCAACTCATTCCTTGCTAAATTGAATAAGAAACTTTACTCGATTAATTTTACGGCAATATTTTAAACAAAATAGCGTAGTTATACAATAATATTGTAGTGAAAGAGGCCGAATTTCTATTGTAGCTTTGTTTCGCTCATCTCTGCGTCAGCTGGACGGTTACCAAGGTAATCATCGAGTCTTTAATAAGCCTTGTTTCCCATGAAAGTGAATTATTTTTTCCCATTTTGCGAAATAATTATTAAATAAATAAGACGTATGTATTCTGAGCACGGCCGGTTAATAAATGAAGTAAACCGTTAATAACTTATGTCCGCCCTGACGCCGCCGCCCACTCGCACGTAAAGCAGCCTTCCACTGACGGGAAACGTTTTACTAATGAGATTAGTTAGCTTCCATAGGACTAGCTGGATTATATATTATATTTTTTTATTCGCGTATATATGGAATGGAAATGCTATAGTAATATGAAATAATGTTCTCTTTTAAATTCAATTTTGTATATATATATATATTTTAAATGCACTAATCATTTTATATGGATTTTTAAATTATCTGAAATAACGTTAAATTTAGGTAATGATTTTAAGTTAAAGTTGTTACATAATCTAATGATAAATATTAGAACACAAAAATCGACATTATTTTAAATGCTAGTTTGCATGTACTAATCGGTAGCGGAAGCACACAAAGTAGCCGACTGTAAATTTGAGTTTCGCAAAATAACGTCTGACTCTTTTAACTACTTAAATGATTATGACAGGTCCCTTGCGGGGCAGGCAGAGAGAACCGAGCACCACAAGACGCGCTTCATACATACCTCACTCGCCTCTTCAACGTTCATAGGTTTTTTTATGCACGCTCGTGATATTAAAACTAATACTTTTAACAGATTTTAGTTATAAGATTAAAGGAATAATGTTGATATGTCATTTGTCGCTAAAGGTAAGACACTACACAGTAAAGTATTTGAAGAAGTCTTGACATTGTTTTCTTGGTATCTAATCATTCCATTAAATTACATTCCGTGTTGTACATATTATATGTCTTTGAGGTTATATTTAAAAATGGTGGGTAATATGATTTAGTAGCATTAAAAGTCCACAACGGCTACATATTTGACATATGGGTAAGCTTTTTATACTACTAGTAGTGTGGTATTTCAACGTGGAATTGGAATTTGTTCACATTTCAATGGGTTTTATTTTGAACCCTAATTATCTTTCTAAAATAAAAGTAATGGTGAATGTCCCATCAAAATCGGTCTCAGCCGTTTCGGAAAAAAGCCAAGAACAAACAATCGCCCAGAATGGTCACTCTTCGCCGAACATCTTATAGATAAAAGATATAATTTATACCCCAATAACACATGTAATATTTTACACACTATAGATAAAGTTTTAAAACTAAATATTAGAGAACAAATAGAAGTCATTAAACATAAAAATTCTAAAATTACTCTTTTGAACAAACAGACAGACCTAAGCAACATTAAACATAAAAATTCTAAAATTACTCTTTTGAACAAACAGACAGACCCCTCTACTAAATAACTTTTCACTCACCTCGGCCACCCCCGCCCTCAGTTCAATATAAGGGACGGCACTACGATGGATTTGTCACTTGTAACTTGTTATTCTAACGACGAACAACTACAGCGCATAAGGATGCTTCGTGGAGAGGCGACATGTCGCAGCGACGACTAGGGCTGTCATGGCAGCAACGGTGGCGGATGCATGCGGTTTATGTTCCAGATGGCGGGCAATCGCGAAGACGACCGCAGCAACCTAGGCAGAGACTACCGGAGCAGCCATGGCAGCAGGCATATTGCATCTATTAACGGTAGTGGGTGCCGGCCGGAGCTAGTCCGCATGAACTAATTGGTGGCTGCACAACGGTAGGCTGCACACAAAGTAGGTTAGATCAAGTTGCATAAGTTTTCATTAGTGTGTACGTTGACAAGATTATATACATTATATACGTACTACTTTTTTGTATTCAATTTCGAGGGAGGCGTACAAGCTTACGGCCCACCTTATGTAAAGCGGTTACCGTAGCCTATGAACACTTGCGATACATTAAGTACCATTCGCGCGATGCCACCTCTGCTGCTAAAACAGCTACTCCTTAGGAGCCTACTGGTGACCTCACTTACACGCAGGAACACGTGACGTGAGGTGAAAATACTTCCCTAGACGGACTGCTTTGATGCACCATATTTCGCTTACAAACACCCAGAGCACAACAAAGAAACATGTTTGTGTTGTGTGGGAATCGAATCGAGGAGTGTTGATATCAGAGTAGGGCTATTAACCACTGCGCCAGCTCGTCAAATTACGTAATACAATTAAATAACAATGAATAAACAGAGAAATTAAATCGCTCATTTGCAGAAAAGCAATAAGTATGCTATATAATAACAGCATTTCTAAAATAACCATTAACGAAGAAGAAATGTCTAAAGACTTGCCAATATAGGTCGTTTTTCAATTGTTATAAATAATAATAATAAAAACAAATATACGCCAGTCATTTTTAGTCATACAACAAAATAAAATTAGCGAATTAATGTTATGATCTCATAATTATGATGGGAAAAGATACACTGTACGCGAGTCTGTTGTTTATTGGATTTAGACCAACACTCCGTTCATCTCTTTATTAGTGAGGTGCGTGCGTGGAATACCTGGAGATGTGACTAGTCCGGGGACGTTACTATTATTTATTGGATCCTTTTAACTCTATATTGGACAATGAACACGATATTTTTATTACTTTTATTAGGGACTGGATGTTGCTCGTAAGTATTAAAAAGAACAGTGATCAGTGGATAAAGAAATGGCTTATATTAGGGGTTGCCGATTTGTAATAATAATAATAATACAACATTACATAGTCTTTTCAAAGGGGCCTCTACGCGTTGGATCCTTATCCCCGCGCACGCCTATCAAATGACCGGGATAATGCCCGTGAGAATAATAGAATATAATAATAATAATTTTATTTCAAGGTAAGTGAACATAATAAATACAATTAAAGTGTGTATTGCTAAATAGTACAATATTTGCAAACATCTGTGTCCGAACTAGGTTACAATAAACCTGTATTTCGAACGACAGTGCTCTTCCTTAATTTTATACAAACAATAGCAAAATGTAAGATACTTTTAGGGTATTCTAGGTAATACATACAATTTGTATTAATCTAAAATCAGATACAAAAATAAAACAAAGGCAAAAATACATAAAATACAAAAAAGGCAAAATAAAAGAAGAAATTGTAAGAAAAGAAAAGAAGAAGTAATGAAAAATGAAACTATTTTTTTTCTAAGATGTAACGTATTTAAGTGATCAAAATATTTACCGTCATTATCTATACATTGCTGCGATCTAATCGGAAGTTACTTTATGCCTTTGCTATAGAACTCTGGGGATCTAGATTCTACAAACTGTGAGAAAGCATTTTGGACTGTCTCCTGGGAAGAAAATTTTTTTCCTCGTAGAAAATTGTCCAAATCACGAAATAAATGGTAGTCAGTTGGAGCAAGGTCTGGCGAGTACGGAGGATGACGTATGGTTTCTAACTGCAGCTCCTGTAGAGTTCAACGGTTTCTTTATTTTGTAGAATAATTAATGCATCAAATTAAATGTTACTTAGACCAAATGATTTCTATAAATTGTTGTTATGACTAGACGTCTTATTACCACTCTCATCAAGCCTCATAAAAATACGCGGCAATGGGAGGTGGGCAGTTGAAGTTGGACCAGCGAAGGAGTAACACATCTTTCATTTAAGTGCACCTCATTTACGCAAATAATTATAATTGCTTGTTGCTTGTTAAATTTTATTAAAGTTAAGTTGATTCGTTTGAAGGTTAATAATTAAGGGTTGTATGTAAATTGTTCGTTTGATTTTTATAGACTAAAAACGGCAATAACTGTTATTAACGGTGTTTAATAATCAACCCTCGTTTGCTACTCTTTACTAGTTATTATTATATATTAGTGCTTAATAGATAATAGATTCAGACATTACTTTTGAAATTTACATACTATTTGTTCTTAGTGATAAGTTACCTTCAGATTAATAAGTTCATGTATGGTTGGAATTTACCGGGTTCTTGAAGGCAATGATTATTTGGTAACAGTGTTATTTAGACATACTGAAAGGATTAAATAAAATAAATAACATATCGAAGTTATGTGCTTTACTTTTAGTTGTACTCAAACCATATCCCTTAGTAATAATACGTACCTTTAACGATACATTATAACTCTCAGGTTCGAATTCTGGCATATACTATGTGTATTCGGATTTATGTACAATATTTGTAATTCACTTGCTTGGCGGTGCAGGCAAACATCGTGCGGAAATCTGCAAATTCATATTTCGAAGACGTGTGACCTTACTTAAAAAAGGCCGGGTTTTCCCTCTGGAATATGGTGGTTTGACGGCAGGCAGTCGCTTCATGTAGAAAACAGTATCCTAGCCAAATCGCTTAGGCTTAGATAGCAGAGCCCGTCAATCCTAATGGATTAGGAAACGGGATAAGGCTAAGAAGAAGAAGAACAGATGTTACTCGCAATTTGTTCCACGGCTTTCCGGGTCGTGGGGATATTTGCTAATTTTTAATAAGCAGAAGAATGTAGATATCTTCTGACGCCATGTTAGTCTAGAACCCTAGATGTTGGTAGTTTAACATTTGTACGTTTAAAAACATAAACTAAAACATAAAAAAATATTACACCGCCGTACTTTAACTTCGGCTAGAATTTCGGCAACAAATACTTATGAAATTGCGGGAATCCTCCAGTAAACGTTCACAAGTGTTGTAGAGGTTGTTTTTTATACTACAAAGGTCGGGATCAAAATTGAATTCAAAAGTAGTGGAAGAAAAGAGAGAAAGGACGAGTTGTTTTTCTCATCCTTTCACTCAACTCTTCCACTTGTCTCTTTATTATTTCTATAGTAATATGCTCATATATAACAATGTACTTAAAAAACTTGTACATTTTCAGATGCCGATTCACCAGTGCGCAACAGTAGCATCCGACGTATAACTAACGATATGGAACCACTCTGAAATAATTTTGATAGCTTCAAAGCTGGAAAGGGTTACCACAGAGGCCGAATTCCGTAAACCCTACACAATCCTATATTACGTACTAATCGGCAGAGTGCCGGCGGCTCTAAATATCGCTTTTACACATCCATCCGACCATAAATAACGACTCTATGAAAATATAAATGTTCTCTTTTTTCTATCATTTTCCGAGTTTCGTATTTTTTCATAGAGTCAAAAGCTTGAACAGACCACTTTCGCATTATGGAATTGCCAAAACTCCATTTGAGTAATACGTGTAGAGTCGTAGGTAAATAAACAAATTCAAACGATATTAAACTTTGTGCGTATAACATATGAAATAATTTTCTTTGCGTTACATTTTCATGTATTCTGTTTTCGATTTTAACGAAACAGTAAGCGTAGAAATGAGATATTTTGGCAGTATTACGCAAATTGGATAGCTTTCAACACTCAACGGAGTAGGTTCCGAACTTTCGCGGGGAAAATTGAATTAAAAATATCATAAGAAGTAAATATGTATGGAGATCGTAATGATGTTGCTTCTGCAGAGCCTCCGTAGACGGCCCGCCTCAGTTAACTTGAAGTTTTATTAAGAAACGTTGAGGAAATGTCTAAAATTTTCTGTTCATTCCGTATCTTGATATAAGTAAACATAAAATAATAAATATACTTGTTGGCTGGCTCGTTGTAATAAATACTAGTGCCGTACCTTTACTTTATTCCAGTGACACTGAAATTTAATAGAATACGGTACAATTTACATGTTAAATGATAGTACCTTTTACGAAATAATTTTATAAGTCAATACCAATATAGATGTATTAATTAATAATATTCGCGTATACAGATGGGGATTATGCGTCATAAGACTTGTAGAGACGAATCCAACGGATAGCAATTCTGGACTGGACATTCCCGTAGGTGTATTTGTATCTGGCGATTGACCACACCCGGCGGTTTAACTAAAACACTAAATAATTCGTTCTATCGAAATACATACAATATTTAATTTATTCAGTTTTTTTAATTATTAAAAATTTACTTCGACTATAATAGTCAGCGATGTACTTTTAAATTACGCTTGTTAGGAAAACAAAATCTATCTAGGCGATTAGTTCACTATCACCTAAAATGGTCATTTAGATTATAGTTCTTCAGAAATAGCTTAATTTGTTTTTATTTTTTTTATTTTGATAATGTAATGAATTGAACGAGTGAACAGTACACAAGTAATTAAAGGTCATATGAAAACCAATCACCTAGATAGATTTTGTTTTCCTAAAGAGTGTAATTTAAAAGTACATCGCTGATTAACTATTATAGTCGAAGTTAATTTTTATGAATACAAAATCTGAACAAATGGTAAACAAGTATTTTAAATATTATATGTGTTTTAATAGAACAAATATATAACTAATTATTTAGTGCATTAAGTAAACCGCCGGGTATGGTCAATAACCCGGTACACAGACACTCCCCGTAGGCGACTCGTACCGATCCGCTCCCGTCGGTGCGCTTCGTAGTATTAAGATAAGAAAATGCATGCTTCTTAGTTTCGCTCAATGTGGAGGAATACGTTACGAAAGAATAACAAGACGGATATATAATGCGAAAATGTATGGAATAAATGACGTAGGAATTGAGAGTGGATAAACCTGCCTGCCACGACCTAATTGATCTTGTTTACCAATGATTAGATAGACGTATACACAACAAGCTGTAAATTTATGTATTAGTTTATCTTTCGGTTCTCGAAACATATTATACTGCCATACAACTTCCTAGTTATATGGCAAAATAATATGTTCCTTAAAATTATAAATAAATTCTGTAGAGGAAACTTCAATTTCAAATTTCAACGGTCGGATATTTTTTATACCATGTGCTCTACGAGATATAATGATGACGTAGACCTTTAACAATGACGATAAACTCCGGTAACGAATGTAATATATATTTACACACAATTTGTTCTAACCTGTGCGCTTCCGCCACCAAAAGCAGGTAAATTGCATGTAAATTTTGAATTGACTTTCGCAAAATAACATCCGAATCTATTAATATATATTTACTTGCACGTATAACAATTACCTACCATTGTTTTTTTATACTAATATGTGAAAATTAGCTTAAGTGGCAAAATTAAACATTGTTTCTAAGGTAATATCTACTCAGCTGGCTAACATAACGTGTAGCTCTTACGACCATCGGTCGCCGGAGGTCCAATTTAGAAGATTAATTGCAATTAGGCCGAACATTATAACAATCTCATTAGCATAACTAATGATACGCTTCTCTGTTTATACTATGCACATAATAAAAGAGTGTGTATAACCATAATAAGACTAGTCATTTTTAAGTGTGAAATAATCTATTATCCACATTGACTCCGTCTAGTTCCTTCAAGAAGGGAGCACAAAATACGATATTAGTTTCAAAACATTATGCAGCATTATTGTAAGAAATTTCTACAAACATGGCGTTATTTTTTTATTTGAGTAACTTCAGAACATTAGAAATGTAGTACTAATACTTATGTCACATTGTGTTACTGTAAAATGAACTATTTGCAGGGGAAGGAGAGGAAATTGCAGTTTCTGTTATCCTCAATTACGCGTCAATTATATTCTATCATATCGACTTTCAAGCTTCCACTTATCTATAATTTATTATTATCCTAGGCATAGTTTAAAAAACTAATTGTAGGTACTTACTACTAACAATAAGTATAATTTCTAGCTCTTTGACGATCGGCCTATATGATGTTCATACAGAAAAACAAATTTAGATTTTGATACTTGTAATGAATCCCCTCTGTTGACTGATCAACCGATCAAATTCAGATGTTACATGACATTTGCTTTGGCGATAGTACGAGTATCTTAAGTCGCAAACGAGTTCCGTATACTTTCGTTTAGTTTCACAGTATTTGATATATTTTTTATACAACGTCGTGACGCACACAAGCATACGGTCCAACTAATGTAAAATGGATACCGTAGCCTACGAACACTTGCAATACATGAAGTTTTACCCACGCGATGTCACCTCAGTTGCTAATACAGCAACGCTTTAGGAGCTTCCTGATTATCTCACTCACTGGAAGAAACGCAACAAATCTCCAGAGAGTTGTTATTCGTCTGCAGTTTCCTCTGAGATAGAAGTACTTCCCCAGACGGCCTGATTTGATGCACACTACCTCTCTTAAAAACAAGACAAACATACATGTTTATGGACACAAATGTTTACCTGTAGAACCCACGAGCGTTGATGTTAAAGTAGCATTGTTAATCACTCTCCCACCAGACTCGTATATATATGATAAAGAGCCGATGGGTTCTCATTGAGAACATTTTGTAATAATACATGATCACATATCATTGTCACCACATACTTATCAATGCGTGTAATTTCGGTGGATAAGAGAATTTTGTCGTTGAACGCCTACAATAGAAGTAGTAGTTTTATCTTCAATCTTCTGAAAAATGAGGTACTTCCTCAGTCAAGCTGTTATTGTACGCTATGCTGTATTTTGCTTTAAAAACTACTACTATACTATAACTTCACGCCAAATCCCTTACGGGGTAGGCAGAGAGAACCGAGCGCTACGCGACTCGATCCTTACATACCTCACTCGCTTCTTTCACATTCATTGCTCTTTTCATGCACGCTCGCCGGTTTCTAGGGCTCCTGACATCACCTTCTGATAGAACACGACCAATTTGATCATGATAGGTAAGTCTTGGCCTTCCTCGGCTCCTACATCCTTCCACTTTTGCATTGTATATCTGCTTCGTCATTCTTTCATCCTGCATTCTTTCTACATGTCCGAACCAACGGAGCATGCCTCTTCTTATTTATTTTTTTACTTTAAATCTTTTTGGTATTTCTGGCTTCATGAGTTACGTACAGTGTGCTTAAGCACGAATTGAGGCTTACTTATTTCTGACTGATTACCATTCTTCAAGACGATGGTCATTCGACAATGATCTGGAGCGATATGTACGCTACGTGGCTTAATAATTATGATACAGGCCACAACGCCATAAGTTCCTATCACGTATTTGGGATAATTACACGTACACACCGCAACACTTGGTATTTCGGATCTGTGAACCAAATCACGTAATCTCTAACCCGAACCTCCGACAGACAATAAGAAAACGATATCCAAATTATCTCCCAAAAACGCCATCTGTAATTTTTGATAATTACGCATAACCGGTCTAAAATTAACGTATCGAACTACTTGAGCGTGGGTAGTAGATGTAGTATAGACACACATACACATATAATTGTTTCTTATTAAAATCGACGTTAATCTTTTTTCGGAGCAGATTCCGGCGAAGGCATCGCATTAAGTTTAAGAATCGACAGCTATAATTTCTGTTCAATCAAGATTTAATTGTTTTAATGAGGCTACATGCGTGAATGGCCGGCCCAATTATTGTTTATTTTTAATCGCCTCAAGTGGTTTTTATGTTCGCAAGCAGGCACGCATTGAGGCCCCGAGCGATCATTTTCATTATTTTAATAATGTAAACTTCCAATAATAATTTACAGTGATTTGGGGTTAAACACGTTAAGAGATATTTATGAATTCCTCGAGAGATCCGAAAAGTAGTTAGCTCTGTAATTTGATCCTCCGTTGATGGTCGGTTGTTTTGTTTGACCCAATCAGACTCTATCAGGGAATGCGGCCAGTGAGTTTGCTCCTTTACAAACAATTAGGTGTAAGTGTTTGCGTAAAGATATGTTGATACAGCAGTATTGCGCAGTAATTATTAAAAAAGAATGTGCTATATCTTGGGATTTTGTGAGAATTTTGGAAATCAGTTCCTTACATTTTTTCATTTGGATCCCCTGATAACCTCCGTGCAAATCTCTAATTTCTGGTTTCAACAGTTTGGGTTATATGTTAATTTATATATGGAACTTCTATATAATATATATAATCATTTTGAGGTGTTGTTAAATACTTAAAACATATTTTTGAATATCGACTTATTGTCAACAGTTGAGAAACTTTTTCCACGGGACCAACTTTCAACTACGCACAAAAGACTCTCTGTTCAGCGATTAATCTTATCAAGGCTTTAGCTGAATTAGTTCTCTCAATCCGAAGACAGGTCTGAAAACTTCAATTCAAACATTTTATTTGTAAAAAATCGATTTAATAAAATAGTTGTTGTAAATGCCTAGTGTGTGGATCCATAGCTTTAACACTCAATGTGTGTGTGATTAATGTAAATAAATATTTTTCATTTTTCATTTTCAGTTGCAGTTTGCAAATAATTTTGAAATAAGTTTAGATATTAATTACATCAAACATTTAGATGTTTGTGACAGTGATATTAATTAATTAAATTAGTACATTACTATTCCAGCCATTTTTCAATGTAAAAGAATACAGTAGTATGTACCAACTATGTGCTGGAAGTATCTAAATTGCACATTATGTAACTCATCAGTCTACGATTGACGAGGTCCTAAAAAGAGGTAGGGCGGTATTTGAAGCTTAAGTAGGGGAAGTCCATTTGGAAAAATACATACATACACCTTATAGAAGTTTGCAATCAAATAATTTTTTTTTAAATAGTTGGTCCTGCAAGAGAGCGAGATCAACAGAAAATACCTTGAAAGGTAGATACTAGTTTGGATACGAGAGTTGTATGTATGTATAGTTATATATATGTTAGCATTTATAGACTACGGTAAATGATTCTTATCAGATGGTCCGCAGCTTGTTATATACCCTAATAATATAAAGACAGTAGTGTGTCTCCTTATACAGCAACCTGGTAGGAAGTGAATAGGTAAAGAACTGCTATTACGAAAAAAAATATTTTCTTATCGATATATTGTAGAGGACATTTAACGATACGGACATCGGAGTAAGTGGATCAGCGATAGCCTAGTGGGTAATGAACCAGCCTATTAACCTACTGGTCCTAGTTCAAATAGTGTGGGCATGCACAGTCAACGACAGATCAAGCTATGCTCCCATATCCATTTGTTCTCGAAGCTATGTCATCCTTCACTTCGATAACGTGCCTGCACATTTCACGAAGATACGTAAACACATTTGAAGCTTTGATATGTAGGAGTGAGGCAAGCGCTCCTTAACATATACGAAAGAGAAAGTTCGTTCTTAAAATTAAATATAAACTTATAAGTCCTGAATGCTTTTCACGTTGAAGGGAAGTTCCTTCCTTTCCTTCACCCTAGGGAAGAATGGTCCGATGGCGTTTCAAAAAATTCTAGTGAATGAAACAAATTTATAAATCTCACACGAGCTCGGTGACGCAGTGGTAGAACGCGCTGTTACGCTACTTTGACACCAACGCTCGTGGGTTCGATTCCCACACAGTACAAATATTTGTGTGCATGAACATGTCTGTTTGTATTGGTCTGGGTATTTTCTATGTATAATAAGTATGTATTTACAAAAAAAAATGTATTTACGTATGTTTATCAGTTGTCTAGCACCCATACCACAAGCTTCGCTTACTTTGGGGCTAGGTGGCGCTGTGTAATTTGTCTGGCAATATTTATATTTATATTTAAATACCTAAACTACTTCTAAGTGTAAGTCACTTAGAAGTAGTCCAAATCGACATCCAAGTATATACAAAAGAAAACTCTCATACTCCATATAACTATCGAGGTTAAACAAAAATTAATCTAGACGCTTTCTTTTAAGTGGCTAAGTAATTATCAAATTTCTAATTACATTCTAATTGGAGTAGTCAATTATTTTTAACGAAATTTATTGACATACTTAAAAAGAAAGTAATACAATGGTTTTTAAATGAATCATATCTTCGCAGATAAGATCATAGATCTTCGCAGATTCTAACAGATAAAATACAAAGAACTGTTGTAAAATATGGCATCCGTTTGATCATTATGAAACGGTGACATCGACTTCCCGAAATTCGTTTCTACCGAATTTGGCCCCTTTTTCACAATGAAGTTTTTGTTTTCGCTGTACACAACGCGGTGCTAATCCCAACGCTAACTTATAGAGGTGAAAGCTGTGTATGGCAGAGAGAGCATGAAAGTAGAATAAATGCGGTCGAGATGCGAGCACTGCGCAAAATTGGTGACCGCGTTGGTAATGATGACGTAAGAAAGAGAGTTGGTCTGAAAGAGAGTGTCGGTGTTAAGATAAGAAAAGGGTTCGGACATGTAGAAAGAATGCAGGATCAAAGAATGACCAAGACTAACCTACCATGACCAAATTGGTCGTGTTTTATCAGAAGGTGATGTCAGGAGCCCCAGAAACCAGCGAGCGTGCATGAAAAGAGCTATGATTGTTAGAGAAGCGACTGAAGTGTGTAAGGACCACGTCTTATGGCGCTCGGTTCTCTCTGCCTACTCCGCAAGGGACCTGGCGTGAAGATATACATACATACATATGCAAGTTTTTGTTATGGATTTCTTGTAATTACACCCTTCATGAGGTAGACATAGTTTTACTTGCGTGTGTAGTAATTAACTGTTCATTGCTAGTTGTGTTGATCGTCGCTGTTAATCCTGGTTACACGGTAGACACAAATACCCACGCAAATGGTTGAAAAATAAGCCCCTTTTACAATTAAAGAAAAATCGTGTTGACTAAACGTGAATATATTTAACGAGTATCATGTTCCAAGAAAATTGAACATGCGCTCTGCATTAGCATTTTTATCTTTTAAAACAATACATAATATAATTAACATTTTTATCTTTTAAAACAATATTTGTGAATGTTCGCGATCACAAATTGTGAACTTTGCGAACGCTTCTACTCGTAAGACGGCGCTGTTGAGCATAAACGTTTATTAGCTTTGAGCATCGGTACAATGTCTACAGGTAAGTATCAATATTAGGTTAATTATAAATGTATCTAGATAAAATACAAAAGATACAAATATAAGTAATCTTTTAGGTAATCTTTATATTGCCTTAACGTGTTGTAATTGGTCAAGTTATATTGCTTTCGATACAAAAGGAGATGAAATCCATGTCGCCGCGGATGTGATGCCAAGTTCATATTTTTTGTAAGCCAATACATTGTAAACGTTATTGGTAGGTATTTCGGCACGAAAATCTATAACTATAGATTTGGCATATCTACTCGGCTTTAAATTCTTTTCGCTAAAATATCTTACATTTACGTTACATTTCTAATAGGATTTTATATATTGTTCCTAACAATAAATAGACCTACGGTCCCTTTTCATCGTTTCGCACTATAATTCTATTTAATTTTTGTCAAAATTTTAAAGTATTGAGATACTCGTAGTAGGTATATTAGTTATTCTCGTAACACCAGAAGTAAGTAATAAATATACTAAAATACATTCTATGACAATACAGTATTACAATAATGGTACTACTTAAGCCGACAAGTGTACTTCGAAGGAAGTGCTGCATCTGTAGGAACTCTTTGAGTTTCAAGCGGTTATAAGGTACAAAAACATACGTGAGACACTCAAAAAAGTTTTGCGAAGACAAAAAAAAAGTGTTCTATAGGTAAATATTTTTTTATTAAATCTTTTCAAAGTACTCTCCACCAGCCTCTATACAAAGTTTCATGCGTCCGAACCAGTTTTCCAAACAATTTTTCCAGTCCGCCGCAGACACCTCATTTACAGCCTGCTCGAACGCTGACAGCGCATTTTTCGGCGACGAAAATTGTATCCCTTTGAGCTGGTTTTTTATTTTCGGGAATAAAAAGAAGTCACACGGTGCTAGGTCAGGGCTGTAAGGAGGGTGGGGTGCCCCAGGAGTTTGACCGTCGTGCTGTCCAGAAAGTCCCTCGTTTTGAGCGCGGTGTGCGCGGGCGCGTTGTCGTGGTGGAGCTAGCGGCGCCCTGTGTTTAGTCGCTTGTTGCTTACAACAGAGAAAACTTCTGCTAAGCATTTGGTAGTATACCATTCACCGTTGATGATTCTTTGGTTCTGTAAAGGAATTGACACCAGGTAGCCAGTTAAATTGAAAACCTCGCGATTAAAATCGTCCCCCCGCTTCTAGATCGCTTCATTTTGGTAGGTGTTGATTCGTTTTGAAACACCCAACCCGTCGACTGGCGCTTCGGTTCTGGATCATATCGATAAATGCAGGACTCATCACATGTAACGATGCCGTAAATACACCGAGACGAGCCTCCTTCAAATTTGTTTATCATATCACGGCACTATTCCACCCGGGCCTGCTTCTGAGCTACGGTGAGGATGTGCGTCACTCAGCGTGAAGGTGTCCTCTTCACGCGTAAATGCAAGTGAAGAATCTCGTGAAGGATTCCCGATCCAATCTGCAGTATGTGCTGAATCTTCTGATACGCCACTCGCCTGTTGTCTTGGATAAAATTTTTCACTCCTAGCACGTTTTCTTCCGTAACAGCCGTCAAGGGGCGACCACTTATTTCTTCATCATCCAAAGTTAGTCGACCGCGCTTTAATTCGTTATACCAATGATACACGGTTGCCTTGGAAGAGCCTTCATCCACGAATGCTATTTGAAGTCTATCGTACGATTCTTCGGTTTCAGGCGACACTCGAAATCGTAAAAAATCAAATGTTCCCGGTGCAGATCCATTTTTCAATGAGACACGATAATTTAAATTAGCTGGCAAAAAATGTGGTGGGAAATTCTGAAATTGGAACGTACCTATTTTTAATTATTAATAATCATATTTAGATTACAACTGGTCAGTCTCTCATACAGAAAATCTTTTTTTCGTAATACTTTCTGAGCGGCCTGGTATAAAATCTAGTTATTGATTTCAAATTAATTTCTTCATTTTTCATTTCAAATTCGGTAGTACATATCCCTCAGGCTGAGAACGACAACTTCCTAAAACGACAACTCCCTAAAACGACAACTTCCTAAAACGTCTAGTGCAAAATAGACAAATTCCGAAAATGACAACTTCCTAAAACGACAACGTCCTAAAATGTCAATTTCTGAAATTGACAAATTCCGAAAATGACAACTTCCTAAAATGACAATTTCCGAAATTGACAAATTCCAAAAATGTCAACTTCTTAAATCATCGCAGAACAGCTTATAGACGCCGGATTATTTATTGGGCGGGATTTTATCTTTAGTGTTACAAAGTGATTTGAGTGAATTACGGGATTTGAGAGCAGCATGTATGTTATTTTTTCTAAATATGTGAACTATTTTGTCAGTGATTTTTTCCAGGTATGACAAACTCGCAGTGTATTTATTTATCAAAATATATGGAACCGCGTACAATAGTCTGTTAACGCTACTACTCGTCTTTTTACGCAATATCAAATTTTACATGCCATAGACAAAGGTTTAAAACTAAATATTAGGGAACAATTAGAAATTAATAAACATAAAAATTCTAAAATTACTCTCATGAACAAACAGACTGACGTAAACAATTCCCCACTTTTAAATATCTTTTCGCTCACACCATCTACCCCCACCCTCAATTCAATATAAGGGTGATGATGTGTGTGTGTGTGTGCGCCGTGTCGCAGCGACGATCAGGCCAGTCGTGGCAGCGACGGTGGTGGTGGGGGCATGCGGATTCTGTTCCAGATAGCGGACGACCGCAGCAGCCAAGGCAGAGACTACCGGAGCAGCCAAGGCAGCGTCGGCATGTTGCATTTACTAACAGTAGTGGGTGGGTGCCGGCCGGCGCTAGGCCGTATGAACTAATTGGTGGCGGAAGCACACAAAGCAGGTTAGATCAAATTGCATGTAAATTTGACTTTCGCAAAATAACGCCTGAATTTATTAAATACTTTTTAATTATGCCAGTGGTAAGACCAGGTCCAGGTCCAAGAGAACGAAATAGCACATTTATCACTGAGTTTCAATGAGGCACGAAAAGTAAAGTGCACTTCACTCGAGTATGAATTGTTTGTTTGTTTGTAGATACCTTTAAAAAGTACGTGTACAAGTGACAAAAAGTGGCCAAGTGCGAGCCCGACTCAACCATAAAGGTTTTCAACCATGAAGGGTTCCGTAGTAGCAAGTAATATTTGACTTGATGTTTGTGTTGCAAATTTGAATTAGTGTTTTTGTTTGTGTGAATGACAAAGTTGTCGTTTTAGGAAGTTGACATTTTCGAAATTTGTCAATTTCGGAAATTGTCATTTTAGGAAGTTGTCGTTTTAGGAATTTGTCATTTTCGGAATTTGTCAATTTCGGAAATTGACATTTTAGGAAGTTGTCGTTTTAGGAAGTTGTCATTTTCGGAATTTGTCGTTTTAGGAAGTTGTCGTTCTCAGCCTGAGGGGTACATATTTGTTTGATTGCGTCCGGTTTTATACGAACTTCCCTTTTTTCCTGTTTTATTCGAATTTCAGTAATTCATATACGGCTACAGTAATATCAATAATATGCAGTAGTTTGATAAATCATACTACATGTATTTATTACCTAAACGTTAGTGAATGTGTGATGTCATTCATACCGGCATAACGTCGGGAAAGTTGCAGGAGTGTACCAACTTAATCCAGCCGCAGGCAATGCGAAGTTCATATCACGGTTCGTATTATGCTTCATTATATTGGTAATTTTTGCTTTGTTATGCAGTCTGCGCAGGGCTGTGACTTATATAAAAGTAAGAGAAAACTTGAAGTAACATCAGTTCCGATTACAATTGTACCATTTTAAATACTAGCTGACCCGGCAAACGTTGTCCTGCCATATAAATTATTTCTAGTGAATATTTTGGTTGGTGGGAGTAGGAGGGTGAAAATTTGTGGTTATAGATATTTTTTAATGCCAAGTAAAAAAAAATACAAATAAATATATTTGCCAAAGAAATATTTTTTTTCTGGATAAGGACACCCTAATCGGTATGAAATATACTTTACGAGCTATTCTCACACCTACCAAATATATATAAAAAAATAGAAAAATTATATAAAAAAAAGATATGTGCTATTTTTTTCCAATACCTTAAAATTAAAAGATTTTTTTGGTGTAATTTATATTTCATGAACTCAATATAACCGAAATGAAACGGAATTTGAATATGAATTTGATATATCAAACTTGCAATTTTTTATGGTGAAAAGGTCCCGCAAGGAACTTGGCGTGAAGATATACATACATACAATTTTTTTATCTAATTTATCTAACTTACTCTATTTTTTTATCTACTACAAGCAACTTGGAGTGAATATGTAATTCTTAATAAGTAAACTTCTTTATAGAACAAGGTATAGCATATTGAGTAATGATTGATGAATTTACTTAAGTGCGTTTAATTAATCTCGTGTTTTTTTTTCATTATTTCAAATAACGAAGTTTTTAAGTCTTTTTTTACACGTGCCAGTTACCATGGCTCTGAAGCAACGCGAATCACATAAATATTATAGTTACTTGTTCGCTCATGCATGGCAAAAGAAGAATACTCACATAGAGAACAGTCAAGAGAGAATAGTCATTACAAAACGGAGCAGAGTCAGCTGGGATTTAAAAAACATTTCCTTATGTGGAATAGCTTCTGGATACAAGCGAAACTAGTTACGGACTTAATCGATTATTATGATTGGATAATCGTATGTCATATAATATTGTACACTGAATGCTTCGAGCATAATAATGGCTGTATTTTCTTTTATACAGATACCCACCAAGGGAACATAAAGTACAATAGGTATGTAGAATGGCAAAGTCTAGGAAGATTTTTATCATGTACATATTGAAAATGTTGCGTTGGCAAGGACCTGCGTTGCGCACTTGTGATTATTGGCCATTTAAGTGATATAAAATATAGCTGTCATCTTCTTCTTCTTAGAGTTATCCCGTTTCTTAATTCATTAGAATTGGCAGGGTCCGCTACCTAAGCGTAAGGATTTGAACAAAAATCTAGTAAAAAGTATTTTACATGGAGTAACTGCCGTTCGTCCACTACCCACAGGGAAAACTAGACCCATCTTAGGTTAGGTCACATGTCTTTCGAAATATAATTTCTTGGACGTGCGAATTTCCTCACGATGTTTTCCTTCAGTGACGAATAAGTGATAATTACAAATATGTTTATAAATCCGAAAATGAATTTAGTGGTATTTGCTACTATTCGACCCGGGGACCAGTTGGTCCATAGGTCGGTCTTTATCCACTGGGCTATCACTACTCATTTATAAATAAAATTCAGCTATGTATAACAAAAATTGGTTCAGTTGTGAGCCATTGTCTGGAGTTATAGTTGACGTTGAAGTTGACGAGCTCGGTGGCGCAGTGGTGAAACGCGCTGTTACGCTACTTGGACACCAACGCTCGTGGGTTCGATTCCCACACAGTACAAACATTTGTGTGCATGAACATGTCTGTTTGTATTGGTCTGGGTATTTTCTATGTATAATAAGTATGTATTTACAAACAAAAAATGTATTTACGTATGTTTATCAGTTGTCTAGTACTCATAACACAAGCTTCGCTTACTTTGGGGCTAGGTAGTGCTGTGTAATTTGTCCGACAATATTTATTTATTTATATAGTAACCAGACTATTTAATCATATTCCGAATATAAAAACCGTAATTTAAGGTCTTTCCTTCAACAGTAGGATAAAATAGACAGATGTACACACAGTGACAAGTCATGTTAGACGCATACAGCATTGTTTTCTGCGTGCGCCATAAGAACGGGTCAAACAGTCAAGCTTGAGGTGTCGCTGTGTATACTTCACCCCGATGTGATGACACTTTGTATACTAATATGTATGATGTGAATGTTCAAATGACTCATTTCTTGTTCCCTTGGCTTTATTAATGAGATGTTATTGATTGCGTATCGCAAATTAAGAAGCGTATTTATTAATAAGCGCACGAATACCTAGAAGTGTTGGCTTATTTAATGTGCGTTTTGTCAACCCTATGACATCCTCGCAGGTGAGACAGTGCGTCGCCCGAGGCAATCCACCGCGTCGCTCCGGCGCATCCACCCCTCTTCGCTGCCGCCCCGCCAATCCTTCCACATCGATCACTGGCGTAACCACCAATTAACTTATTACTGTACAATCTATACACTAATCTTCTCAATAGGACGTTTTCTCCATAGAAGTGAGTAATTATAAGTTGCAAACTTACTATTTTCTGTGTATTTTTTTGCAGCAAAAGCTATGATCGAATAAGCACGCAGCTCGCCCTAAAGTTTTTTTGCTGAAAGGTACTCACTTATTTGAGTGAGAAATCTCAGTTGGCCTAACTGTAGGTGCATCATCTGCTAATTGGCAATGTGCATCACAGGTATAGTTGAAACACTGTTGTTACTTGTACTGTGAACAGTGGTAGGAGAGCTTTAACTTACCCTCTCCTACTACTGTTCACGGTTTAGATGGCGGAAGGAGTTTTTTTTTATACAACGTTGGGAGGCTTACAAGCATACGGCCCACCTGATGTGACTTATACTTATACTCGTGCGAGGTGGCAAATAAAAAATAATAAGATACAAGTAAGAAAAACTTGTAATACATATATACCAATTAATTATCTATACTAGAGGTCGCCCCGTGGTCAAAGTTCGCCCATAAATTCTCGATCTTTAAGTTTGAACGTTTTTAAGGGTCTTTTGTCAAAGAATATACCTCTATTATCATTGCACATATATATTTTTATTTAATCTATTACGTAAGCCAAGTAAGTATCTACAAATACGTCATAGGAAAAATATGGTACAGCTTCGCCTAGCCCTATTAAAAAAACAATAACGCTTTGTTTGACATTTTCTTGGGGTTTTAATAGCGGTACCAGCCACATGTTTCACCAATGTGCACAGTTAATTTGTTTATTTTAATATAAATATATATTATAAAGTGTAGTAACTTTTAGCCAGAGTAAGTCAATTCACATTGCATTTTAGATTCTCATTCATTCATTCACAAAATATACAATGTATGTACAAAGACAATAATGCATATTTTATTTCAACAATATTATTTAAAGATTCTATTTAGCGATAATCTATAATCTCAGTGTGAATGTTTGATCACAGTCTTTGTATTTATTTGACATTGACAGATCAATACATTGTATTTCACTATGAAGAGTTTTATTTTGTTTAATTTAGTATATTATTTTTATATTTCTTCTCCTTATGTACTTTAATTATGCCAATTATCATACTCCTCCTTGCGCGCAATATGCTTAAAAAGGCGTACAAAGGTTTTCCTTCACATATTAATATATAGTTATAAGGTTATAAAGCACAAATATCTATTAGGCAAACTATGATTATGACATTATCATAATTATTTTTTTCACACTCAGTAAGACAGTAGACAAATAATACTAAAGACCATATTAGCGTTTTCTCAGTTTGACCACAGACTTCAAACATAAACAAAAGTAAATCTGACATTCAGTAAGACTATGTACACATTATAGACCAATAATATTAATCTATACTCAGTTTGACCACAGACTTTAATCATAAATGAAAGTGTAGGTATATAATTTGGTATATATGTGTTTGTGTGCCAAACGCATGGTAATGGTTTTTTTATTAATTTAAAGTATTTTCTAAGCATAATTATAAAAAAAAATTGCTTTCTGCACTTCTTCTTCATATAAACTTTAAGTGTACCAAATTTCATACTCCTCTGTTCGCATATTTTTTGTAAAAAGGGGTGTACAAAGTTTTTGCTTCACGTATTAATATATTGAATAATATATAATGGAATCAAAATAAAAATGAGGTATCTTTAAATATGTATATTTGTATTTAAATATACCTCGTATACTTGTATATAAAACATAATTATAATACCTGATATTAACAATTTTACCGTCCCTTCGTTTAAAACCAAGTCAGTGACTAAAAATACTTCACATCTAGCGTATCCAAAATACTAAATTATAAACACTACGAGTATATATCTCTGGTACCTACCGCACCTCTGCCTGCCAGACATGTGTAGATATTGATGATAGAATATTGTATTTTTCGTTGGTTTCCACAATATTTAGCAGTAGAATTTCTTGTCTTCTCTAATTTGACGTGATTATTTACGACCAAGTAAAAGTTAAGGGTCTTCATGTATATGGCAAGGCAATATACTCAGGCAAGTCGTCCAATGAGTTTTCTATATAATTCATTTTGGAATCGCTCATCACAGTAGGATTTTGCCAAATTAAATTGGTATGTTCTCAGTAAAACCATTTGCTTTTCAATCATTATTGGGAAGTTGATTTGTGCCCATTCTCAAAAAATTAGGTCTATAATTAGACGTTTCATAGTTACATAAAACATTAGGAGAATCTTTTTTCTGTCTTAATATATATGAGTATATATATATATATATATAGAAGGTTATATATATATATATAAACTTCTGTGTTGTAGCTAGTCGTTACAGGCATATGAAAATGTATCAAAGTAGCTGCAGCGATTTTAAAGTCGCAAATCATGGTGCAACTTATTATATTAAAATATGTTTATGGAAGAGCTTGAAAAAGTTTAAATCTGTAATTCACGAGCTCCACAAGCTCCACTAAAATATCTGGAAAAAATCCAAAATGTCTGGATTTTCAGATTGTTTTCGGGATAAATAAATATTATAAATTATAATGTTATTAAAACGGGATAAACAAAAAACAAATTTCAATTATTTTTTACTTTGCCGTATTGTTATGCACTTGGCATTAGAATCAACTGAATCTACCAATATGGATCCTTGAAAATAATAAAAAACGTTTTAAAATTTAAACAGAGGGTTTTCCGTTCACAAACCAATAATACTTATATTACGTTCCTTCAATCAAATCAAAGTGCAATTATTAAACCTTTAAAAATAAATATTTCTGTAATTTGAAATTTAATATGCATAGCACCAAAAGTAAGTTTTTTTTTTATTTATTGATCATTATCCTTAAATATTACATCTCACAATTTATAATGACTTACACGAAAACCTATAAAGGTTTATCTGTGTAGGTGCGTCGTGTAATATTCTATAAAAAGAGCCGAATTTTATCAAAGGTCGATCAACCTTAAAGATCGTATACACAACCCAATAAATCATTTGACTTCGCATGAAGACACCACGTACTCACAATAACGTTGTGCTTTAGCGCCTAAATATCTCAGCGATTCGAACCTACTACGACAGTAGGTTCTATTTTAATCCATAAGCCGATAAGTGACGCGATGTAGATCCGCTAACTTACTTATAAGAGTTGTGCGTTCAACTTTACCCCCCGACCCGTAGCGGTGAATTGAGTTACTACGTAATAGCGGCCTCATCGAATCTCCATGGGTCCTTCATTGTTGGAATCATTGGCAGCGGACAGACAAATATAGTTTTTTTACTCATGTTGTTTTGAACGTTATTAACGCATATTTGCTTCCATCAAAATCTCGATGTCAAACACAATCACGATTCGTTCGGGTCGATCCCACACAGGAGGAACATTTGTGTCTATGAACATATGTATGGTGAAGTACTTCAACCTCAAAGACAACAGCAGATATATAACAACTCCCTCGAGGGTTATTATGTTCCTGTGAGTGAATGAGATCACCAGTAAGCTCTTAAGGAGTAATTATGTTGGCAGCAGAGGTGGCATCACACAAGTGACATGTTGCAAGCGTCATAGGCTACAGTAATTGTTTTATATCAGGTCCATATGCTTCTCGATGTCGTATAAAAATGAAGTCAATAATACTCGTAGAAAAGAAAGAAATAGATATCTAGAATTTGTGAATCGATGGGTTTAGCTAGTATTCACGATAATCGGAATAAGTTTGACATTTTTAATATAATACACTGTAAGTCCTAATTTTTCTTTAGAAAGATCTTAGAAATTTTCAATTATAAGTTACATTAACTTTCTACGCACATGTTCAGTCTGAGATATGGGTTTTTAATTTACATTTTTCCTTTATATTCCTTTATATTTAACTTTCAATTGAAAATCCAACTTTCAAACTCTACAGAACCTTTCATAAACGATTATTACTCGCGACAAAGAGATGGTATTTATAGTTGAAAAGGTTATTAAGAGCAAACACGACTTAAACAGTAATTCGTGTCGCTTAACAACGCTAACAGAACAAACAGCATTAGAAACGAAATTGGCCATTTTACTAAAAGCGAACAAACCTCAATTAGGTGCAATTGTAATAGCAATGCCGTAGAAATAAATAAGAGGTCTGAGCTGGCCTCCATTAGACGAGAGTTAATCTCGATGACGGAACACATTATGGCGCGCGGTAATGAGTCGAGCGTGAACTCCTCGAATACAATTTTCAAACTCCTAAAGGCGGTTTAGGGTCCGATTCTGTAGGCCCTAGCGCTCTGTAATAGCTGCGCCGTGGTCTAAGGAATAACTGTGTTGTATCCCGAAGGCGATATCCCAGCTCGCGTATCATTGTCCTGATATCAGTGTAATGTCTCGATAAATTGAGATACTTACCTATTCCAAATCGCTAGAGTTCAATATTGGATTGTTCAGTACAGTTTTCTATTAATGACGATTAATTAATAAGTAATTGAACTCGATGGCGAAATGGTTAGTAACGCTAATTTTGGGTGTTTTTAAGCGAGCGCATTAAAGCAGCCCGTTTGAGGAAGTACCTTTATCTTACAGAAAACTGCAGCCAAATAACAACTTATTGGAGGGTTGTTGTGATCCTGGGTGGAGTGTGGTCACTAGTAGCTGTGATTGCAGCAGAGGTGGCGTCACGCTAGTGATACTCAAGCAAGTGTTCATGGGCTACGGTAACCGCTTTACCGGTGGGCCGTATGCTTGTTTACTTCAAGACGTTGTATAAAAAGTGCAATCAATATACGGATGGTCCGAGAAACTCGTGCCAATATTGGAAGGCTCTATTCAGTGGAGAAAAAGAATAACAATAACCCTGGTAAACTCATATGTATTAAACTGTATCAAAAATAACTTCTTAGAATATTTTTTCTTTTTCTTAAAACTTGAATTTTCGCAATAACCAGTCTAATATATATAAATGTGAAGTGTCCAAAATTTCTCTCACGTGTTTATAAAAAAATAACAACAAATTTCACCCAATCATCAATTATGTAGAATTCTACAATTTTTGTTACTCCTCATTCTAGCGGTAATGATTATAATTGCCCCAAAAGCCGAAAATTAAATTTTGTTAATGATATTTACCACGCAAGGCATCCTGAATCATTCTTTAACATTTTTGAGAGTATGACTTTGTGTATGCGCTGACAACACACACAATTGTCCGCAATATTTTCCCTCACTATGATCCAAATATCCAGAATAGCTAAATCAAGTGAGCTGTATTTTTACAGTGGATGTTTCTGGACATAACTCATCCCTAATCAGATTTTCAGCTTAACTGAACGCGATGTTCATAATTTGAAATAGGAGGTCTTTGTAACACGCCAATAGACAAATTGCCATTTCTTAAAACTTGTAGGAGTATAAAATTTTCCCGCAATTAGTAATATCATATATCTAACAGTACACTGAGTGCGACATCAAAAAAAAAATTATGTATGACATTAAAAAATTTTTTTTGATGGTACCCTTTTCTGTAAATGAATGAATTTACAGAATAAGGGTGGATAAACTCTATCTATCTAATAATAAATGAAGAATAGCGTTTGTTAAAGATCATATGGAGGAAAATTAGAGTAGTTTGATAAAATTTCAGTTATGATTTTAGATATTTGTTAAATATGTCAAGAGAATTTGGAGTAAAACTTAAAAAAATAAATGGTTTATATTCGAATTTCGACCACTAGTAACTATAATTAGCGACCAATTAGTAAACGACACATTTTACATGGCTTCAATACATGTCAAGGCCTGCTCATGGGTTGACATTGTTTGAGCGGGTCGCGGCTGGTGCGTTACATTATTTTGGATATTTTGGAGGATCATAAATATGAAATTCGAAATTAAGTATACTATAAGAAATGGCGGTTCATGGTAGTTCATGGTACCAATTTTGTATACATTTACGTTTTGAAATATGTACCTACTTAAAAACAATATTGTTTTCGAGTGCACTATAAACGCGAGTAAATGTCACCAATATTAAACAGTTTTGCGTAAAATATACCGTTGCTAGAGGCGTTTATGTCGTGACTATTTATTGTTCAGTATGTGCCATAATCTCTTTGGTTCCGCAACAAACGATGTTTTGCGGAGACGGATGGTTACTGCACGTTTTGATTGGTGAGCAGGAAGTAGGTACTCGAGCGGGTATTAGGACAGTCTTACACTTGAAGGGGACAGAAAATCTATGATGATTTCGCAAAATTTATTAATATTTAACATTAATGATTTTTAGCCTGTAGATGTGAAGACATTAGACCCATAATCAGCAACAGCAACTTAATAAATCCGAAATTTTGCCTATACTACTGAGGTTTAGTATAAACGGTATTTTATTTATTTATTTAAGCATACCAATAATTGTTACATCAATACATGTAAAAAGAAAAACACAAAATATTTAAAATTATGCGCACAATTAATTGAGGGCAGTGAGTGATTATATAAATGATTGGCTTAAAAGATAAAAGTATTAAGCAGTATAATAATACATTAAGAATTTAAAAGACTCAGGACATCCTTTCGAAATTGTCATAGAAAAACACAATGTATACGCCTTGATTCTTTCCATATACGATCTCTTTGTGTAATTCTTCGCTTTAAAAAAATGGCAACATCATCCAATATTACGGTACGAGAAAGAGTACAAGTTCCGAAGTCGAATCTTATTATGAGGAAGGAATCAACGGAGACACGGTACACCGTTGATAGGCTCAAAGTAGTTAATTACTTGGAATAGCAACCACAAACCTGGTGGTCAAAACTTGTTTTAAAAAGATTAAGAAATTTTATAGCACGTAATAAGTATTATAAGCATATTTTAGACAATTGTAAAAAGAAAGAGAGGCAGATGAAGATCAAATAAAAGTTTCCTTGAAGGTAAGGTTCAGTACTTGTCATAATACCAAAAGTTTGGTGAAGGATAGAAAGTGTAAGAGATCTATCTGCATCGATGAGAATCTAGTCATTACACATGATTATGAGTAAAAGTCATAAAGTAACAGTGGATGAATTCCAGATTTAGACAGATGTACCTATTCAACAATTTTTTGATTAATCTTGGGGCTTTTTTTTACAATGTCGGGAGGAACACATGCATACAGTCCACCTGAAAGCTGTAAAGCAGTTATCGTAGCCAATTAACGCTTGTAACTTATATCACTCGCGCGATGCCTCCTCTACTGCTTACACAGCAACTCCTTAGGAGCTTACTGGTGACCTGACTCACACGTAGGAACACAACAACCCTCTAGGGAGTTGTTGTTTGGCTGCGGTTTTCTGTGAGGTGGAGGTACTTCCCCAGACGGGATGTTTTGATGCGCCCTACCTCTCTGAAAACTATATTATGACTATACTAGAAAAAAATATAATCACGTCAACTAGCGTACCGTACCTACTGATGTTACTGCTTCCGCGATCTGTAAACCTTTTTAAACATTGAACTCCCAATAGGAAACCAGCTTTAAATTCGTGCGAGAGGTGATCAGAATCGTTCATGCATTTGTATGACGTTTGCTTACGAACATATCTGTGTGCAATGCAATCGTACTTCGTGATCGCTTTGATCAAAGACAATAAAATAACATAATTAAAGTTCTACTCCATATTGCACACATGCAAACAATACGATTGATTTAAGTACTCGCATACCATCTAAATTGTGTGAACCAAAATAATTAACGTCCCAAGGATACAGTACATGCTCCTAGCGTACATACGCAACAACCAATTAAGTAATTTATTTGATTTGTCAAGTTAGTAAATAACACGACGTAAACATGAACGTGAACAATGTGTCCGTTGTGAAAGATCATAATGATATGCTTACCTCGGGCTGTTATTAGTGATTTTACGAACGTTGCTACAATGTTCGAAGATTACGAGCCGTTGCAATAAATACCATTTACTGACACCTCAATTTCAAAATCTAAGGGTCTATAAACTTCGACGTGATCGCAATGATAGAAAATTAGCAACATCCTGGTAAGAGTTGGGGTGAGGTATGGACCGCCGGCGGCGGCGGGCGAACAATACGGCCGCGTGCGCAGCCACGCAGCGACAACCTCGGCAGGCCGCGGGCGCCGCGACAGGGACGCCGCCATCGCCCCGCGCCCAGGCAGACGGGGACAACACTCTTTGCACTAGCGAGATTTTGATTTATCACGTGTAATTATCGAATAATCTGCTTTGCATCTCTCGTTATAACATTACGATAATTTAGTTCCATTACATCGCGTCGCGGTGACCGTTCGCTAGCGCAGCGATTGATAATAATCGCTCGCGAAGTATAATGGCGTACACCCACGGGTAATTATTGTTGTGCAGTCGTGAGTTCGTGAGCCGGTGGAATGGTGGAATGCATCTCCTTCGGGGGTTGAGCCGTAAACCAACACGGCTCGCAGTACGGCGCGTACATAACAGATCGCTGTTCTCGCGCTAATGATAGTGCGGCCACATACTCTCGTGTCCTCTTTA
The DNA here is from genome assembly GCA_947507595.1 of Pyralis farinalis. Lineage (NCBI taxonomy): Eukaryota > Metazoa > Arthropoda > Insecta > Lepidoptera > Pyralidae > Pyralis > Pyralis farinalis. Next base: position 20,690,946 of record OX382276.1, on the reverse strand, counting down.
GCCGATCCCGATAAAATAATTACCAGTATTTATAAGTGCTCATACTTAATTGCACCGCTATACTAGTCATTACGGTTATTACGTACATGCGCACTTAAATGTTCCTGGTGAAATCGTGGAGGACTCGACGCCAATAATTAAACTGTAATCGGAGCATGGAAATCAGCGCACAAAGTGCAATTATTTGCGAACATGCATTTCTGAGAGGCAATATAAAATTTACACGCGTTTTAAAACTTGAGTCACAATGAAGTCATTTCTTTGTCTGCGGTCGGCGCTGCAAGCGCCTGGGGGATGCGTCGCCGGAATGCGATTCTGTTGCAGTCATATGCGCGTAAAAGTTAAAGTTGCATTGACGTTTGGTCACGGGCGGCTCGCGACGCGGTCGGCTATCCACCGACGACGTTAATACGGCTCGCGGCCGGCCCGTTATCCCTCGTAGCTAATGATTGGCCGGCATTAAGTCCCGGCTGTTCTGTGCGATTATTGGATCTAACAGATAATTTTATATAGCATTGTCCCGGAGCGTAAAATTTTCTGTTGCCATTACGGAACGAGCACGCGCAGGTTGCCACGTATCGCTCCATCGGCAGGGTTAAGACGATCGCGCAAATCACGAGTAATTTGAAAACTGTAATGTTATGGTATAACTAACCATTCTCGAATATGCGCAATGTGGGATTATTAAAATTCCATTTAAGGAAAGGGACGATGTCCCAGAAGTATGCCCGTTACGATCCCGCCAATCCACTGACCCAGTGGATTGCAATTCTGGACCTAAATTACACCGATGAGCTGGTTAGCGCATCTCCCGTAGAGCAGCGATCCGCTCCCGTTGGTGCGAATTTAAGTGATTGCGGCAGTGGACGGCGGCGGACCCAGCACACAGCAACGAATCCTGCGGGACGATGAGATCTGACTGCTGTATAGGTACATGGAATGTGAAAAGTGCATTGAAAGACAGATGTAATGAACGAGAGATTACTAGGAATCTCTCGTCGATTACCTACATCTATCAGCTCAATCTCAGCTTTATATGTGACAGAGACTAAGCGGAAGGGAAGCGGCAACGATAATTTTCCAGGTGGCATGAAGAACCTGTGGCTATGGCATCGGAATAAATCAAGATGATCATGCCAGCACGGGTGTAGGTGTCGCGTTCTCTTCTCTCTTAGTCTCTCGTGAGAGATTACAGTTTGGCAGCTCTCACACTTTACTCGCTTAGAATAAAAGCTGGGGATCACAGATATTTTTTGATTGCAGAATATGTTCCCGTAATTTGAGTACCTAAGCTCCATCAGCAGCTTACTCAAATTTAGCAGCTTTAGCTTAGGCTTTAGGTTAGGTTTATTGTATATTAGACTTAAGTCGGGTATATCTGAAAAGCTAAGGTTGTTTAAGTACGGTTGGGTCCGGTTGTGTACAGTTTCTGTAGGGTTCTTTTTAGATCCACCATTATTTTTATGTTCGTAGGTCCTATTATTGTCTGGTTTGAGACGGTTTAATCTAATACCGCATATATAGCTTAAAAAAGTATTACTCATATGTATACATTCCTCTTTGCGTGTTTAAGCCTTCTTTGCATTTGCGTTTGTATGAAAAACCGTTAGATATATGCAGATACTATTCTATAAGATGAAAAAAATATTCTTAAGTTTTAAGATAAGAAATAAGACGTACCTAAGTAACTATTATCATTAGGCCGTGAACTCGACGCACGCGGGCGGAGCGGGCGGCGCGGGCGGCGCGAGCGGTGCGAGAGGTAACCGTGGTCCGTACACGACGCCAGCGGCCAGATCGCTCGGTTTGTTGCGGACATTATGTAAAATACCTATCTAGAACGTCACTACGACTATACGAACGCGCGGTCACCGCTCGACAATAGCTCGACGCGCGTGCCGCCGCCCGCACCGCCCGCTCCGCCCGCTCCGCCCGCTGTCGTCGAACATAGTTTCATACAAATCTATGAACTTTCATCAAGACGCGCATGTCGCCGCCCGCGCCGCCCGCTCCGCCCGCGTGCGTCGAGTTCACGGCCTTTAGAGTCGAAGCGAATTTCACCTGACTTGGATGGTGGTGATCTTCTTGAAAAGACGGGTCAAGGACAGACAAGCCGGTGACTTGATTATAACCTAATTTGTTTTTAAACAACGTCGGGAGGCATACAAGTCTACCTCTCACCTGATGTAAAGTGGTTACCGAAGCCACCCTTGTAACCCCCTGCTGCTAACACAGCAAATCCTTAAGAGCTTACATGTAACTCCACTCACAGGAATACAACAAACCTCAGAGTTGTTATTGGATGTGGGTTTTCGGTGAGGTGGAGGTACTTCCCCAATCGGAATAGTTTAATGCGCTCTACCTCTGTTAATGGATGCGACAGCTTAACTTGCCTTCTTGCTTTAGGAAGCCCGGACAAGATTAAAATATGTAAAATCAACCATACCATAGACATTGTGTGTTCGCTTAAACAGACATACGTAAAGATGCTGTTGAGTTGATATACGTATACCTCACTTTTATTACTATTATCACATCACAATTCAACACATAACGGCTCCAGCGATATTATACTAGAGATGTTATGACGCTAATCGGATGCTTTATAGGAATTATGTATAGAATTATCACAATATGCTTCAGGACGTTAAGTTGTGCACGACGTGATCCCTGTAATGAGCGCTCTAAATCAAACAATAGCATTATGGTGTCAATACCGCCGCGATAACACCTAGTGGTTTTCTTTTGTACATGAAATTATGGTCATAAATCCGCAGACGGAGCTTTTACACTTCACGACTGCTCTACGATAGATCTCTGTTTTATTTTAATGTCTATTGATTTATCCTGAACATACACAGTTTGCAGAAAAAGAGCAGACATATATGATAGACAAGTGGATAAAGAATCGTTTTATGACCAATTGGTCCCCGATTCAAATCTGAAGCGTGTACGACTAAATTCATATTTTCGGATTTATGTTTACATAACTGTAATTATCAGTAGCTCGGCGGTGAAGGAAAACATCGTGAAACCCTCACCTCCAAGAAATTTTATTTCGAAAGATGTGTGTGTATGACCTAAGATAGATCTGGTTTTCCCCCTGGCTTGTGGAGGTTCGACAGTAGTCGCTCTATGTAATAATTTCGCCTAATCTTAGGCTTATATGGTGAACGTTGCCAATCCTAATAGATTAGGAAACGGGATAACGCTAAGAAGAAGAAGAGACACCGTGTGCTAAACTTTGTCCAAATCATTTCAGCCGTTTGTATGAAAGAGTAATAGACTAGTACATATCCTCACCAGAGCGCTTTGGTTTCAAATGTTATGGAGATTCTGAAGGTTAGATGAAGCATGTTAAACTCCCGTAGACAATGCTATCGATCTATATCTTCATGCCGCCACTTTCATTGGTTCTTACACACCTCACTCGTTTCTTTCAATGATAGATTATCTGTGTACCTAGTGAAATATTATCGTTTTAATATCGTTTACATATGTTTGATGGATTATAGCTTCCTGGAATATATTCAAATATAGTGTTCTATAAATATAATCACTAAAGTAGGTAGGTAAGGAAAAACCCATGCGGCATCGATACCTACACGTATCGTAAATTGATATGTTATATAAATTTTACGGCTAAAGGTGGGTGTGAAAATAAAATTAAGTTGTGCGGCAATCTTTTGGCTACAGATGTAAATGCGAATTAATATAAAAGAAATTAACGAAAAATGTTAGGATTACCATGGAATGTATACTATTGATGTAGTGCCATAAACAAGCTCTTTACTTAATCTTCTGTTGACCTTATCATACGATATTGACTCTAATGCAACTGCAGTGGTGGAGTCAATATATTCCACTATAATTGAAGCAAAAAAGTGGATAATATTTACCTAATTTCTCTTACATTTTAAGGTCTTTCAGCTACAGTTATCCTCTTAAAAATAATTTGTCTCTGTGTGAAAATGTCAGTGAGTAAGTAAAAAAATGGATGCACAATTTTCTACTGGCAAACTCAAACAATTAAGTTGATTTTTAAATATTGCGTGTATCTTTACATAGCTCAGTCTTGACAGTATTTTTAACTTAAAGCGGCCAGTAATTACTCAGTCGAGTAAACTATCCTTTTTTTCTTACCATAAGATTCTTTGCAACTTGCCCACAAGTAGAATACCTCTGCGTCTAATTCTCATTATCACTAGAGGTGAATATTAAAAAAAAACATAAATTTAATGAACGTTTAGTAAAAATCTCATAACGAAATTCCTTTTTCACGATACTTTATTAGCCTAGGAAAATAATTAAAAACATCCTCATTTTTCATACAGCGAATACAACCGAATCTCTACTGTTCGGAAAGTGAACATTTCATTATCTATTTAATAATTAATATTTATTCATATTGATATAATAATATGAATGATATGAAAGATGTAATATTAAAAAATAGTTAAACATCATTATTTGTTATTCTATGAGAGACACCAAACATTATTGAAAATTTGACGAAATCTTCCACGAATTGCTTTTGTTAGTGTTATGTTTCCAACTTTTATTCTACAATTTCCATTTTTTTTTACTGTATATCCCTATATCAACCTCGTCATAAACGAAACTTAAATGAATTCATAAACAAAATGAAATTGTCTTAGGTTTTCGCGATTGTTATACATTGAATTAAACAATTTTTAACGGAAGTATCTAAAAAAAATAAGAAAACACCCCAATTTCAATAGAGAAATGGTTGGCAAGTACCACCTGCTTGGGATCCAGATCTAAAAATATTCAAGTCACAAACTCAGAGATCTACTCAAAAACATTCGGACACCGTGAGCGATTTTTGTGTGAATCGGAACGTATATAATTAATCCATCCATGACGGTAGATGTAATAATTAAATAACCAATGTAAGACAAATGTCACCTTAGTCTTCCTGCGACCACGGACGCTGCAAAGCATTCGAAATGTCAGGTCCAACAAAATAAATAAAACAAACACGCGATACTTCCGTAAAAAATTGTTTAATTTAAAATGAAATTTCTAATATTAGAACATTGTTCTTCCTATAACGCTAGGAATAGGAATCCTGTTTCCTAATTCATTATGATAGGCGAGGTCCGCTACCCAAGACTAAAGATTTGTTGAAGATACTGATTTCGATACAGAGCGATTGCCGTTAGACCTCCAATACAGAGGGAAAACCAGACCTTTCTTAGGTTAGGAGGGGTTTCCTCACGATTCCTTCAACGCCGAGCAAATGATAATCACAAAATACAAAACACGAATTTAGTGGTAGGCACATGCCCAGGAATCTAATTGTTTCGAGTATTCGTACGTAATGCTTACAAAGCTACTCTGGAAATCACCGCGTTATGATGCAGTGATTTCTACAGTAGGCTTTGATCATATTTATGAGCATATGTATATATGGTACATGTTTATTAGTATATGTATACATTAACATGAACATCTGTATATAAATACGCAAGGGCAAAACAGTCCACTGGATAGCTTTTTTCCTTTACGTTGATGTTTACAGGGAACGATTCGGTTAAAATGCTGGTTCGGTATACACTAGATTGTCATTGATCTGTAGTTAAGCTTCAGTGTAATTAAAAAATATTTTTTTTGCAACAAACAATATTTTAATGAAAACTTGAACTCCGACCAAGCGATAAATACATATTTATTCATGCACACACAAGGATTTTAACCAGATACTAGTTGGTTAACATTCTGGTATATACACTATGCTGTCACTGCTATACTGTCGAACTTTGGTGTTATCAAAAAAATATTTTTTGGCAACAAATGAAACGTGAGAAATCGTACTTATCTCAAAATTTTCAATAATGTTTACGGTCGACAGTTGGAGTGACCGCTAGTAGTATTCTATTCTTATTGTCAAATATAAGCATACGTAAATGAGAGGAACAGTATTTTATGTAAATCTTCAAAACATTTGACGTAACCACATTTTGACATTACTTCTTCCAATTCTTATTACACAGTCAAAGAATCGTCGATCGAACACGTTTCGAACAAAACGATACAAAGTCAATTCAATGTCGTCTTGTCGAAGGGGTTGAAGATAAATACGTGCAAGGGGCCGGGGTCGTTCCGAGATAAACATGGGGTGCGCAATTTGTACAAGTACACAAATGCACAACCGGACAGACAGTCTATTGTCCGGCCGAATACATGCGGTGATGACCCTTATAACATCTCACGTTATTACAAATACACTTGTTTGGATCAACCTCGCTGTTCAATATTTAGGCTTTTATGTCAATTGAATTATATTAATAAAACATATCATATCTTATAACTTCAACCTAATTCTTATACATATGTATATACAAGAATTGATGAGTTAAATTTTGTATATCTCAAAAACTGATCTATCGATTTGCATCAAATTTTTATGCGTGTCTTTCTTGAAAAATAAAACGCGATTTCTTACAAAAATATTTAGTCCCGGTAATAACATTTAATATTTCATGTTTAATTTAACTGCACTTGAATGGGTCAAATCTTGCAGGTCAATATATACGAACTTTATGTTTTATTAATTAAAAAAAAAAATAATTTCTAACCTCCAAATTTTGTAAAATTATTGTTTTTTTATTCCACCACATATATAGGGAAGTGATTACTTCAGCCTATAGATGCTTGAATACAAAGAGTATCAGTTGCATATTAATAGCTAAGAGAAAGAAAAGCTTCTTGGTAGAGTTATAGGTGGTGTAGGCAACTATATCATAAAAGTCACAAGTAGGGGTTATCTACTTTTTGAGATAAATATTTGGTAGGGGGTTTGTTAATTTGCGATGTGTCTGTACTACGCCGTGAGCCAGTTGAGCTCGCACTAATCCTCATTGAGCATGCTCAGTATGAACAGCAGCGGCTCATTAATCACCGGGGTAGCGGCAGCAAACTTTGTCTATCCAGCGGGACTCTACCTGACTTGGATATTTTCTTTAACTTTTAAGCTTTGTTCAAAACTTTTGATGGACTTTGAGTTTTAAGTAAGTTGAATAGTAATATATCTTTGCCGCTGCAAGCTGCCTTATTGTATTATGGAGCGTCGTATAAAGTACATACTTTGTATTGTCGACTGGAATTATGGAAGTTTGCAACTTGTATGAATACTTTTTAAGGTTTATGTTATTTTCGTAATGGGGTTTTTTAAATTAATTAAAAATCTGTCCAAATAGGAGCATACTCAAAGGATTTTATATCATCGTGTAAAAAAACGCAGAACAAATCACGACTACGACCCCTCTTATTTTTTTTTATACAACGTCGGGAGGCATACAAGCATACGACCCACCTGATGTAAAGTGGCTACCGTAGCCTATTAACGCTTGTAATATTTTAAGTATCACTCGCGCGATGCCTCCTCTGCTACTTACACAGCAACTCCTTAGGAGTTTACTGGTGACCTTATTCACACGCAGGAACACAACAACCCTCTAGGGACTTGTTATTTGGCTGCGGTTTTCTGTGAGCTGGAGGTACTTCCTCAGACTTGCTTTAATGCGCCCTACCTCTCTTTAAACATCCAGACCAAGACAAACAGACATGTTCATGCACACAAATGTATACGCCGTTATAGTGGTCATAGGCACATTCTATGAATATTTCAACACACTACCACTATTTACAGTTCAAAAGATACAACCTTGTGACAGACGGATAGATAGTGAAGCTTTAGTAATCGAATTCCAATAAACATAGTACACTAAAAGATTTTAGCTTGGACATATATTATGTGTATTGGTTGCAGTGTAAATGGCCTACCATCATCGAAATCAACCTTATTTACACGTGCGATTACGATGCACTTTGCCGTTTAGCAAATAAGGCTCCGGCGGAACTGTAGGGCGCCGTGATATCTATTTAGTACCAAGACTGACGCAGTACCTCCACCTCATACAAGACTAATAAAATATCGATTATTGAAGAGTTGCTATATTCCTATCGTGAGTATATACTTTGGCAGGGAGTAGCCACGTTAGCAGGGTGGCAGCAGGGTAGATCGCGGACAATAATTCCTGTGTTGTAAGCATTCTTAAACCATATAGACTTCACATCAGGCGGATGGCATATTGGTTTACCATTCAAAGATATGCACAAAATCTTGTAACTAATCTGCGATAAGTAATATAGATAGTAAAGAAGTAGTACGTACTTTGTGGAAATACCATATAGATACCATTGTGCTAAACTTAACTAAGCTTGTTCAAAATTTTCTCAATTAATTTATTGGAATGTATTTCTCCTTTATTTCTCCGCTTCACAATTAATTTATTGGAACGTTTAAATTAAGAACATCCTAAATTCAGGAGGTCCAATATCAATATAGTATAAACGGGATTAAGTAAGACCATTACAAATTAAATCCAGCGTTTGATTTAAAACCATTAAAACCACGAGCGGCAACAAGAATCCTATCTGGCAAGCGAACTGATTACATTAAAGTTATAATGAGGGTATATTTTATTGATCTTACGTAGCTGTTCGCTATCTAGAGTGATTCCATTAGGAGGGGCCATTTCAATCCGATGCGGAATTAGTTCTACCTTATTGCCGACTTGAGAATTTTTATCACGGTTAAAGCAATCAGAGCGCCAATAATTTCCCTCATAATGACTTGGCGGTCATAAAATTTGAGCGTTGCGCCAAAATGGTGGCACCATTAAAATTCTCTCCCCATCGTTATAAGCGGAGTTATCGCCAGATCCAGAGACGATCGGATCCCGACAATCGGCATTTCCATCTGAACGTCCCCAGTTCGTTTTCTTTTTTAAATCGCGCGTTAAGGATTTGGCGTGAAGGGTTGCCCACCCACCACCCCCTCGTATGTCCTCATCGCGCCAACTTACAACTGAACGCATTTCGCCCTAATAAATTGACGTGTTGTATGTTTGGTCTACTTATAATTTGATGCACATAGATTTTAGGATCTCATGCAAAAAGGAAACGCGGTTACAGATAGCTTCCTATCGCTAAAGATCGTTCAACGAAAAACCTGAAATAATCACGGTTGATAAACGTTTTGTAAATATTGCAGGTATAACCGAATGATATTTCTTCTTTTATCTTTGCTTAGTTTTCATAAACACTGCAGTAACAAACTTAACCATTCGATCCAAAAAAAACAGCCCGTCTGAGGATGTACCTTCACTTCACAGAAAATCGTAGCCAAATAAACAACCTCCTGGAGGGTTATTGTGTTCCAGCGAGTGAGTGAGCGCACCGGTAGACTCGTAAGAAGTAGCTGTGTTAGCAGCAGAGGTGGTATCGCGCAAGCGACACTTTATACGTTACAAGCGTTCATATGCTACGGAAACCTTTTTACATCAGGCGGGCCACATGTATGTCTCTTGTCGTTGTTTAAAAAAACCGATATTTATTTTTGTTGCACTTTTTGAGCCACTGTTTCTTACACCTGGCAATAATTTATTTATTGTCAGGTGCAAGAAAGAGTGGCTCGTGTATTATTTCAAATCACAGTCTTGTCAATTAATTTTAATTTGGATGATTAGATATTTGTGTGATACTGTACACTTCAACATCATCACACAAATATTTTGCCAAATGCACACTGTTATACTATATACCTATATATATATTTATATCAGATCTTCAACTCTGATAACAAAGTTGAGTGAGAACTACCATTGTCAAAAAAGACAAATGTCTAATATGACCTCGTTTGTTCGGGGATGCTGTACGGTAACTTTGTTTAGTGTTTTTTCAAAGTTTGTATCAGTAATGGTGGAACATGACACTCGAATAAAAGTGTGGGGGCAAGATAGCACACACACATACTCCATTCTAACACAATGTATGTGTGTAACTTAACACATAGACACATCATTGACATTATCAATTTTTTTTTACCACGTAGTTTAATATGGACCGGTGGTAAAACGTGCTGTTACGTTACTTTGACACCAACGCTCGTGGGTTCGATCCCCACACTGGACAAACATGCATGAACATGTCTGTTTGTCTTAATCTGGGTGTTTTAACAGAGGTAGGTTACATCAAAGCAGCCCATCTGGGGAAGTACTGGAGGAGGAGGTTGGAGGTACCTCCAACACGCAGAAAACCGCAGCCAAATAACAACAGAGGGTTGTTGTGTTCCTGCGTGTGAGTGAGGTTACCAGTAAGATCCTAAGCTGTTGCTGTGTTAGCAGCAGAGGTGACATCGTGTGAATTATAATTAATTATAATTTATAAATGTATTGCAAGCGTTCATGGGCTACGGTAACCGCTTTTCATTAGGTGCGCCGTATGCTTGTACGCCTTCCGACGAAGTATAAAAAACAAATCGATATATATTGCACACTTTGTAATGCGGTTGTGTGTAAACTATGACAGCATCAAGTCTCAGATTTCAGTGGTAAAACTGGCTATGTAATAAGAAATATACTAGTTATATAGTTTTCTGGGTAGAAAACATCTTGTCCTGTAAATTAATACAATTTTCTAATAATGAAAACGGTTTGAGGGGAATTAAATTGATTATTGAAAATGAAATGCGTGTCCAAATGCTTGTCTATGCGAATGTATGTACGTAAGTACATACCTATGTGTGTTTGCATGCTACAGGTTTTCTAACTAGTAATAATTTCCTAATCGATTTTGCTAATTCTTTTTTTAATCGAATTATTTATTGGATAGTTTAATTGTTATACTCGTATGCTGCTACTGATATGAACTAGATTGTCTATATTTAATACCTTTATCGACCGCATCTAATTAGGAGAATTATTCTATGCTTTAAGGAAGAAAAATGAGCTTTGTTTATACCACAATACAATATATATTGCTACCATTGAGTAAGTCAGACAAAAGAGATTGAAGGTAGTATCTATGTTTGTGGTCTAAAGTTAGGTTAGGTGATATGACAACCTTATACTTATTTACTTGCAGCATACGGCCTGTCGGATGATAAACAGTTATAGCAGATACGTGGTTCTGTTAACAATACCTATAATAATATGGTAGGTACTTGTATCATAAATCTGGTATAATGATGGAAGTTGGATGTGGATATATCAGGAATTCTTATGGTCACCTCCGATATTTAACAGTAAGTCCGTAAAGCATACGTTTTTGATTTGCCTTAGTATGCCCCTTGTCGAGTACGAGTTAGTCTTACTTACAATTTACCTAACTGTGTAATGGATTTTAAGGAAGTGAATTTAAATCACTTGTATTACCACTTACCTTGAAAATGATGTGTACTGATGATATGACAATAATATAGTACCATCAAGCGAGCAAGTGATCTATCTACCAACAGAAGGAAGCTAGAGGAATTCTTCAATTTCTAGCAAATTGTATTTAAGGTTTGTTTAAAGTCGAATCGTTTGAGTGTTAAGAGACCTACGACATTACAGCGTGCTGTTTCAATTATTATCTTAGGAGGACATACAAACTTTACTTATTTAAAATTTGTGAAACGTAATTAATTTCTCTACAATGAAAATTTACTAGAAATTCCATGGGTATTCCCATTTACGGGAATATAGCAGCGAGTTTAAGGTATCATATCTTTTGATGTGGTAAAAAAAAGACAAGAACAGTGATAGAGTAGCAGTTAAGAAACCAGGCTATTAATCGACTTGTCCCTGGTTCGACGAGGAACGTTACTTGCCTGGTTTGATCAGATACATATAGTTGAAGTCTTCGTCTTGTCATCATCATCATCATTCGGACCAACCTCATTTATATGAGGTACTGTTGAGACTGAAATAAAGAAGATACCATTCGTAGCGTATCATGTATTTCTCGACACATGTATGTATAATTGGGAGATGGTACGATTCCCCACATCTCGTGCCAGGTGCTGAACTATTTTCTCGTTAGTAATCAATCCTAGTTATTTTTCTTCGTTCTTTCAGGTTCTTACCTTAATGAATAACGAATATATATATACGAATATGTACTATTGACACACATTTACTTAGATTTAACACATCTATATGTACGTAATTATCACTAGCTCGGTAGTGAAGAAAAACATCATGGGAGAACCCGCAAGTTCAAGAAATTATATTTTGAAAGATATGCAATCAAACCTAAGAAAAGTCTGGCTTTTCCTTTAGTTTGTGGAGGTCTGACAGCAGTCGCTCAATGTATAAATCAGTATATTCGCCAAATCCTTAGGCTTAGACAGCGGACCTTGCCGATCTCAATTAGGGAACGGGATAACGCTATGATGAGGAACAATGTTTATAAAATTATACGTACGTACTTCGTACGTAGTTTTACGTACTTATATTCAATTTGTAGTAGGTGAGTACAGTCATAACTTCCCACTGTTTCCCTAACACACACAAGGATAACATGCCACATATTATTCGGAAAAATGAAAGAATAATATCAACATTGTAATAACTCTCACACCGAAAATTCTTCTATGCAACTATGTCTCATATATGTAAAATAATGCGGCCGATATATTCTTAACCTCCTTGGGTGTAAGGGGGTGAATAGGGGGTGAACCCCGCGACTTATTCCGATATAATCAATAACTTAGTGAGATCCCCTTTGCATCCGCCCGTGTGACAGTTCTCCAATCGAAGGGTTGTTTTTTACTTTTTTGTTCAAACACGAGTTGAACTGATTAGAGCTGTGTTTGTCTTTGAAGTGATGTTTTACGAATGACTAAGCTCGTTTCTGTTTCTGTAATAAGTGTTTGCCTTTTGATTTCTTTTATGTAAATAGTTTCCAGTAGTGTTGTTATGTTAAACATCTGTCGGAACAAGAAAGATAAAACAATCAATTACTTGACTAACGGGCTAACTGGCAGAGCATCCACTTTACCTGTGACCTTGGGGTTACAAGTGGCTCACCATAATCTTGAACGCCTGCATGTGTTGCACCCAGACGATTAGCGAACGAGGCTCTGGCGAAAAAAGTCAGTCACACTAAAAACAGAAATGGTCAAGACCAAGTTTGACTCGCGTACTTAGGAAACCTATATATGCGAGTATAAATAAGTTTATTTGGAAAGGATTTTTGATATTTTTATATAAATCTGCACTAGTTAGAATTGAATTGAATTGATTCTACTGTAATATTTAATTCTGGATACTTTAACAGAAAGGGGGAAGGGGGTTTCTGTGACAGACGATCGAAACAGGACGCATGAGTTTTTGAAAAACTGACAGACGGACGGTAATTGTGAAATCACGAATTTAGCTTTGACTATGGAGCATTTGCTTTTTGCCTGATTTCATTGTTTGTAGAACATTGAATGTTTCGGTATATGATTTCTTGGTGTTCGATAAATACACAGATATATGTAAATAAATAATTTATTAATTTAAATTGTATACCTGTAACTAATAATATCAATAAATTTAAATAAGTATCAGTTATATTTAAATTTTAATTTCCTTCCGGACCAGCCCTACCTTTTTTTGTAATCTGATTCGTTACCTTAAGGTTGTCTTGAAAAGATTGCTTTTAGCAATAAGACTGCCTTGTATAGTTCTATAATTTTAAGAATCTTTTTGAATGTATTTCCTTATCCTTAAATTCTCTATTATGCAAATAAAGTATATTCTATCTATTTAATATATTGGATTTTATTTAAAAAATATAGATTTTATTTATGTGGTGCAGAAAGAAGTTGCGTACGGCGTACATCAGCTTGTTAGGATCGGTAGATCTTTTCTTGTAAATTGTATTCGATTCTTTAATAAATTACCTGAAAATTTTCTGCTCCTACCTGACAAGGCACAACAAAAATACGTACCTATATAATAGGGGTTAAAGTACGAAATTGCCGTTTTATGGTAATAGATACTTTCAATAATAATTGGTCATGTTCGATCAGAAGGTGATGTCAGGAGGCCTAGAAACCGGCGTGCGTGAATGAGAAGAGCAATGAATATTAAAGAAGCGAGTGAGATATGTAAGGATCGAGTCACGTGGCGCTCGGTTCTCTCTGCCTACCCCGCAAAGGATTTGGCATGAAGTTATAGATAGATAGATACTTTCAATTGACATTAAACCTTCATGGTGTGAGATTTTCGAGTGAAACGTTTTTCACGTGATACCTATGAGGGGTTTCTTTTAAAAAATGTGCAACATTTGATTTTCGATTTTCAATTGTTTTTTTTATTCAGCTTAGACAGGAAAGATGGATACTTCGAAAATTCGAGTAATTTTTGAATACTAGTTAAATACGACGCGGAAGTAAGTCAAAGTCAAAATTTTTTTATTCCGTAAAAATGGCTACATTTGTTTGGAATCGTCACAATTTTTTTCCCTACCGTGCAGTTTATGACTAGGTGAGCACTGATAATTTATATGCGGAAATTTGTTATCAGTATCTTCCCATGTTAATAATATTATACTACGTGATTTGTGAATCTGTTAATTTCCCGAAAATAAATAAATAAATAAAAATAAAAATACTGTCAAAAACGCGGCAGAAACGGCTCGCAATATCATTGCAATGCTGTGTTTGCAGAGGAGACTGCTAATGAACGCACCGTGTGTTTTTGGTTTAAACGCTTTCGTAATGAAAACTTCTTGGTATTATTCACTATAGCTTTCTCTAGTCTGGTCAAGCAATAACAACAGATGTTTACTGTGCCAAACTTCTAACAATGATGACGAAACTGGCAGTGAAACAGCCCCGACTCGTGAATCGATCTTCACCATTATTGCTCCATTATAACGCAAGAACCCACACTGCACGAGAAACCGTTGTAACTCTACAGGAGCTGCAGTTAGAAGCCATAAGTCATCCTCCGTACTCGCCAGACCTTGCTCCAACTGACTACCATTTTTTTCGTGATTTCGACAATTTTCTACGTGGTAAAAAATTTTCTTCCCAAGAGGCAGTACAAAATGCTTTCACACGGTTTGTCGAATCTTAATCCCCAGAGTTCTATAGCAAAGACATAAATAAACTTCCGATTAGATGGCATCAATGTATAGATAATGAGGGTACATATTTTGATTAAATAAATATGTTACATCTTAGAAAAAAAACGAGTTTTAATTTTTCAGTACAAATCGGCAATTTCATTCTTTAAACCCTAATATGTATATAAGGTGTATACACGCCAGGTTCCTTGTAGGCTAGGCAGGTAAACCCGAGCGCTATAAGACGCGGTCCTTGCAGACCGCGCTCGCTTCTTTAGCATTCATAGCTCTTTTTATTCCTAGAGGTCCTGATAAAAATCGGCCAAGTGCGAGTCGGACTCGCGCACCAAGGGTTCCGTACCATTATCTATAAAAAAGTCAAAAAAATCACGTTTGTTGTATGGGAGCCCCCTTAAATATTTATTTTATTCTATTTTTTAGTATTTGTTGTTATAGCGGCAACAGAAATACATCATCTGTGAAAATTTCAACTGTCTAACTATTACGGTTCATGAGATATAGCCTGGTGACAGACGGACGGACGGACGGACAGCGGAGCCTCAGTAATAGGGTTCCGTTACGGAACCCTAAAAAACGACTAATTTGGTCCTATATCCGTCCACTTTCGCATTGTTTATTTGTTTCGTTATTCTCATATTCAACATTCTTTTTACATGTTCAATAAACCAAGCATTTCTTTTTAGGGTTCCGTACCCAAAGGGTAAAACGGAACCCTATTACTGAGGCTCCGCTGTCCGTCCGTCCGTCCGTCCGTCTGTCACCAGGCTGTATCTCATGAACCGTGATAGTTAGATAGTTGAAATTTTCACAGATGATGTATTTCTGTTGCCGCTATAACAACAAATACTAAAAAATAGAATATAATAAATATTTAAGGGGGCTCCCATACAACAAACGTGATTTTTTTGCCGCTTTTATAGATAGTGGTACGGAACCCTTCGTGCGCGAGTCCGACTCGCACTTGGCCGATTTTTTTATCTTAACACCGACAGTGTCTTTCATGCTCTCTCGGTCATATCCAGATTTCTCTTCCATAAGTTAGTAGTGGGGTTGGCACCGCATTGTATACAGCGATCCCTCTGGTTTAGATTTTCCGCTACCTAGGAGTTTACCGAACGCTCCATTCACGCTGTTGCCTGCACTCATTCGTTGCTCCACATCAGTAGTGTACCTTCCATCGCTTCTAAAAGCGATACCATATCATCAAGATAAGAGAAGATAAAATATAAGATGTGTCTAATGTCGACCTGCGAGGGCCCAATGGCAAATAAAGAATTTATTATCTTTTTCTTATCTGATTGAATGTAAGGGCCGTATCTTATGGGGTTCGGTCCTTTCTGTATACTCCGCAAGGGACCTGGCGTGAAGATATAGACAAATAGACAGAGACATTGATTCTTAATCAATTTCATGATCCTAGGTTAACTGTAAGAACCTGATTTATAGGATATGAATTAAAATTTATTAAATAACTAGCTATCCGTCCCGGCTTTGCACGGGTGATATGATCGCTACCAAACTTCACAGGATCACCTGCTGGGCTAACCTGAAGATTCACTGAAAATTTCATCAAAATCTGCCCAGCCGTTTTTGAGTCCATAGATGACATTCATTTTTATATATATAAATAAATAAATAAATATTATCGGACAAATTACACAGCGCCACCTAGCCCCAAAGTAAGCGAAGCTTGTGTTATGGGTACTAGACAACTGATAAACATTCGTAAATATTTTCTTTTTTGTAAATATAATAATATTGTTTGTCATGGTCTGGGTATTTTCTATGTATAATAAGTATATTATACATAGAAAATACCCAGACCATGACAAACAGACATGTTCATGCACACAAATGTTTGTAGTGTGTGGGAATCGAACCCACGAGCGTTGGTGTCTAAGTAGCGTAACAGCGCGTATCATCACTGTGCCACCGAGCTCGTCGTTTTTGAAAAACGCACAGCTGCCTGAGCGTAAAATATTTGTATTTTTCGCTATGCTTGCGCTTAGAGACCTTGCTTCTGGTTAAATTATGTCATCCGTAGGAACCTATATGTTTTAATTTGACATGTATTTCTTATCGTATATACAGACAGAGACGTAATAATAAACTTGTGATATTTGGATTTTTTTGCACTGATATTTTAAGATATTGCTCCTTGCCAAATTTTTTAATCCTTTACCGGGTTCAAAATGGTTATAATTTGTGATTTTTCGAATAACAGATAAAGAGAAGTACCTCACGATAACATTGCATGCAGTATACTCATGTCATGTTATTTTATTGTTTAAATTTTACGAGAGTAAACTGTTGTATGTTCGAGAGATTACGATTTGTAATTTTTTGGCATATAGGCAGACAGACATACGGATTTCTATGTACATAGTTATGAGGCGACACGTGTTTGAAATCTGATTAGAAGTTTAGATTATCTGGCTTTAACAAGTCACTAACTAATGATTCTACAGATGTCAATCTGGTGCCATATACCAAAGGTATACCCGCCAGTATGGAAAGAGTAACATGCCATTTCATTTTTAAGTTATAGTTTTAAGACTTGTTTTGTCTCTAATTTGTCAAGATCTAGATATATTAATCTAGTTAGATGAAATATTCTACAGTAGGAGATTTCAACTGAGTCTTGACGCTCCTTCTGCTGCACGTACACTGTTCACTAATGGCATACCCACGTTACTATATGGAGACAGCACCAGGAATATTTAATTCGCTCGTTTATATATAAAGCTCAGATTTTTCTGCGAAATGAGACTTTTCTGATCAAAGTATGGGTTAAAATTTGGTTCAATTCAAAAAAAAATCTCCAATGGCTGCAAAATTTCAAGATATACCTTCTAAGCACTTTGGAATCCTTGGTGTTTAGATCTCCAGGTGAATCCGTAAACATTTCGCGGTGTAAGTTAACCAAGCAACACTCACATGTAGCCACTCAATCTAAAGAGAGACATTAAATTATATACGTGTGCACTTTCTCGTGATGTAATGGTATATGTCTTAGGTTAATCTGATAAATTGGGCGACGATGATCATAGTACGATCGCACAGAACTGGATAATTGTAATCTATACACGATGATTGCATAAATCCCAGTTTTATCAGTAGACAGATTGGAAACTTGACAAATCTAATAGTAATTTGAAAACTTCTTAAGAGAAGCTGGATTTAGCGAAAGTTTAGAGTGCGCTACACATTCCTACTTTTTTTGTAGGAGTAGGCATGGCAAGATCTTTTACTCTAAATATCCATCAGGGGAAGTATTTCCACTTTGCAGAAAACCATCAACAAGTAACAAATCTAGGTATATTGTGTTCTTGTGCGTGAGTGAGTTCATTAAAACCATAGACTCTTTGTGCTGATAGGCGAGGCGGTTAGGGAAACCACTGACCACTGGCCGCCCGCAGGTCAGTAGGATTTCTGCGAAATAGCTTCTCTAAGAATAGTGTTAAGTTGTACTCGACACCACTACCTGTAACGTGCACTGCGTTTCTTATAAATTTCTCAGTTCCGTCACTCTTAAACATGGCAAAAATAAAAATATATATATTGCGATAACGGTCTCACTTCACTAACATCAATGAAGTTCATCATCGTCTTTAGTATTTAGCGGAACATATTCTTCTTACTAAGGCACGCGCCACCAGGTACAAGCTCATACCCCTGGTACTAACTCGAGCACTTTTTTAATATTTATTGCCGTTATCTTCATAGCTTTGAAGACCTGTCATTATTGTGAGTTCTCGTGGTTGATAGTGGCCATACCAGGATCTACATATGTCTATACAGGCGAAATAGCGGAGATACAGACACAGTACGTTTATGCAAGCAGCTTCAAGTGGCAATTGACAAATGATCGAGAAGTATTTCATCGAGTAGTATCCCTCCGCGGGATTGCCCACCACTCCGTGACTTGGCTCTTGGTCCGCATACTATACGGGTAGATGTGCTCAGAAATTAATAATCCAATGGTGGCTTAATATTCCAACGATAATACCAGTTATAATGACAATATAAGCTCTCTGAATTAAACAATTTTTAACGGAAGTATCGCGTATTTTATTTATTTTGTTGAACACTAGGAAGACTAAGGTGGTATTTGTCTTACATTAGTTCGTAGTACTAATGTAAGACAAATACCACCTTAGTCTTCCTGCGACCACGGACGCTGCAAAGCGTTCGAAACGTCAGGTTCAACAAAATAAATAAAATACGCGATACTTCCGTTAAAAATTGTTTAATTCAATGTGTAACAATCGCGAATACCTAAGACAATACTATAAGCTCTCTGCTTGATTATCTGCTAGATCATCACGTCACGATAGGTTGCTTGGTTTATCAGACCACCGTCACATTTGGACCCCGACATTGGCTTACTTTAATTAGGGCTCGTTGAAAAGCTATTTGTTCTTCTTAAACAGGTTGCTTACGGGGCTTGGACAACGGTATGTGCTGAGATTTTAATGTTTCTCATTAAAAACGCAAACTTAATGCTATCTCGATTACAGCAACCGCTTTGTACTGACGTTATGACCAATTATTGTATTTATTGAAGGGTTCAAAGATGAACCCTGTGATCTAAATCTCTCCAGGAACACAACAACCCTCAGGGAGTTGATATTGTATTGCCATGTTGTACACGCACACGGTTGTCTTGTGTGGGAATCGAACCCATGAACCCTATTGTCAGAGTAGCTTCACTACGCACACTGTGGCTACTCCACTCCACCACTAAGGTAGTTGAAATAATATATATATATCTTATATTGCTACAATTCATAGAGTACGGTAACCATTTCACATTAGGCACACAATATGTTTATTTGCTTCTCGACTAGAGGTGAATTCCATTTTATGACCGATCAGGTACAATACTGCTGTATACTGTATCTACCTTTGTAATACATTCGAGATCCTAGTAGTCCCAGCCGTGGTCATAATATAGATTTGCGTTCATGTACCGTAATTATATTATCATTTGAAAATATTGCAGGAACACACAATATTTTGACGAGCTCGGTGGCGCAGTGGACTACTAACACGACTTTGTCACCGGTGCTCGTGGCTTCGATTCTCACACAGGACAAACATATGTGTGCATGTGAACATGTCTGTTTATCTCGATCTGAATTTTTTCAAAAGAGGCGCATCAAAGCATATTCAATCTGGGGAAGTACCACTACCTCACAGAAAATCGGATCCCGACGTATAAGAGTTATAAGATATTCCTGGGAATGGCTCACCTTCAAACATGGTTTTCCAGGGTTATTAGAGATGAATAAGAAACTTATATTGCATTCATTATCTTTATTCGTTTTCCACATCAGTAAGATTTATTAGTTTCCATCTTAAAAGATGATATGTTTCGAAAACAAAACGTGTATATTAAAAAAACATTGTAATAAAATAGCCTTACAATAATTTGTTTGCCTGTATCTTTCTGGACTTTATAAGATTTTGCAGATTTTACTCGTATCCTGTTGTGACTATCCATATTGTTCAATAAGACAATCAGTTAATTCAATATGATTTATAAGGATTAAATTGAAAAGTTACTCCAGTAGCATGTTAACTACGAATTAAACAGAAAACGTATGTAAGGAGAAGTATTGAATTTTTTAACATAGTACATATTATGTTTTTATTATTGAAATATATTTGGGACCAAAAATTAAAAAGACAATCTACTTTTGACGTTAACTATACACCTCAATGATAGTTTAGAGATATTATACTGAATGCTTTTTATAATACGTAAAGTGAGATCAAATGAAAGAAATATTTTACTTAATAGTTATTATGATACGTACAAACGTACGATATGCCTCATGGGAAGGAGAAATAATAAATAGAGATACTCGTATGTATCACAAGCGGGACCATATGTATGTCACTTCTCCCGCTGTAATCATAGTAAGTCTTCAAAACTTGCGGTCGCGTTCGAGTGCGTAATATAACAAAACGGGGATAACTAGTGGTGTAAGTAGTTTGATATTATCTATAAAAAAGAGACACCATTTCTCTTCTTCCGTCAATGTTCACCAACCTTAAAATGGTTTGTAAAGGCAAAAAGCTTTAAAGCATATACCGTTTTCCAACTACAATAATAATTTTTAGACTGTTCTGATATTTTAGGAGATTTCTTAAGTCGGAATATTCTCTCTATAAATAATCTGTAAATGTAATAAAAATAGAGTAGAGTCGAGTTTGAACATTTGAGAACAATTTTTTTTAATTCAAGAGTGGTTCAAAAAAGTTTTACTGAAGGGACTGTGACGAAATTTTACATGGTGATATTCACAGTCGACCGTTAATGTACTTTTTACACAGGAATTGTTTAATGTTGCTGTAAAAATCGTGTAAAACCAAAATTCATGCGAGTAGCGCGGGCAGCAGCTGATTTAAAATATCCTCGATAATAGGTAATATTTCTAATTGTAATCATGGTGATGCGAGCGGCCAACGGCTGCTATGATTGCTTACCATTAAGCAAGTCGTATGCTTGTGTCTCGCCTTAGCGATATTAAAATTCCAAAAGATAATAAGTGCTTGTTTGCTAGCACATTTTAAACTATTACGTTAAAAATCCATATGCACATATCATTTTGATACTGTAATTTTGGTTTAATTAATTACCTACAGATTACCGTAATGTTAAGCAACTAGCAGGTGTTAAAAATAAAACTCCAGTTTCTGATAAACTAACTTTGAGTTTATTTTACCATTTACACTTGACAATGTATTCGTAATCTGTTGTTGGCTACGGGTGTAGTGATCGTAGGCGCGTAGCACGCTCGTAGTGCCCGCTACGCACACGACATGCTTCAACTAAATGCTACGAAAACTAATGGTCGCTGATCGGTGCTACACAACTGGCTTAAATGAATATAAGGTTATGAGATTATCGTCGTAGGATTTGACAGTCGTTCGTAATGTTAACTCGTATTATCTCGAAGTTTATAGCTCACGAAAAGTTCTTTTTTTTCTGAAATTTCCTTTAACAGTGCATAAAAGTAAAGTTAACCAACTAAAATCGAAGTACACAATCGAAAATCATCTCAATTAGTATAATATTTCGTTACAGCTTTAAATAGGAACCGGTACATTTTTCTAGTAAGAATTTTAAAATAATTTTAGTATTACAATACAGTTATTAGGAACTATGATAGTGAGTGCTACCTTTATAGAACATAAAATTATATTTCGTAACAAACACACTTAGATCTAGGCATAAAGAAAATGTCTACAAATAATCTGTGAACAATAAAATTAATAATATCAAGGTACAGCGAGGGTTTATACAAATAATAGAACTAAGACGAACATAGTCTATGCCAACAAACAAACAACATGCCCGTGGCGGCACCTCTAGTAGCAGATACAACAGACTAATCCGAATTAATCTTAAATATTAAAATTTGTATTCGGAAAGTATAGTGAAACTCTAGATGCGATAATATTGAAATATACATAGGAACCATGATTCGTTCCGCGTTCTCTCGACCGCGGAAACACAACATCGCACTACCGATATCGATACGTCCACCTACACTAACGCAAACTTACGCACACACCCCCGATACAAACCGATAGAAATAATACTAACGCTACATCGGACCTCGGCCACGATCGCGGTGCGTTGCGCCGCAGGAGGTGCGTCCACAATGCTAACTTTAAAATAATTGTGTTGTAAAACGCGCGCCTTCGCGTACGAACCTCGCGCGTGCCGGCGCGTCTGCCCCGTGCCGGCTCCTCGCTCGCTCTCCTATATTTACTATACCGCTACTTTATAATCTCTTATGAAAACAGTTCATCTTTCACAGAATCCATCTATTTGCATATAGTTTACCCAAGAGCATTTCGCCCTTCATGTTGACGTAATTACATTCAATCTACATTTCCCTGAAGTACTCCTCGGTATCGAATGTTGAAAACATATTTCTATATAAGAGCCGCGATGTAATTCGAGCGGCGACGCCTCCCGAGAGCCGTGAGGCTAGGAGCCGACGCAGACATACGCACCGAGCCGTGCTCGGCTCACTGCACACACATACAATAACAAGGACCGCCGGCAACCGGTGGAATAAAACATTGCACTTTATAAAAAAACAAACTCAATGTTGTAGTAGGATCCACTCGTAGATAAAATATTGTAGTACACTCCGCTAGATAAAAATGTAAATATGTAAAATATTTTAAATAACGTGATCTGTGCCATCGAAAATATAAGGGACTCCACGCACACGATAAAGTTACGAATATACATGGCAGGGGCGAACGTAGTGGGCGCAGGGCGCACGCCGCCTCCGCATGTACCTCCATGCCTTTGGACTCACTTACGCCACTACTAATAATCATTACAATATCAATAAAAATTCAAGAATCACACTTAGTTCCAAAATAAACTCACTTGTATGCGAGGTAGGCTGAGCGCTGGCGCGCAGCCCGAGTTTCGAGTTCGTTCGTTTTGGAAAGTTTGCTACAATAATAATTATTATAATTAACTGTTACCAATAAGCCTACGCGGTGTCGTCGCGTCTCCACGGGCGGCTCGGCGAGCTGCCAGGCGGGAGTACGCTGCGGTAGCCCCCGCCTATCTCGCGCACACACTCCGGCAACTGCGGGCGGTACCGCGCGGTACCGACCGCGTACACACATCACTTTCAACGAAAGATAACGCTCAGTACTGTACTGCTGCGAAGGACGAGTTCAGTAGTCGACAGATGCGGCGAATACATCGAGATTCTGGCGTGGTAGGTGTGGGTGGGCGTCCTGCGCCGAGCGGTGGGACCCGCGGGAGAGGACGACCGCTCTACTGCCTAACATACGTACCTATTCGCTTCATGTTTAAAAAAATCATATACGTATATCACTATATATATCTTCATACATTTACGATGCATCAGGAACTTCTTACGAGAACGTATCTATGCCTAAAATTAGAACGATTATATGTATGTATTACATAGCTTTAAACAATAATTAAATCGTAATTATCAATATCGATAATATTATATGCCATAAAGATAGGAACTTGCTTTCCTGGGAGTTGATGGTAAAGGATTGCGCGGCGCCGGCGCGGCCGCGGGCGCGTGTCGCCGCAACGATAAACGTATATATTAAACCTGTCTAACGTATGATATGAAGTGCGGTGAGCGGCGCGGCCGCGCCGACGCTCGCCGCCGCCGCCTCCCAGTGTGCGGCGCGCGGCGCGGGAGCCGCCGGCAGGAACTCGGCTCGGGCCGGACCAGGAACTAGCGCGGCGCTGGCGCACCGGCTTCTACACATTATATAAAAACGGGACAACAACGGCCGGCTCCCAATTAACCTACACTTAAATGACTACAAGCTTTAAATGTATAACTAGGAAAGTGCCGCTTACGCGGCGACATTCATCAACGAAAAGAAGCGTTAAGAGCTAATAGTGAACTGCTGCGTTGTCGGACAACGGAGAGAGCGAGGGGCTCTAATAGTAGTAACTATACATTTCGTCAGTTTAGGATTAGTGGCCCGCGCTGGCCAGGGGCAGCTCCCCGGGTGGCGGGAAGCGCGGCCCGGGTACGCAGAAGTTGGCGTTCGGGTCTTTGGGCGAAGCCGCATCCTGCGCAGCTCGCGCGGCGAGCAGCGTTATTTGGTTCACGACGTCCTCCATCTCGTGGGTGAGTGGCTCCGGCTGAGAGGGCGCCGGAGGGGGCGGGACTGCATTCCGCAGATGCGTTTCGGTGTCTGCGTGGCGTCGGAACTCCATGGCCGTACGAAAACGCTCGCTAGGACAGGAACGACACTCGAGCGCCGGCTGGACGACACGGATGACACCCCGCGACGCCTCGCGGCCGGCGTAGCACGAGCGGGCCTGATGCGTTTGCAATGGTGCTGGCGACGGGAATGCTACTTTGCAGTGCTTGCAGACATAGCACAAGTCAAAGTCGAGCTCGCGGGCGCCTACGGGAGGTTCGGTGGCAGGTGGGGGAAGTCGTAGCGTAGAGGCGCCGGGATCAGCAGCGATGTGCCTAATCTGCTCCAGTGTCGTCGCTGGAAGCTGAAGGACGCTGGCACCATTGCCCGTCTCTACTATGAGACCTTGAGGCTGCGGCTGGAGCGTGTTGGGGGTACCTGTAACAAAAGACGAATAGGAATTACATTTCCGTTCAAACGATTATTTATTACAATATTAATTAAAATATTAAGTATTCTATATCTTGCATCTGTCATTTCAACTGAGTGCGGCAACCTTTTAATCACATAAATTGTATTTTTTATGTGCATGCAGTACAACAATTGTTTTAAGGAGGTTTGTGAACTAGGTTTGTTGTAAACATCGTCATCTGCGAAACGATATGTTTTTAAACAAATTAAAAATAGAACGTAGGTTCATTAATATAAATAATAAATAAATAAATATTGTCGGACCAATTACACAATGCCACCTAGCCCCAAAGTAAGCGAAGCTTGTGTTATGGGTACTAGACAACTGATAAACATACGTAAATATTTTTTTTTTTGTAAATACATACTTATTATAAATAGAAAATACCCAGACTAAGACAAACAGACATGTTCATGCACACAACTGTTTGTACTGTGTGGGAATCGAACCCACGAGCGTTGGTGTCAAAGTAGCGTGACAGCGCGTTTCACCACTGCGCCACCGAGCTCGTCATTAGTATAAATTGAAGTATCTAATGCTTCAAATTATATTAATTACATATTATTTCACGATTCAAAGATATAATTCTAGATATAAGTTACGAGCTTAGTGTTAAATTGAACGAATATCGAAAGGTTATATCAACAACATTATCAGCAGCACTGATTAGGTAATGCTGAAGTTTCGAGTCGTGAAACGACCACAAGAGTATGAGTCTACATATATAATTTAAATTAGTGTTAATAGTTAATATATAGGTATTTAGTATGTGGTATATATTATATAATTTGCAGTAATACATATTTTAAATTAGTATTAGTGTACACTGTTGTCTCCATCTGTATGACAACATAATTTGTAAATGAAATGGTATCAAATTTGAATATTACATATTATATATATTGTCCAAATTCCATACCAGTTATATACATGGTGTAGAACATTGACACGTAATTAGCATTTTCGTCAAATTGTTACGGTTGCACAATCCTAATGAATTAGGAAATGGGAACGGGAATAAGCATCAGGAGGAATCAAAAGAAACCATGGATCCAATACCCTTTCACTGTTTTTATAAAAGAAAATTATTAAAACCAGGATCCGCTTGTGTGAATGACAAAATATCAGCACAAGCAGATTGTAAATGGGTATCAGTGATCATCAAGATCACTTGTGCTTTGAACCTCTTTTATTTCTTGTGTGGGTTGAAATATAATTATTGCTGTAAATAATGCATAATAATGCAACATGTCTATGATAAGTCGCAGGCATGATGAACTATAGAACAAAGGTATAAACATGTCCGACACTCAAGCCCGCTGTAAAGGGGTTAATCCACTTACATCGAGGGTCGGCCCGCAGCCGTGAACTGACCTTTGGACTGGTACACTTTAACGCGGATTCTCAACTTTGTCCTTGTATTCGTAAACTTGAAATGAAACATTGATGAATCGAAGTCTGACATTCGTGCTCATTATGCGCTTGCCTACGTATCGGAGATAAAAACTAACGTATAATCTCAGTCAATCTCGAGGCTCCCAACTACAGTCCCAAATTGGGTGTTCCATTGTTCCACAATAGCTTAGCACCAGATAAGTGGTGTTTACCTTACGCGAGGCGATTGTACATGCGTGATGCGTTTCTAACGAGGCCGAACCGCCTCTGTAATTGATTCGGACGCTGCTTTATGCGCCTTATATTCACGAATGCATAATACATAGGGCTCGAAGCTCGCATCGTCGCCGCGCGCCGTCCGTTTATATCGGATCGGTCTTGGCGTTTCGTTTCACTGTACAGCTTAGCGAAACTGAAAGAATAATGAAGCCGGTTGGCATTATAGATTACGTTTATTTGCAAACACTTTTGTTAAAAACCCTTTACGTATTCACGTAACGTTTTCATATTTTATGTTAGTGAAATTTATACGGTAACTAGATATTCGTGGAGATTGAAAACCGAGTGTACTTTTAAGGGCATTGTTATTTACATTCGCTGTTTATTGTAACATTTATAGTAATGAATACGGACGATAATGTATTTTTTATTGATTTACAGATATCAAGACTGTCATTAAGAAAGCTGTCAACAAACTTCGACAATATCTACAAGATTATGCCTAGTTGCCTTAGTTAATCGTATGCGGGGCTATCTCGTGCGAAACGTAGCGTAGCTTTCAATCAATCTCAACAATCACTCTGATTGGCCGATCGTGTACCATGTAATGAGCCTCCGGGCCCTTGGTCATAATGCGTGTCATGCCAACATGCTAATGATACCGCATGCCCAAATTTGGACTAGAAAGTTCTGACGCTAGATCCGGACTGACGTAGTAATTGATCTGGATAGATTTGTTTGTGTTTTGTATTTGCTACTATAACCTTTCAGCATGATATTGTTAGTTATTAATTAATATATTAATTATCTATAAACTATAGGAAGAAACATCAGTATTGAAGACCACCAAAACCTTTCCTGATTAAAAAATTCAGTAGGAAAGGTTTTTAGGTTATTGATTTGTTTAACTCCCTCGCGAAATGCAAGTGAAAAAATGAGGGAATTTTTGGCTCTTTTTTTATTCTCTTTGAATAGGCTCGATTGATAGTGACAATATTTTGGACGGTATCGACTGCCCGATAAAGGCGAATTTCATACGGAATTATTATTTGCCTGGAAATAAATGCATGTCTTATATTATTTAGTCTAAAATAAACAAAAAAAACTAAGGATTTAGCGATACTGACTTTGACATGAAGAGGGTAGTCTCTATCAGACCTCCACAATCCACGTGGAAAAATTAGACCTTTCTTAGATAAGGTCACACGTCTTTTGAAATAGGCATAATTCCTCTGCCGTACGGTTTCCTCATTATGATTTCCTTCACTGTCGAGTATAATTACAAATATGTACATAAATCTACCACATTAACATCGCGCTGGTTCACAGGCTGCAGGTTGCGCAGCGAGCGATAGAGAGAGCTCCGATCGGAATTTCTCTAAGGGATCGAATCCGGAACGAACAAATTCGACGGAGAACTAAAGTTGTCGACATAGCTCTCAGAATATGCAAACTGAAGTGGTAGTGGGCCGGCTACATCTGCCGCGTCAGCGATGGCAGATGGAGTAGGAAAGTCCTGGAGTGGACGCCGCGCATGCTACGACGTGGCGTTGGACGCTCCCCCTCTAGATGGACCGATGATATAAAAACAGCGGCCGGAAGCGGCTGGATGCGGAAAGCGGAGGATTGCATATAGTGGAAGGCATTGGGGAAGGCCTATATCCAGCAGTGGGTAGATACAGGCCGATGATGATGATGACATAAATCCGAAGACGAATCTTGTCATGGAATCAGAATTGAACCACGGACCGTTGGTTATTAGGCTGGTCCTATATCCGCTGAGCTAGCACTGCATTTTTGACGATTTCTAATCTAAACAGTGCTAATTATAAACATAGGAAAGGCGAGGTGAATAGAATCTCTGATAAACGTACAGACGAACGAAATCACGCCATTACGGTTCATTTTAACCGATTTAAAAATGGAAGAGATTATCAAGTAGGCTGAATATTTTGTGTGTACAGTTGACCATATCATTACCAAATAGGAACTGCCTTTGAATATTTATATTTTATTGGGAAGGCGCTAGCGTTGATTGATTTTATATACATGTGGCAAATTAACATTTTTGGACGTTACTCTAAACTTAGAAGCTCTGACCAATCATTGACAATCAACTTTGTATATTTGAAACTTAATTGACGTCTCAAGCACTCGAATCGCCCTTTAAATTGTTATTTCTGCAAATCTGACACGTATTAATGGCATAATCACGCCACCTATGACTGCATAATTGAAAGTAGTAAAATTATCGCCTACGGTGGCATAAAGCCGACCGCCGCGACGCCTCGTCCATGACGTTAATTCGCAACCCTTTCTGCCAATTAGTTTCAAAATAGCCACACTATTGTGCTGCTAACGCGACCGTAAGTAGCACCTAACGAACTTTTATTTTCATTTTAATTTAAACTTAAAAGGTTTATTTTTAAAGATTATTCTACTGTGGCAAATGCAAGCGTGGGTCGGTCACTTCGCCGAGTAGCCAGGTTTAAGTCAAAGGGCTTCTTAATACGGACTTGTAGGTCGTTACGCGTTATTATAATACGAACGGCGGAGTCGGCTATTTTGCTCATTTACATGTCATTAAGGACGCTATTATTGGACTAGAGAGCGCATTATGCAAAAGTCTGCTGGGTTTTAAATGCTCTAGCATTTATTTTCACCTAAATTCTGGCGATAATCCAATTTTACATGTGATAAGTACAGTATTTGTCGGCAATGCACGAATGATGCGACCATACCACAAAATAAGTTTACCATCGAGCGTGATGTGATTGTTTGTCACATTAGCGGCAACAAATCCGTTATATATGAATATCAATAAAATAAAATGTAAAAATTAATTTTCCTAATAATACAAGCAGCTTTACTCTTATTTCCTCGGTATTTTTTCCAACATCACAGGAGCACGCAATTTAGAGACTGATAAGATTTTGATAACTGTCGGCGGCGTAAGTTTATTTATATTCACTTAATAAAATGAAACGAAATATGTGCTTATTATTGTACAAATTATTTTTGATAACCCAGTGGATAAAGAACCGGCCTAGTGATCAACAGGTCCCCGGTTTCAATCCTGGTATGTTCCACTAAGTTCGTGTTTCGGATTTATGTAGGTACATATTTGTAATTATCACTTGCTCGGTGGTGAAGGAAAACATCGTGAGAAAACCCGCATGTCCAAGAAGTTATATTTCGATAGACGTTACCTAACCTAGGAATGATCTGATTTACCCTCGAGGTTGTGGAGGTCTGACGGCAGTCGCTCCATGTAAAAATCAGTGTCTTCTTCAAATCTTCGCCAAATCGCCGTCCGTCCCGTCAACCGTAATGGGTTAGGAAACGGGATAAGGCTAATAAGAAACAGAGATTGTATGTTAACCCTAGTCATCTGATAGCCACGCGCCAGGATACGGATCCAAAGCATAACGGCTTTGAAAAGTTTGAACTAATGTTGTACACCCACCTAGCCAATGGCTCCTATCAATGGAACAATATGTCCATGAGCCGGTGTCGGCAGGTATTGGGACTATAGTAGGCAATTAAATATTGAGGGGATCATTGGTACTGGTATATTTCAGAAGAGGGACGGACACCTCCCATAACTATGACATTTGATTATTACTTTCAGCAGGCGGTGGCTCTCAAATCACTGGATGGACCTCCGAAATGCCAGATAAAGTCGACCGCGGTCAACACGGGCGTGACTGGCTCAGGGGTGTCATGCCTTTTAACACTGCTAAATATAGAGAATGTAGCTCTGTCGACTCCTTTCTGGATGGACGGCCAATTAAGTTATTAAATAAATGAAAATAAAATAAACTTACGGCGCAGATAGTCATTCGAATTTTATCAATGTTAATAACTTGACCCAAGTCAAGTTTTTATTACTTTTTTATTCATTTACAACCCAAGTTTATAGCCAAGTATATTTTATTCATTTACAAGCCCCTCCTTGCCTCATTTGCTTCTTTAACATTCATAACTTTTCTCATACACGCTTGCGAGTTTATTTTAGCGTAGAAATAATGCAAGAGGAAAGAATTGCGAAACAGGTATACTACGCGAAAGTTGAAGGATCTAAAAACCGAGGAAGGCCAAAACTCCCCTACCACGACAATTACATCTATCTGTAACTTCACACCAAATCCCTTGCGGGGTAAGCGAGAGAGACGACAATTTATACAACTTTCTGCACTATCCGAATAATTAATCCTTTTACGTTTTCCAATTATCATTAATATCTAATCAATTGACTTTCATTACCAATTAACTTGTATTGGAGTCACGGAACCGCTGCGGAAACGCGACGTTTATTAAACGCATCAATTACGTGGCGGCCCTTATTCGGGAGCTAGTTAGGGCAAGACGAGATAGACCGATACAGGCTGTCGATCGCCCTGATCGATGGTAATTAAACTGGATCGACCATCTGACCTCGTAGTCTGAGGGTGCTTATGTCTCTTTGGACACGGTAGTGGTTACTGTGATGGAGTGATACTATTGATATTAAAACAAGTACTGATTAATGTTATTGGTAGTGTAAAACAGAGTACTTGTATTGGGTGACAAGGTCGGTCAAATGGGCTTAGCCCAAACTATACTCGACAATCATTTGTCCGAAAGACTGATGATTGTTAAATAAACGTCCTGCTTAGAAGTATAATTTTATTGGGGTATAACTGAAAACCCGTGTTCATAACTAGCACAGTTAATAAAACCATTTCCAGTGGCGCATTTCTAACGCGTGCTTCGTATTGTAAATTTATTTATTTTATATAAAGTCTGGAGACAAATAAGCCATGGCCCATTTGATGTAAAGTGGTCTCTGTAGCCTATCGATCGAACGATCTGGAATAGGAGGAGTATCTATCGCGTGTAGCCAACTCCGCGAACACAGCAATTCCTTCGAGTTACTAACCTCACTCACTAGCAGAAACCTAATATTATATATAGTAACAGTATTATACTGAAAATGCAAAGTAGGTATCTATTGAGGCAATAGGCAACAGAATATTGCAACAATGCCTCGCATTAAGGAAATTTGTTGTTCTTAGGTGAAATTGTTAAGATGTCTTTTATCTTTATACCACGTCAAATAATCACACTTGTCACTTGAAGTGAAACGTTACCCTACACATTCATACACATTAATGTTTGCAACACAAGACCGACGAAGAAAGGTTGTGACGCCTTCTGTTAAACAATTTTTTTATCAGTTTCTTGACGCTTTTACTAACTGACCTTACGGGGAATTCGAATCGATTCTATAACTATGACAAGCCACTCACACCCCAAAAACTAAAGCACTTACTGCGATATATATGATCTGAAACGCCTATGTGTTTCCGTAACGGATGGACAGATTGGAATCACTATGCACATATATTAGGATAGCACTTAATGTCCGTAGATTTCAGTTTGTATAGAAGACCAAATAAAGTGACTGTTCAGGGAAAATTTCAAATCTAAGTAGGGGCATCTCACGGACGTGAATTTCCATACAATTTCTATCGTTCTATCAATCGGCTTTTAGTTGGCGTATTATCCTAGGTTATTCCTAGACTGTCAGGGAGTCAGAACATCCAGGACAGCCGCGACACACGTCCGTCTCTTGCTGTCGACGTGGTCTAAGCAATTAGCCTAACAGATCTTCAGGGTTCGAAGCTTGTTTTGATTAGAATTACTAGAAAATAAGCTAAAAGGTAGTTCTGATGTACCATGTAACGTGAATATATTTAAAATAAAAAGGGAATGTGGACCAGCATTGTAAAAGATCTTTGCGACGCGACGCTCCAGAACGACTTTTAAAAACACGCGAAGTCTATTGTGACATTGATTGTTCGAGTATTTTAAGTTATTGAGTCAAATTAAGTTCTGAGTTCTACGACCACAATTCAAGTCCAAAGGGTTTCATATTCTAAGTTTTCATGTGACTACAACAAGTTAATAAGTTGGTAGTAATTTAAATGCTGAACGGAGCGTTAGAAAAGGGAGCTGGGGTATGTAAAGACCGTGTAATGTGACGTTCAGTTCTACCTGTCATCCTTGCAACGATAGCAACTTGATGTGAAAATTCACGCTAAGTCTCTATCTATAGATAGATGGATGGAATGGAGCGTTTATTGCATTTAATTATTTATCGATGTCGATAAATACACTTACATAAACATTACACAATATAACCAATGTACGTTAATAATACTTAATGTAATATTTATAATTATTTACTAAAATAAACAACAATGCAGTTAAATGTTATAGGCTAACGTTGAAGCCTTAGGTGTCGGCATATAGGTGTGTAAATACGTGAATCCGCTTTGTACCGCGCGCTTTACCTCCGTAATCGAGTTATGTCGCGAACTGACACCGTCTTATGAATGCTCCTTAATTATGTTTTATGATTTTGTTATTTACACCTTATATCTGTGATGTATTATGTACTCGTTATTATATAATGTTACGCAAAGCCTAGGATGCCCTTCCCACTTGAACCCAGTAGTATGGTGCAGTGAGTTGGACTGTTGTCTGGTCACAAACCAATAAAAGTCACTGCTCATGACGGCACCTGGCGTTCACAAAACCGTTGTGTTTTTGCGCCTAAATATCTTAGCGATACCTGATACGTGCCGCGGTGTTGTTCCGTGAAGCAAACAATAAGAGCTGCGTCTTTTACTTTACTCCCCGACCCGTAGTGGTGAATTGAGTTCCTATACGAAATCAGTGTCATTGGTTGCCCATAGATTATTTCCCTCAACCTGGACCACAGGTTAGATGTCACACACCTAACGATGGGGATTGTTATGTTTACGGTTTTTAAGAAATGAACTCGGAAAGCTCAGTTGGCAATGAGTACGTAATAAAAAATGGACATGATATTGTGTCCCAAGCATCCATACACAAGGGTAACCGTCTCACATCAGGTGTGGAACGCGGAGCATTCCTTAATTATGTAGAGGTAATCTTTAGCGTAAGATTATATCCAGCAGTTGGTTGATTATACATATAGACATGTGTTGTAGTAATTTCTCTCTATAAAATGAAACACCTAAAATATTTAATATTTAAAGGTATGCCCATGAGCATCAAACTTGACGATTTGTCGTATGTCACATTTTCAAGTGACATACAATGCGATCTAGGTTGCACCAACGACTGTGTCAATATTGGCGTTTTCTTCGTATTTGGTTTCATTTGTATTAAAAAGTAAAACGAAACGAACTTTATTATAACTGTAAAAATTGCTTAATCAATAAAATCCCCCTTCAATCACTATCTGCTATGTACTGCATTATATTATTAGATTTTTTAAACGCACAATATAATAATAGGAGATTTTTTAGGAAACAATATTATTTTAAAAAGACATGATCATTTTTATATATATGATCATATAATTATCAAGAGTTTATAAATATTATTATGGTAAAAAAAATAAAAGAATTCTCCAAATTGCGAAAGAGTGAAACTAGTCCAAACTAAACAAGTTTTTCTCTACCTAAATATAAATTCACGCCAAGACTTTTGTGGGGTAGGCAGAGAGAACTAAGCGCCACATGTTTCAATCAGATGAATAAATGATAACTGGAAGTGCTTGTTGATTGCGGTTCCTTAGATTTGATCACATAGATGAAGCTGATCTTCATTTGACCGGCTCTGTTACCCCATCATTTTATTGATATCTGAACTGGACGCAAAATTTCGAAGATAAATTAAACAAAATTTCGAAATTAAAAACTGAAAAAGACGATCAGATTAAAAAAAATTGACATATTTTTGAGAAGTAATTGTTGAACTATGTGTGAGTAAAAATGTTATTTGACTTAAAAAAAATGATTTTATATATCGAATTCTCTCTGAGATAAATGCTTGTTGCAGAGTAGACGAGTCTTTTATGTACCGGCGCCTTAAAATACTGAATTTTATTTTCTACGTTTCTCTCTTTGCAATTGAAAGCCATTTTTTACCAGAACAAACAACGTGTCAGGCGATGTAAGGCGATAATCGCTAATGTTGGGGAGCCGCCATGGACAACGGTCATCAATCAAGAACTCGAGGACAACTTAGAAATACTGATTATTTCCAAGACTTTGTTACATATTAACGAGGTTCGAGATTCACGAGATCGCAAAGCTCGGTGGTCAAGGCCAGCAATGGATACTTTAACAAAGTTATTGGTTCGATTCACGCATTTTTTGATTCTTAAGCTATCAAGTGGTGAAACTTTGGATGTAAACGGTGGCTATGTAACTACAATGAACTATATTCACCGATTTTGTAATTATCAGTTTTTGGAATTGCCCTTCTCTATAGAAGTAAAATTTTGGACGAAAAAATCTTCCACAATTTTCCAAACGCTCCTCTTCTTCTCGTCCAAAATACCTCAATGTCTCAAGACGAAAGTCTTCGACCAGTGTTTGTTGCCAGTGATGACTTACGGCACAGAAACATGGTCCCTTACTATTGGTCTCATACGAATGCTCAAGGTTGCACAGCTTGCGATGGAGAGAGCCATGCTCGGAGTTTCTCTGTGAAATAGATTCAGAAATTAACATATGTAGCAGAACTGGAGTTACCGCCGTGGCTCTAAGGATCAGCAAACTGAAGTAGCAGTGGGCAGGCTACATAGCTCGGAGAACCGGTGACCCTTGGGGCAGAAAGGTTCTCGAATGGCGACCACGACCCCCCACACGATGGACCGACTATCTTGTGAATATAGCAGGGACCCGTTGGATGCAAACACGGCAGGACCGATCGCAGTCGAGGTGTAAGGGGGAGGCCTATGTTCAGCAGTGGACGTCCTTCGGCTGATATGATGATGGAAGCAAATTTAAAGACGTGTTCACGTCCTTATATTAAAATTAAAATGCAAAAGTGTTTCTGTCTCCTTATGTGTTTGTTATCTATCTATCTCTTATCGGCTAAACTCGATCATAATGAAGTTTGACAAAGAGTTAGCTGAATCTACTTCTTATAACGCATCCACGGGCGAAGCTGTAGGCAGACCTAGTATTTCGTATCATAGTTTAAAATACTGGATCATATTGATGAACCGAAGAATCTTCTTATGAAAAAATAAACCTAAAATGGCCAAGATGTGATTGTGAATATGCATAGTTATTTTAAAATAAGTGTCAGCCATATGATGCTGATGTTTTAGTCGATGTATGTAGTCAAGCAATTTTAACAAAAACAAATTGGTATTTCCGTCGGTGCAAACTTGTATTAGGACAGAGCGATTCCTCGGAGGGTTCTTGTGTTCTTGTCAGTGACTGATGTCAACGATATTCACCCTATGGTGTGCTACATCGAATTAGGGGTAGTTACGCTAAAGTTCTTCACGTCGCAAGTATTTTCATGCTATACGCCGACTTCTCTATGGCAGGTAGACACTTGTTTCTCTGTTACCCTGGTAGTTCAAATATTCGCGAACGGTTTAGAAACATAAAAACGTAAATCGTAGAACAAAAAGCCACCGAAAAAGCCATAAAGTACTCTAACGTAATGCAAACGTATATTTTCACTCCCGGAGCAATTCTAACGACCATTACCAAATAATTTCATCGAATTTCAGAACCATCACATCGCGGCGCGAGTGGCTGGAGCATCCATTATCCAACTCCTGCGGTTCTTGCGGAAATCTCACCGCGTTCAAATATTTAATTACTTTAACTCTCGATCGTTTATAAATTCAGACGGGAGTGCTATCATAAAACGCGCTAATGCCTTATAATTAAAATATTCTCAACAAGCCGTGGCGTAATGGCACCTCCGGCGACGGTCTCCTCCGACGGAAAAAACGCATAAAAAATTACATTCACCCCAGAGGACTCACCCCTTGTGTCGGGAAAATCGATTAAAAAGAGGAGTCGCGGGGGGTGATCTCGGGGTGCGGGCGGCGGGAGTTTAATATGTACGAAAAAATGCACGACGCCGCGGGAGCGAGGGAGAGACCCGCCGAGTGGGCCCCGAGTTGCCTTCAATTTTTATAATTACGTTCATACGTGAGCGCGGCCGGTGATGTCCGCTACGCCACGCCACACGAGAGCGCCACGCCACACGAGTCGCGCCATGCCGCGGCCGCCTCCACCACCCCGGTGCAGCAACAGCGTGTTGATTACTTATTTAGAATAGTCTCACTTCAACATGCTCTCACTCGGGACTACTCTCTAATTTATAAACAATGTTATGAATCCAAATTGAATATAAAGTTTACTGGAAGGACGCGCTACTTCGTTTCTACTTTTGAGATTATTTGAATGCTTAACAACGACGCTCTCGGAAAATAAGTCGTATTATAACTTTTTCGTTTCCGCGACAAAATCAATTTCCATCAGTGAGAGAGCTTCAAACTTTTCCACACACACAGCAATCAAGGAAAGAAGGAGGCAATAAGAACGGGATAACCGACTGGAGGACGTTATCTCAGGAGACGGTTTGCAAATGAGCGGGCGTCGCACACATGCGTCGGACACTTACTCACACATACGCTAATCTCGCGTCCACACATGCGTACGTACATTTTATAAATAGATATCGCTTTTTTTATCCGGGTACAAGAATAGGGAGCTGCCACCCTGCGGAGGTGGGAGACCCCTGCGGGGGACGTGTTGGATTTCAGATTGCTACGAACTGCAAAAATGAGGGATGAAAGAAATATAGCTTAAAACGCAGATATTTCCCGGCGTCTTAAGGTGGAGGGGGGGCCGGGCGGAAGGGAGTGTGTGGAACAAAGTAGAGTGGCGATATTGAACCAAAATGAAATGGTAAACGAACCGTGCGCGTCCGATCTAATGCGAATTTATAATTTGGACATTGCCCCGGACGGCGCACTCTTTGAACTCCGCGGAGGGAGGGTTACGAAGGTGAATTTACAAAGAGTGGCGGATGTGATTTATAAATAGGGGAGTAGCGGTATTCGTTGACCATTCATTTCTGTTAGAGGTTTTTTCCATTAAGCTTTGGGGTCGTTAAGAAGAGCGCGGTCGAGCGGTGATGACGGCGGCCGGTGGTGTTTAGGCGTATCCTCATTGCCAGGTTAACGCGTATGTCCGCCGACCTAATTGCCGTCGCGTCGCGTCTAATCGGGATATGCGCCACGCGATAATTGCGACAGATTACTGCGACATTCGTCACAGAGCTTGCATTCGTTCAGAATGGACACATGTTTGTTAATCAAGGCAACAGATACTGCAAATTCCTTATTCTATTGCAATTTGGAATTCTAAATAGTATTACCTAATTATATCAAAGTTAATATACAGAGAGAATTGGATTTGCTCATAACTAAAGAAAAATTTGGTACGTTAAATGGCGATAGCAAATGTTATTTTAATCGAATTTGAGTATTAAAACAATGAAGAATAAATTTTAGGTTAATAATTTGTAAACAATCATGGTAAGTTACGTTTTAACTAACATGTGACAGCATTATTACGTATCCAAATTTATAGGACATGTTTAGCGATTTATATAACATAATTGTAATTGCCATATCTGTGTATATTTATCTTCATTGTGGTTATTACCACGGTTAAGTGTTACAATTGCAAGTGTTGCTAATTCGCTAATGAGCCTCGTAGGTGTAGCGCGGGCGAAATAAACGTTTCTTCGCTAACTACACGCATTACTCGAGAATAAAAAGTTTTATAGTCACAGTATTATGCAACCCCCGCTTCCTACGCGGGACCTCTAAAAGTGTCAATAGATTTGTATGGAAACGTGACGTCATCGCTCCGACAGAAAGGAAGGAAACTGCGCTGTCTAAGCGGGAAAGTGAAAATTGCGTACGTGAACTGGAAGAAAAAATATTAAAAATTAATCAAGGCTCCGGGCGGGAGTAGGGAGCACATGTGTCGACAAAAAAGCCTCTCCCCCGGCCGGCACGTGCGAAGAGCCGTTACTGCCCCGTTCCGCTGCCGAGTTAAAAGTTCCTTCGGACAAACAGAGGATTTGTCACAATTACGGCGGGCCGGTGCGTCCCTACTTGATTAAAACCTAAATCACGTGACGTGTTTACAGCCGCGCCGGAGGTGTTTTCAATTTGCCGACTGCTACAGTCGCCATTGGCGTTCCGAACACGTTCCAACGCACCTATCTAGGGGCACGCCGGCGTTTTGAATTTGTTGCGAATTAAATTATTGACGACCTAATCGCACTGTCCGATGATTACACAGCACTCAGCTGTAAGGCGCCCACCGCGCCGCCCTGAACAAGTCACGTTTGTTAATTATTTTTAAATGCAGCTCTCGAAATCCGTAGTAGATTGCGACGTCTCAGCATTTCGCTACGGTAACGTTTCGCCTATAAAAAGCGACGTGAAAAGACGAGATTAACATTTGAATTAATCGGGAGATTAAACATAATGAAAGAAAATCTCATTACGGGCCGTATAATGGCGGTGAGAAATATCGCCCGGCGAACGGAAAGGAAGAAACGGCTCGTAAAAGAAAAGGCGCGCGAAGAAAATTAAAAGCTCGAACGAAATTAAAAAATGTTAAAAAATGTAATCGACGCCGGAGAGATTGCGGGGAATGCGGGGAGATTGCAAACAGCAGGCGGGATGCGGGCGTCTCAGGCTAAAAGTTCTCAATTAAAGGCGGATACGGAAAGTGTCGCTGTAATTAGATTCTCTCTCATCGTGAATCTGTGGCGGGCACTCGACTTGTTTAATTTGTAATCGAAACTTGTTAGCTGCCTTCTTTTAATTTAATTCTCTCGTTTTCCCAGTGATTTTCTCGCAGCAACTTGCTTGAAAGCAAATTAAGGCAATGATTACTTCTCGTTTTCACATTAACTGTAAATAGCGTATCTATTTTATTAGTAACGTGGCACTACTCTTTAAGTTTCTCTTTATATATAGTTTCAGAATAGTCATAGTTCAGTAGCAATCCAGAATATTGATCCTAATTACTCGGGCTCAAGGTATTTAATGAATTGTAGAAATGTTAAGCATATGCATTCTCAAAGTAATTTCATGTTTTAGAGCCAGTCGTTGTCATAGCTGTAATAGCAGTGATAAAGAAGTAAATATGAAGAACCGACCTCCGTGATTCGAATCCTGGCATGGGCATGTATCAGTTAATTTGACGAGCTCGATGGCACAGTGATTAATACCACTACTTTGACAAACATTTGTGTCTGTTTGTCTTGGTTTGGTGTGTATAAGAGAGATAGGGAGCATCAAAGCAGCAGTCCATCTGGGGAAAAGCGCAACAAAACAACAACTCCTGGCGAGTTGCTGTGTTCTTGCGTGTGAGTGAGGTCACCAATAAGCTTCTAATGAGTCGCTTTATTTGCAGCATACGTGACATCGCTCGAGTGATACCTACTTAATGTATTTGAAGCGTTCATAGGCTACGGTAACCTCTTTACATAAGGCGGGCCACACTCCCTTGCAGAAAGTTCCTGTGTTAAACATTTACATTACAAACAAAAAATGAAAGTTGTAATATTCATTACAACCGATACTTTTTTACATGGCTTTTTAGAAACTTTGATTGTTCTGTGCAACCAGTCTCGTAGTAAAATTGATATAACTTCCTGCAACTAAACATCTTCTAAATCTAAAACTATTATTTATGCATAAATCTGCGAGAGCATATCTTCAAATAGAAACTTTGAAAAAGTAGGTCATCCATATATGAATAATGTGACCTATAACGGTCTGCGTGTACAAAGAAAAATGCACTGCAATGATAAATAAACGTAGGTTTCATTTTTTTTTTAAATAATAACCAAATATGTGTATATTATATTACATTAGATAATAACAATGTAATAGAAACTAATTATTGTCATGCCAATCGTTTAATACCACCTTATACAAACGCGGAAGAGTTTGTATGTTTCTTTGTATGAACGTACTAATTTCCGGAACTACCAGTCGGATTAGAAAAAATATTATTGCGTTTGATTGACCAATTCTTGAAGAAGGTTATAGACGTATCACAATACGACCTTCACAACGCGGAGAAAAAGAAATAAAGTGGAAAAAGCGGTTCCCACGGGATACCGGGATACGCGACAGTATACTATAAAGACGGATCATTGAAATGGAAAATACACTTTTTTCAATCCAGTCGGCTATATATAAACGAGTAGGTATATACGCGACAAACACAGGGCGGTAGCATAGTACGTTAATGTTAACCTGTTAACATTTTTATAGTTTAAACTATTGACTTTGAACCGACATATAATGCAGAGATGTGTTTGAACGCGTCACGTTCATTCCGTAACACTGCTAAATATTTCGCTCGGTTCCTTCATGTCCCAACAGTGAGCGGAAACCAGAAGGACCGTTCCAGTTTGTATCCTAGATGTTAGACACAATATTTTTTCTTGCATCCTTGGATTTAAAATAAATAAAAAACTATTGCTACTAGTTTTGGTTTTTAAAATGTTACGTAATGAGTTCAAATATTTTCGAAATGAAATGTTGCCCTGTGATTAAAATATATTAAAAATAAAAGCAAATAAATTATATAAATATAAATGTAAAATGTAATGTAAATATAAAGGTTAATGATTGAATAGAATAGATTTTAAAACTTTGGAACTTACAAACGGACGTTAAGATATTACGGAATATAGTTTCTTCTTATAATCCGATAACAATTTTTTCTTAATACGACGCTCAGATGAACTGACTAAGAATTAAAAAATATATAAATATATAATTATTGCTTTGGCTATTGGCATCATTAGTAAACACTAGGTACGTCACTATTTCAAAAAGTATTTCTAATTCAAAGTCGGCTCCGATCCGAATTCATTTATGTATACATCTTCGATTAGTTATCGTATATTTTGATTCACGCGTAAAATTGTATTACGTTTAAATATTCATAAGGCTACTTCTGATGTACAACACAAGCACAGTCGCGGTATCCTACATACATCTTCGCTGTAAGTAGGTGACCTATTTATAGATCCTAGTAATTGATGGCGTGAGACAACTAGCTACATCTCCGGAGATCGTTAGAGCAAGTGCCGGCTTTGCGTGACCGACGTATCCTCATTATTATAATTAGCAGTTTCGGTGGCCGGAACAACAAATACAGGTCAAACGGTTGCGATCCACCTGACGTTAAATGGCAAACTAACTTACTCCTCGCCTTATGTAAATCAGTTACCGTTTAATACGGCTGGAAATACATAAAGATTACGCGTTGTTATTCCGCTGCTTACGCAGTTTCACTTCCCTTCCGGAGTCTGTGTGTGGTAGAGGAGAACCTACCTATCCGAATAGACAGACATAATCAACGACATTGATCGTCTCATTTCTATAGAAAATGTATGGATATATATTACAAACTCATAACTATAGAGATATATTATTAAACGGGTATTTATCAATTGCAACCTTTTTCTATACAGACAGAGGACTTATCACCGTGTTTGTTACGACAATACATTTTGGATACAATTTTATTTTATATTCTTCTAAAAAACAATATACAATTTACATAAAACATTAAAAGAATGCCGTAAAACGTCTGAAAAGGAAATCTGACACCGACCCCTAAACGCAACATTTGAAGCGTAATTAATTCCCGCCGGACGAGCGCTAGAGCGTAATTAAACAACGCCTTGTAATTACCTTCTAAAGTTGTCGGAAGTTGTCGGCGGTTGCCGGTGGGTGTCGGCCACCGTCGGACTTGGAAGTGGCCGGGGCCAATTAACGCCCCAGGGGCGATTAACCAATTAATGCAGATGGGCGGGCGGACACTCATTTTAATTCCTGCTTAGATTTTCCAGGGGAAAACTTCGCTTTTGAGGTTTGTTGGATTTGAGGGACTCTGAAACTTCGGTCGAGTGCTTAATTGATTTAATCTTTCATTAACTGTGAGTAGATTTAGGGAATGTTTGTTTATGTAGGATTTTGGAGTTATTAATTTACGTGGTTAAGTTACATGTTTTAATTTTAGCATCCGTCATTGTTGCGCATTTATGTATGTTTGTAATGTTTTTAAATTAGTTTTAATAATGTATCATTATTTGACAGTTGATTTTATACACCGTTTGAAGATGATTTATACGAGTAGTATAGTAGTACTATTCGGTTTTTTTCTACTTGTATGAAAATATAAAAAAAGTAAGAACTAAGATTACCATGAGTAATTTGATCGTGTTTGAACAGAAGGTGATGTCTGGAGCCTTAGAAACCGGCAAGCGTGCATGAGGAGAGCTGTGAATGGTAATGAAGGGTGTGTAGATCTCTCTGCCTATCACGCGAGGAATTTGGCGTGAAGTTATAGATAGGTATAAGAAACCGAATTTCAAAGTTTTTTAGTTTCTATATATAAATATATTTAGAGTATAGTGGAATTGGCTGAATTGATTAGGATGTAATTCTGTATACGTGTAACTGCAATAAACATATTTCGTGGATCTCAAAAACGGCTCTAAAATTTGTGTTAGAATAAGGTTTTAAGTTTATGCACCTATATTTCTTTCTTTCAAAAAAAACAACAAATTTAACAAGAATTTTAAAATGGTTATCGCTTTTCAAATTGATTTTGTCTTATAATAAGATAAGATTCTCATCTTTACTCAAGTATTCATTAAAAATCTTGAAATTCCTTGACATTGCCGTAAAAGTGATAATTACAGTTTTTAATAATGGGTTTAGAATAACTATGTATATTTTACACGTAATAACCAAACGCACGTCATACAACTAAATTAAAAAAATAATAGGAGAGCATATTACTCAAATCAAAGATTTAATAATCACCCACATTAACACCCTGACCTGGAACCCTAAATCACTCTATAATAATTAACAAACAAACCTCAGCAGCTAATGACAGAGCGCCCAAGGGTTAAGTCATTAATTAAGACAAACCTCCGGAATCTCCTTACAAACAAAATATCAGCCCTCAACCCTTCCGTTGCTATTAAGCCGACGTTCGTTTTAATTCAATAAAGCGGTGTAAACTGCGCAAACAGACGGCAAAGAAAGGGTTAATTTGCATGTCGGCGTTACAGGGTTAACCGCCAGTTCGTTAGGGACGAGCAATTAATAAACTTATGGAGGGTTGATGGAAAACTCATGGGAAAGTTGTGGCAGGTCAGTGCCTGTTCTTTTTGACTTTAACACAAACCTGGTTATTATGTCTTCTAAATTCAAAAATATAAAGGTAGAATGTAAACTGTAATTAGGGGAAAACTTTGATGGAATAAAAATGAAAAAAAGTATTTAACCAGTTAGAAAGACAAATGAAGAAATGTTCCCGAA
The DNA here is from genome assembly GCA_947507595.1 of Pyralis farinalis. Classification (NCBI taxonomy): domain Eukaryota; kingdom Metazoa; phylum Arthropoda; class Insecta; order Lepidoptera; family Pyralidae; genus Pyralis; species Pyralis farinalis. The sequence continues at coordinate 20,646,997 of OX382276.1, read as the reverse complement.
CACGCGCGGGGCGGGACTCATGCATTTATAATTCTCTAATTTGTTGTTTCAACGGGTAAATTATACCTTACCAATTATATTAGAAGTAATGAGAACGGCCCACTGTTTCTTTTACACTTTTTTATTGTCAGTAAAGGCTTATTAAGGTTTTTGTAGTAACTTTTCCTTTTATACGGATATTGTTAGGTAAACTTGGTGATGAATAAAACAAGTTCGTTTTATTTACTGATTGTCAAACAATAGTCAGAAATCGCTTTTAGGGTGGATGTAATCATGTGTGTTGCCATTTCGCACTACTCTCTTCAGGTGCTGTGTTAGTTTTCTATTGACCTTGAAAACTTGTTTTTAACAATTAGTTGACAGAGTATCCGTTTTATGTCAAAGTTTGAAGTTACATTGGTGTTTCACTGTCATATAAGTATTTCGTAGGATATTACCGATATTACATACTCTTTGGTCATAACCAATAAAAATGTTCGAATGTCCAGATGTCAACTCATAAACCTGTTACATTTCGTGACAGTTTCAATCGCGATAAGCTTATCTTGATCGACTTGTTTATTAAACTTTCAATATTTAACAAATAAGTTATAAAAAATAACAATGACAACAAAGTGACGAGTTACTATATACAAGCAGGTTTTGAATAAAAGCCGACATCAATGAAGTCGTGAATTCATTGAATTCGACTTCGTCTGTTTATATTGGACTAATTGACAAAAACAAAAATACCTAATTAAAAAGATTAAAAAAAAAATTTACTTCAGTGAAATCGTAACGTTACAAAATTTATATGAGTCCTAGCTCCCTAATAAAGAAAGAATTTCCAAAGTCAACGAATGGCGAAATTGTCTTATAACATACACATAAAAACATTGGGGAATTAAGAACCATCTACTGTGTAAAGTCGGTTAAAAATTAACAATTACATAGTTTTGTCAGCGAGGTGTTAATATCCTGCAATTAATGATAAGACATTCCTGTCATTACATTAAATATGGTATGCGTTCAATGACATGCGTACACTTTAGTCAAGACATTTAGCTAGGAGATATTAGAGGTCGATCGTAGAAATACAATCACAGGCCACCGTGATTGTATTTCTAATATCTTCCATAACTCACAGGACATCCAACTTCTGTATTAGTCACTAACTTTTGTATTAGTGAAAAACCCTCTGAAGTTAATGCAGTATATTAGCCACTTAATCGATATATTTATATATATAATAAAATCCATATGGATGTTTACGGTTCCGTAGTATTCAAGTTATACTTTTATAGCCTCGTTATGTATTTCTGTTTGTGTTTATATCACAGCCATTTTTCTCCTAGATCACCTGTCTTATAAAGCTACGAGTATAATTTGATGTACTCGTAGTAGATATTTAGTAGATTTATTTAGAATAGCAGATGTTCATAAAGAAATAAATTTTATACAATTAGATAATTACAATTAAGGATACCTTCTCTACTTAAAGGGGGAATTATTGGTATATTTGTATGTTATATTTTTTTATTGAAATACAAACCTTAAGAGAGATAAGACGCAACAAAGCAGCCCGTCTGAGGAAGTATCTCCACCTCAAAGTACACTGCAGGTAAATAACAACTTCCTGGAGGTTGTTGTGTTCCTACGAGTGAGCCACCAGTAAGGTTCTAAAGAGTTCCCCCCAAGAGATGCCACCTCTGCTGCTAACACAGCAGAGGTGGCATCGCGCGAGCGATACTCAATGTATTGCTAACGTTCAATACATTAGGTATCGTTCGCGCTCGCTCTCACGGTTCTTTCTTAAAATTAGCGAGAAGATATAAATATATTACTTTATGTTCATCAGTTATATATTTGTTTGTATAGTATGCTCAGCTATACAGAGTAAAAATTATCATCGCTTTCCAAAGTTCAATAGACGAGAATTTCTATTATTGTGAACAACTTTTACGATAGGATTACTTCTTTTTCTTCTAAGTCGAATTCAATAAAACGAATTAGCGAAAAACGAAACTGAAAAGCCTCTGAATAGCATTTTTTATTTTTATTTTACCCCTATTGACTGGCGTGTACTATCGACCCATCAATTAGTCAGTACATTTTCACATACATTTATTATTATTATTTAATTGCGTACTAGAGGTTAAAACAAACATTGCTATTTTGTACAAGGAGATTACACTAGTGTATGGTTAGGCGAAGTGATTCATCGTCAATAAACAACGCATAAAACAACATTTAATAAAATATAGCACATTTCCAGTTATTAAAACTGACATTAGGATACTGTTTATGTCAGTGAGGTGTCAATTGATGTCGTTAATGATAATAGAGTGTGTTATTAAAATTAAACGGGACATTTCGACGCGGCGCACACTTTAGCTTTTACCATTTCCGAATTTTTGAGGAATCTCTTTGACATGAATGTGACGTAAATAAATATTTGTGTAGTCAGTTATATAATATTCATAAATAGGAATTTCATTTCACGTACAATTATTTCAGGCTTTTAACATACATGTAGTTCTAGCGGCTTATTGTTCTATATGAACGTGTATATATATTTTTAATGTTATAATCAGATTGATCGTTTCCGTTTTACTAACAGTAGAGTTATGTCTTGTTCCAACCGACTGTTTGATCATATTTAAAACATTTTTGACATAACTACCTCATTTAGATCGCGAATGAATGGCCCGCTACAAAGTACGTACGTTTCGAGGGTCTAGCCGCGAATGATTAAACTGCGAACGTAGCTTAGAACTGAGTAGTGGCGCACATCTGCGTAAGTAAGATTCGTTGTAGTCACTATATTACTTATATATCTATGAATGTTAAAGAAGCGAGTGAGGTATGTGAGGATTGAGTCATGTGGCACTCGGTGCTCTCTACTAACCTCGCAAGGGAATATAGATATATACATACATCTACTATGGTTTCGCTGAACGCGTATTGCTGCCCCTACAATAAAGTACAGTCTGAGTTACTAATTTTAGTTCAAACTATGCCATCAGACAGCGATGTCTATAGTGTGCGCTATTGATAATTATCAGCTTTTTGTGAATATTTCACGGGTCGTTTGATTCACCGCAGGAATGCGCCGAGCATCGCTTTTTACAGCAATTATAATAGAAGAATGTCTAACGGTCTCACTGCTTTGACGCTTTGCTAACACAAGGGTGCTAAGTATTGTTTTTAATGTCATCTCTTATCAGACACGCAATATGAAATTTCGTTGGTGTTTTTGCATGGTTGTCGATATTGCGATAAAAGCTTGATCGTCAGAAATTACTGATGTTATTTGTATACTGCTTAATCACAAGATGCCATTGGATTTCGTACTAAGAAAAGTATAAGACTTGTTACAATGTAGGTCATCAGAAAGCTTCTAAGGAGTTGCTGTGTTAGCAGCAGAGGTGGCAGAGTGATACTTAATGTATTGCAAGGGTTCATAAGGGTTCGCTACGGTAAGCGCTTAACATTAAGTGGGCCGTATGCTTGTATGCCTTCCACCGTTGTATAAAGAAAATGACGCTCTGGTGAAAGTCTGGGTACATGAGTATTTAAGTAGGAGCTACACGATTGGATAATTACAATTCCAACAACTAAACTTTGGGGGGCTGGTGTTCATGCGAGCGAAGTAAGGTACCAAAACGCTGCGCAGGATGTGCTGGAGCGCTTGTTGGTGCTTTAGCAGAAGGTTTAATAACGAGAGATTCTTTGTGATACAAGTATCTATGGGTTATCAGAACTCTTTACATCAGACATATCGTATGTTTGTTTACCCAACATGGTAACTAAATCTATGAAGGGAGAGACCGAGTTCCTTTGACCATTATGAAGGTTACTGATGGAATTTAAAATACTGTGTTAACTAGAAACATAATTCTAACACTTGCCTACCCTTTTTGTGTGGAAAATATGAAATGTTACATTTCGTGTTATCTAAAAAAAATACTACTAATTACAAAATCATTTTATTGTTACTGTAATAATAACGCTTTATCAAAATTATTCACTTCACGAACTTCGAAGACTGGGGAAGGACGAGGGGAGGGATTGACGATGGACGGATAGACAGACAGCTCCATAAGGATTACTCTTTTATCTTTTTGGTACGCTATTCTAAATTTATCTACCAAGCAACGTAGGCAACCTCTAAAGGAAGAAAATTGAATGATTATATAAAATGTTATTACAGAAATGGATTACATGCTAATAAATTTTCAACAATGCACGGCGACTCTTATTACTTTAGTCAACGTCAAGTATAACAATGTATAGATACACAGTCACAATATTGGCTTATTTTTGGTGCAACTATGAGTATATTGCCAGTCTACGTAGCTTTAGGGCACTATGTCTAATGACCACGGCTAATTAAAAAAGTTTCTTTAACTTTTTTGTTTTTGGTTCTTAGGTCATAAACTTCTTTTTAACGACCGATATATCTGTACTGTACATGTTCGTAATTATAAATATTTTAATCCTATACATAATACGGCTTGTTATTAATAAAAAAAAATATCACGGATGAAACAATAATGTTCATCAAAGGGCGAACGGCAGTGGGTGAGTGATGCGGCTGAGCGGACGCCGAAGCCGATCGCTCGATGCAATTTTGATTGATTGCATTGCTTAGTGTACTGTAACCAATCTTATTGAAATCCGCTATTGTATGGCATCGGCTAAGGCCGCTGCAAACGACGCGGCTCGTCAAATGGTTTAAATTGAAAAAAATGTCAGGGGACAACCCTATGCACTGTGGTTCCGCTTGTGACATTTTGTATTTTAGGGAGTTATTATACTTCGGGTATTGTAAAAAAATGTAGTCTTATTTTTAAAGATTATCACATTTACCCATTTTCAATATATTTTCTTTTGTTTGACATTGAAAATTACAACAATCGATTCAGCATTGAGCAGATACAGGCTGATGATGATAACAGTAATTAAAAGACTGTCATTGAAAGATTAAATTTTCGGCATTGTCAAGTAAAACAAATATCTGATCAAGATCAAAAGAGTCCGTCTGCCGAAATTTATTCTTTAGAAACCGCGAGCATAACTTATTCTATTACTCGATGTGCGAGTAAATATAATAATAATAATAACATGCTCGATTTAAATGTAACGAACCAAAAATATAAGATTTAATTATATACTCTATCTCCGCAATAGCTGAATCAATTTGCATGTAGTTTAAAATGATGTACATCATTATATATCTACTACTACTAACCAAAGCTTAGGCTTACATTGCTTCGTTTTTTCCTGATGGCAAAACTAAAGTGTTAAAGTTTGTGTAAACGTGTGTAAAATGCGAGGCGCAGCTATTATATTTGCAATTGATTCCATGAAGCACATAATACTTTCAAAGATTGTTATTTGTATTGAAATCGATGCGTGATGCGATGCGACGTCAAAGCCGCGAGTAAATAAATTGTACAAATATAAACAGAGTAGGCACCAAATTAAATCCAATCAATAGCTATAGGTGACGCGAACAACACAAAGCAGGGTCTTAACGACATGTCAAACTCAAATGTCGATGCTTTTTCAATTTAAATCGATAGAAGGAAGGGCCTTGCTACCAAGTGCAGAGGGGATGCATTTCAATTTCGATCTTCTATGGAGGTTAATTATGGATGATTTTTCTTTGCCTTTAATTTAAGCAAGAAGTAACGATGTGGACGATTTTTCAGAATTTCAAAGCAGTGTAAACATCGTCGGTAAAAACAACAATTAGAATAGCCGATATCGGCGCATTGCCGTGAGCGCCCTCGCCTACGCGCCCTCTCTCCCCCCCATTATTTTATCTAATCAAAAAGTTTTAAAAGGAAAAATTATGCCGGCCTTTATTATGAGTCAAGTTTCTTTAGGAGGGGAACAGAGGATATATTTTTAATAACGTTCCTGCTAAAGAAAGTCATCGGACGAATTTTTCGCGGGAAATGAAGATTTCGACGCAATCAAAGTGTGAATTTTTGTAAATGTTTACCTTCTTGTGATTTAGTAAAGGTGAACTTTCGCTTTTCACTTTTGCGAACTTTGATTAATGATAATTGAAACAACAAACTAAGTTAATAATAGCTTTTTTAGCTGAAGCGTAAAGTAAATCTTTATATGAAATTAAATTTTGTATTTTAAATAAACATGTTTTCACATTTTGCATAATTTCTTTGCAGTAATTGGTTTCGAATCTCCCATATCATATAAGACTAGAATTCTTATTAGAAAATATTTTTCCAGGCAAACTTATTAGAATAACATCTGCGTTGCAAGCAAATGCGCCTATTAAATGAGTCATAGTAATACAATTTAAATAAATTTCACTTTTATCTTGTAGCTCGTTACTTCAAAGGCGTCGGATGAGACCAAACATTTCTATATAAATTAAGGAAAAGATGCCTCGAAAAAAACGAGGGTGCGAGTGGCGCGACTCCCCAAGCAGTTTCTTTATTCAACGTTTTCAGTAAATATGGTTCGTTTGTATCGGTAAACGGAGAAAAAGAAATCATGTGGGAGTGACGTTAAGACACATTTTGGTGTGTTCAGTTGTTTGTGTGTTTGAATAATATTTTTCTGAGGCGGTATTATTATTGCACCTACGCGTAAATCAGTGCTTGCGGCGAACATTTTTCAGACAAAAAGATGCAATTATATGCAAAAGGAGGGTGGAAGCACTCTCGTAACGATGCTCATTTCAATATTCGTTTTATCAAACCAAGCAAAATAGTTATTAGTTTACTTTGAAAAACGAAAATGGCTTTTTGGAGAAACTTGATGGCGAAATATATTATATCAACATGGACATCTTGATGAGAGGTAGTAAGCAGGTCTGGATGTTTTAAGAAAGGTTAAAGTTTTTTTTTACGCATCAAAGCAGCCCGTCAGGGGAAGTACCTCCATCTCACAGAAAACCGCAGCCAAATAACAACTCCGTAGAGGGTTGTTGTGTTCCTGCGTGTGAGTGAGGTCAGCAGTAAGCTCCCAAGGAGTTGCTGTGTAAGCAGCAGAGGAGGCATCGCGCGAGTGATAATTAATATATCTCAAGCGTTAATAGGCTACGGTAGCCGCTTTACATCAGATGGGCCGTATGCTTGTACGCCTCCCGACGTAGTATAAAAAAAAATACTCCAAAATTAACTAAAAATTGAAGCGATCAAGTGGTGTCACCACAGAATTTGTAACTTATTCAACTGTAACCAAAAAAATGTTTACACTTGAATAAATAACCACGTCTGTGGAGAATGACTTTCAGTTTCTTCTACTATGTATTCGGCTTTTAAGATAAGGCGCATTAAATGATCTGAACTCTCTCATTTATCTGTATAAATACTATATGCAAATACTATTTCTCTTTTGTTTGTCATCGGATCTATTGTTTATTATTTAATAGCACTTTTTATTAGCTTTTTTATTACAATGATTGAGGTCGAATCTACCATTCGGGTGAACACTAATGCTAATTAATATATAGGTATAATGAAAAGTAGCATGTATTCGTTAAAAGCTGTACCTCATGGAGTATGGAACTCTATCATCAATTCCCGGGCTAATTTTCTATACAATTTGCTATTATTTCCGGGAAGACTAGTGGTGTCAGGGACAAAAATACGTTTGTTTGTTACACGTATCGACTACAGGTTTTCAAAGCATTAAGATTGTGTTCTCAAGCTAGCTTCTATTCCTATTTCGAGCAAAGTATCAGCAAATGAATGTAACCTCAGCTGACAACGGTATTTACAGTATTATATACGATAATGAGATATTAGTAGTACTTGTGCCTTGTGGGACAAACATTTATGTCGATCCCATTAGTTGTTAAATCTCACTTTCTCTCCTACAATATTTAAATTATGTTTAAGCAAAACTTCAATTACAGATACCTATAATTTGCCCTGATCATTTATTTTCTTTTTCTTACATTTTTACTACATGTCAAAGGGTAAATGTGAGGAAAATGTATACTCGTAAATACCTAATCATAAAGAATAAATTCGGAAATAAAATATATTTTGTATATTTTTTTGAGGTCGCTAAATAGCTAATATTATGCAACTATATTGAAAAGGGGTAGTTTTGCTCGTAAGTAAGTACCTATAGTCTCAGCGTACTTTGTTTTGTTTCACTAATACCATTAATTATACTAACTTCTTTTGCCAGTTGGCACATACGAGTATAATTGTTAAACCCTTGCACAATTTGTTTCCACGTTGATTACGGTTGGCTGGAAGAAATCTCTTGAAGAGATAAGCTCGCCTTTGTACACTGTATTTGACACTCATTATTTTGTTATTTCTCATTAAATTGTGTGCAATAAAGAATAAGTAACTTCTGCCGGTTTCGTGTGGTTCGATTCCGTGATTGCCATTGTTAGTAGCTTGTATTCTGCTCCGGGTTCTAAGTTTCCAACAACCTCTGCACTTCTTCTAATTCTTTATCAGACAAATAAACAGACAGTGTAATGTTTAGTGTTTATTAATACCACAATATTATTGTTAAAAAATAAACAAAAGTATTTAACGTCTAATATAATCAACGCCATAATCTCATTTAATGCAATATCTTCTTCTTCTTAGCCTTATCCCGTTTCCTAATCCATAACGATTGGTGGGGGCTGCTACCTAAGGATTTGCTGAAGATACTTTTTTTTTACATGGAGCGACTGCTGTACCAGACAGCCACAATTCGGATGGAAAACCAGACCTGTCTTAAGTTAGGTCACAGATCTTTTGAATAATAATTCTTGGAGGTGGGGTTTCCTCACGATGTTTTCCTTCACCACCGAGCAAGTGATAATTACAAGTATGTATTTATCACTTGCTCGGCATGCCAGAATTCGAACCGGGGATTAGTTGATTAATAAGTAAATTCTTTATCCATTCGGCTATCATTGCGGTTATTGTTATTATCATCTAATACTCGTACATTGTCTATCTAACTGTAACGATCTTTTTAGTCTCGTGTTCATGTAAATGTATACAGAACTCCAAAATATATCACCCTGTACATTACTGGTGTTATTTACTGTCGCTCCCGGCTAACTAGCATACCATACATATGGATGCCGTATATCAAGGACATAGTCGTATAGTTGATGCGTCATTGCCAACTACCATCCCGCATAATATTGTTCCGTATAATTTGTATCGGATTTGCATTTTTTATAAAAAAAAACCGTTTATGTACATAAGTAAGTTCGCGTGAACTAGTTTTATTGCAAACATAAAAATACTTTATTTTTTAATCTTATTGCATTTTATTGTACTAGAGGGAGACTTTGTATAAGTCGTCTGCGTTGGTACCTCTGTCTCACCTATTTCTACCGCCAAACAGATATATTTAATTAGCTGTGTTCCGGTTTGAGAAAACACAGAGAAATTACTGGGTACTGTGACGAAACATCCTTAGGTCTCAAGGTTCCCAGCGCGCTAGTAACATCACCGTGGTGTTGCGAGCGTAAATAGGCATAAAAATAGGTATACGATATATGTATATATACATATATATATGTAATGTATATATACGATTTCGATTTCCTTATTTATTTATTTTTTTCCGACCTGCGTTCTAAAATACAAATATTGCGAGTATAAATACTGCAGTCTATAGACAGGCTGCGGTTGTTGCTGCTTGACTTGTAAGTTCGTGAGACTGACAAGCGCATTGAATAAATCAAAAGGTATTGTTTTAAGGTAGATCCGAATTGGCTCCCATTTAAATTTAGGGAATATTTGATGAGTAGGTAAACGGATATTTAAAAAATATTTTCATCTTTCCTTCCGTCATTGTGTAGGTATGATTCGAACTTCATTTTTAGTTTCGTTCAGTTTAGGATTTAAATGGGCACAATCGAAATCTTTATGACGGTGTTTTGTTACAATCTAGGAAAAGAAAAAGTCAGAAATAATTACAATTGATTAATAGGATTTTTCGAACAAGTAGAATCGAAGCCATCATAAAGTAAAATGTTATTTCCCCCTCACTTTCATCTTCGTTTTCCCAAGAGTTTACAGTATGACGTTTTTCAAAAAGGCTTCAAAAGGTTTATGTAGGGTCAGCAATGCGCGACGGCCCTGCTGTAGCAAGCGTCCATTAACTGCGATCTGATTACCTTTAGATCTGCTTGTTTGTTTATTAAATATAAAATGATATGTATTTTGATTTTGGGAACAGTGGTAGCAATGTAGATGAATAGATTATCCTGTTCCTGAAATTCTACATTCGTCTCATTATCTTGAAGAGCACATGTTTTTGAAGGTTTTACTTCTATCGCATGTGAACTGCACATATATATTTAAAGGTATTTTATATATAACTCTCCATATATAAAATAATTTTAAAAAGTTGAATGCCTCGTTACAATTTCATCTAAAAGCAAATAATACATTAACTTGAATACTGTAAAAGCAAATAATATTTCAAATTAGTATGTATAAGCAAGCTCAGGCATTGCTTAGGCACAAAACTTTTTCCGTATCGTGTTTAAAGACCACTCGTAATTGAATTAAACAATTTTCAGCATTCATTTTCATCATCCGTGGTCGCAGAAAGACTTAGTCTTCCTGCAGCGGATACTGCCAAGCATTCCAAACGTCAGGTTCAACAGAATAAATAAAACACGCGATACTTCCATTAAAAATTGTTTAATTCAATGTGTAAAAATCGCGAAAACCTAAGACAATACAACTCGTAATATTCACAATGAGTGAGTTTTCAAGTATTGAAAGGTAATTCAATAAACAGTTCATTTGGTTACATCACTTAAGGATCCCCAGACCGAATGATTTCAGTTATACCCATGTAGAGTAGGTATTTTTCTATTCCAGATCTAAAACTCCAAGCGTATAAACAAGATATAATCCTTAGGAATATTTACTGATATACTGTTTTCATATTTTGGACGTTCTTAAAGCTCCGTAAAGAACTAGGCGCGTGTGGGCCCCACGCTGCGCTCTTTTACGTCCACAAAAACACATTTCCGTAATCACCTTATAAAGGGATTACTATAAATAAAGAGGAAAAAGGAAATTAACCGCATTAGACGAGGAAAAAATCGCGTCCCCTCGCAATATGTGGGCTCCCACTGATAAAACACTTTATGTACGCGGGCGTAAATGAAACAATGTGTTATTATGTATTCCTGTCAGTTACAATTCTTGCTAATGGTGTCGGAGGAAAACAGACTTTGTTAACAGAAGCATAGAAGAGGATGTTCTGCGGTTATTTGTGTGAAGGTAAACGAAATCGTAGTTTATTGACCAGTTTATAAATTGTGTGAATGAGTTTCTTAATACAGATTAGTGTACTAAAAGAATGTCCAGTATCATTTTAAATTCTACGTATTCTTACCAACATCTTGTACAACTAAGTACGTTTCAAGTTTTACACTTTAACCTTTATATCATTCTTATGTCGTACTTAGTAAGCTTTTAGTTTGCTTTTAGTTAGTACAATGGCAGACATTAACACAACGTCAGATTATGCCGTAGACGTCGCGTAGTTTTGGTCCTTATTTATTTAGGTTGCCACTGATTCCTTAGAAGAATTGGAAGAACAAAAAGCAGCTTATTAACAAACTGCTGACTAGTGTCTTCTGTTCAGTGTGTAGCCAATCCTAGCTACTAATCACGCAAATATACGTAATATTAGTAAAGAAATAGTTGGAATGTGTTAGTGTATGGTGGACATTCCGTTCCAATGGATTTCATGTTATAGAGCTATTAAAGATTAACTTTAAATCCAATGTAAAAAACAATAACAAGTAACTACTTATTTTATCTTCTTCGCGCTATTCCTTTTTCTAATCCATTAGGATTGCCGGGGTCCGCTATCTAAGCCCAAGGATTTGGCGAAGATACAGATTTTTACATGGAGCGACTGCCGTGTGACCTCCGAAACCCAGAGAGAACATTAGATCTTTCTAGAAAACTTTCTAGAAACTAGGTTATGTCACACGTCTTTCGAAATATAATTTCTTTGACGTGTGGGTTTCCTCACGATGTTTTCCTTCACCGTCAAGCAAGTGATAAATAAGTATGTAATACATACATAGGCACTCGCACACACTCTAGTCAGAAATCGAACCGGGGTCCAGTTGATCAATAAACTCGTTCCTTAACCACTACACTATCACTGCTCTCTAACAACTTATTTTATCATATATTTTAAAATTCATCGTTTAGTTTTCTATGATTTGTTCCAAGCCAATGCTAGTTAAGGGTACCTACTTTGCGCCTTAACAAAAAATACATCATACCATTGAGCGGCTATCGTATTTCTTTAGGAAATCTGCTACAATACATAAAACTATGCAGTTACCCCCACGTTTTACCCCGAGCGGGGGCAGCGGGTAAGTAGGGGATAAAAAAAGAAAATGAGGAGTTATGTTTTCGGTAATAAAGGACGGACGAGAGAAATCGTTTAAGACGGGGCAAATGAGATGGAACGAATATATTTGATTATTTTTATGGCGCGAGATGGCGATACGGTACCGCATTAATGTCTATTGGTTTTACTAGACTTTAATATTATATTGTTTATAGCTTCTCTTTATGGACGTTTTTGGTAAGCGGTTCCCATTTCTTATTAATTTCAATGTATTTTTGTAGTTAAATTTCAATTTAGTGACTGTTATTCAACATGACATGAGAGATCAAAGGCATTATTGCGCGTGTCATTCTAACTGAACACGCAGGTTAAGCAATGCTGACCGCATCCTGTCTATGGATGGGTCTCGAGCATCTCCGTATCTCTAAGGGCCTTGGAGTGCGTGGTTTGAAAACACTGTAAGTACCAGTATGCTCTAAACACCTTCGGTTGAAGCGCGACCCTTCAGTGGGATAAGTTAGGGTTGGTGTGTGTATTCAACCTGACTATTATTTTATCAATGAGTATTTTAAATTTGTATCTCCAAGCTCTTACTCTCTGCCAGCACGGAAAGTGACGTAGAGTGAAACAATAGAGAGATAGAACATTTTAAATGATATTTTGTAGCTCTCTCAGCCATACAAACTCGACTTGTCTTAAATTCAACATCAGATGACCTCAGGGTGAAAGTATAAATTAGTTTTTATTGTTCAACACTGCAACTATCATACCGTGTTACGTTGGGCGGATTTAGGCAACGCAAATTGTATCACTCGGGCGTTGTCAGCCCGTTTACTAACGCAGTATCTCGTCAACAACAGTTTTCTAGAAAAGTGTTATTTCGCTGCGATTTGGTACTTGGTAAGTACACATTAATTATACTGATAAACACATTGATCCAATATGTAAATGGACTTTCTGAAATATACGAGTTTTTTGAATAAATGTATTCCGAACACTAACACTGAAGAAAACGATAAACGTGTATAATGTTTACATTCCCCACACCGGGTTAGGTCATAATATTAGCTTTGTTTCTGACAGCTATGGCTAAGACTTCTGACGTGTTTTTATGTTTAAAATATATAGCTACATTTTATACCGAAATTAAACACATTTATTAAAAAATAAACATTAATTTGTTAATTTGAATATTGATTAACTGAAGTAGGTATCTACGTGTACTCATGCATTTGGCAAATGGACGTGGGCAAGACAAACATACGTTACGTAAGTTCGATGTAATAACTGATCATATTTTGACATTAGTCATTATAAGATACTTTTCTTTCTTGTTTATCAATATAGTAAAGATTATAGAACGCTGAAGGATGTACGAGAACAAATGGATGGTGCTTATAGAAGTTGATGTCGGAAGCCCTAGAAACCGGCGAGCGAGCGAAATGGGTGAGGTATGTAAGAACCGATTTATGTGGCATCCGGTTCCTTCTGATTACCCCGCAAGGGACTTGGCATAAAGATATTGTAGTAATAGTGGAAAAGAAATCCTTCTTACTAGAAAAGAAATCTGAAAATGGTTCTTATCAACACACTGAACAGTGATAGTTTTACTTGGGCGAATGTGAGTGTATCATAGGAGCAAAGTCCCGCCTTCTTCAAAGGTCACAACGTAGATTAATTTCTCATTTTTGACATAACTCATTATTTCAATATCCGACAGCTAACGAAGCGAAAAAAAAAACAAAAAAGTGACAACATTTATGCTGTATGTATATAACAATCGGCAGTTATTTTTATGGCTTATAAAACGCCATGAATCAATGTGGGACAAAGCGTAATTTATAAGTATGGTGGAGCTCGTTAATTGTCCCGGGAAAGGGCCGTATGCCCTGTTAATTTTGGGACCGATTTGATGCGCTTGGGGTGTCGGCGGGAGCTAAAACAAGCACCATAGCTTAAATATGGATTTTCGGTAACAGAAAAATCGAAATTACTATATTTATGCACAGATGTACAGACTGACTATCTCATGATTTTCTAAGAGCCAGACCCATTTTAACTACACGTAATGCAACTTCTTTTTTTAAGCAAAGGGAAGGTAGAATAACTTTTAAAAGGGAGACGCTGAGTAGGGAAGTACTTTTTCCTTACAGAAGATAGAAGTCACATATCACATCCTGAAATAGGTTTCTGTGTTTACTAGAAAACTAACGAAAAGTTTAACTTTTACTTTAACTTTTTGTGTTATGAAACCATTAGCTATATCAACAGCTCTACAATACTTTTTATTTTTCTATTTAATATTTGAAGTAGCCGGGTGAGAACACGACTTGGTTTTAAAAAATCTACATGTAGGGTTTAAAAATGTTTTTTGAAGTATATCTCTAGACTGTAATAGCCCCACGATTATTTTGATGTTTGAAAAAGGAAAAGAGGCACCAAAAACAACTTGTTGCAAAAAGGAAGAAATTATTACATGAACGAAATTATAATCTAAGTTTAACAATTTATATGGTCTTTTACAATAATATAAGGACAACTTATCAAATTACCCGATCGTAAATTACCTTGTTGACCTAATCATAATTTTTCTTATCCCCGTTTGAAGTCATAGACATATGATTTATTTACATCACTAAAGTCTATACGGATGTAGTCACCGTTATCGTAATCAATAGATGCTCACACCTTCAGGACATCACACAAGCATTGCCAACCGTGTAAAAACCTTATCCCGCACTTGTTTGACAACCACAAGCTGTACTCTCTTGGGGAAATAGTAACGGAGTTCGTCTATAATCTAGCTAGGGGATGGTTTTAGTAGCGCCGTTGGAAGAACATTCAACAGGCAATCGAGAGGTCGTGAGTTCGAACCCCACCTAATGTATTAGCGTTATCTCGTTTCCTAATCCATGAGGATTGGCGGGGTCCACTACCTAAGCCTAAGGATTTGGCGAAGATACTGATTTTTATATGAAGCGACTGCCATCAGACCTCCACAACCCAGAGGGAAAACCAGACCTTTCTTAGGTTAGTTGATACGCCTTTTGAAATATAATTTCTTGGACGTGCGGGTTTCCTCACGATGTTTACCTTCACCGCCAAGGAAGTGATAATTACAAATATGAGTACATAAATCCGAAAAACACGAATTTAGACGGATTCGAACCGGGTACCTGTTGCTCAATAGGCCGGTTCCTTATCCACTGGGCTATCACTACTGCCAACGTGTTATATATCCGCAACTATAGGGCCGTACGACCAACAACTTTATCCTTGTTACTGTGAGTAGTTCCAAAAAATCTTTTTATAGCATACCTGCACGTATTGCTTTGTATTTATAGATAATACTTGATGTTTTGTGTTAAGTGCAATACAATGCAAAATAATTTGAAAACATAGAAGATTAAAATTAAATGCATAATGAACCATTGTACTTGAAGGACTTCATGTCGCGAAAGACAAAAACATTTGACATGTCCCATAGAGAAGGCCCTAACGAGGGTAGATGAAATTGAAATAATGTAATGCTTTCATAACTACCTTAAAGTTAAAAAAAACATCAGTTCCAAGGAGTTGACAGAGGTAGATAGGTATTATTATTGTAGATATACGATTTTAAGCAACTCTAGGTATTATTAAGAGAGCTATAGAGAGAACTATTTAGCTTATTCTAATCATTGTTCTGGTTTCGTAACAAAAACTAAATAAGTCTCTTGTAATTTACATTATTTCATCTCCGTCGAATACTTAAACTATAAATACTTGTAGAGAGACATAAGCTACTCGTACTTGTATAGTTTAAGAAAGAATTTCTGGCTACTTTCGTATTTTGTCATTGTGTTGTTTACTTATTTCTGTAAAGACAGGAAGGAGAAAAATACTTTGCCTGACAAATGAATACTACTGATTAAGCCAAAGTTCAAGATTAAAATAAGTTTTTACCTATTCTATTGTAGGAGAAGTGTTATTGTAATTATTCCTAAAGTCGCAAATTTTGTTGATAGGTAGTTGTTGTAAGCATGTCTGTATCTATATTCAGTCCGTGGGTACGAAAAAAATATTTGCAACAATTTTTTTTCTGAACCGCTAAAACAATTTATTTTTGTATGATGTGTTTTTAATCCTATTTAATAAAATATATTAAAAAAAATGTATTTTGACACCTAAAAATACAGTAATTTGCCCATATTAGCAAGTTACAGCATTTTAAGGTGTGAAAATATATTAATATCTCGCCGGATTAGTAAGTGACTATAAAACAGTTTTCTTACCAAACTGTTGAAAAGTGTGACCACGAGTTTGCGAACCAACTCGCACATCTACATCGACCCTTGCGTCACATAATGAAGGGAGGGTACTGTGATATAATGCACTTTTTTATTGCCGGCTCTTTTTACCCACAAGTAAAAAAATGCTCACTACACACGCGTATTACACATTTTAACTATTAGTGTTTTTTTCTGTATGGGTTAGAGAAGGGTTTGCTAGGGCCAGAGGGTTAAGCCCGCTCGGTTCATAAAAAATTTACGTCGATACGCGTTTTGCGAGGATGTTCGTTTAGACGAGACTTTAGGGGTCACTGGAGTGCTTTAGTTGTGCGTTCACTGCTTCGATGATTTCACATTCTTGTTGGAATATCTAGTGTTATTGTTAGCTTGAAATCTTCGTACTTACATTTGCCTAGTAGCAATCACAGATGTCAGCTTGAGTGTACATGAAATGTAAATAAGAGACGGTTACACTTACTTACTGAATGGGGAAATTAGCTACAATAGTGACAATTTAACATAGAGATAGCATCGCCTTTTGCGGACTCGTATTTTATTTAGTATACAGTAAATTTTGTCAGAGCTCTCATTCCGCTATAAATGTAGAAGCTTAAATTTTAGTTTCGAAATCCAGTTACATGAAACAAAGAGGGCCTTGATTGTTATTCTAATTTAATTCGGTCCGGGCAGCGTCTGTCGCCTGTGTTTTATCGTCAGGTAGCCTCCCAATTCTAAGAAAAAAATATTTATATCTCTTTCTATTAGAAATCCCATTGTTCGCGCGAGGGCACGTCAGCACGCGACAAAAGGAACATTAATTATAATATCCGATTAAAAAACGCCATTTAGCTACGCGAGAGACGTCCTTTGTTTGAGATGATTGAATTTGGAATTACTAACATTGGCTGCGCTCCTAGGGGAATGTAAAAAATTGTCACCCACGATCTATTTACGTAGGCCGGGTACTTAAACTTGGCTATATTTCGCACTAAAGTGGCATTTGGAAAGACCGTAAAGATATCGGATTACGCAGGGAAAGTGTACCTACTGAGACACTGACAAAAACTATGAGCACCGAGAGACTGCCGAAATATGAGGATCCAATTCCATAAACCACATCGGACGGAGGAAGCAGCGAGTTATGTCCGTACGTGCCCGCACATAGTAATTAGATATTACGTTACGAGCTAATCGTAACTCGCACGGGTGTTGTTTTACCCGAATAGGGGAATAAATCACGCGCAGAACACGGCAACACCGCGACACTACCATAAAAAACAACACAAAAAGAAACAATATCAGCGTGCGGAACAAAAGAAATTATACCGCCGGTCGGATTCATTGCAAAAAAATCGTTATGATAATAAAATAAAATGCCTAAATAAAAAGCAGTTATAATAAAACCGGAGAACAATAAGCAACGTTTTATGCGTTCGGAAACGAGGTTTGTTTAGCTGAGCATAGACAAACTTTTTGACACTTTGCCCTTAGATTGCGCGCGGCAGCTGTCGCGAATTTTTATATTAATTTCATTTAGATGAAGTAACGCATTTTAATGAGATGTTTTGGATTAGTTGTCCGCTTTCATGTTAACTAACGCTATTCAGAAATTTCAAGTTTTAATCAGGTGAGGGATGCAGTAACAGATAATGTAGAGCCCGACCCATAGAGACGCATGGAGATTAGTCTATGATGGAAATGCGTTACGACGGCTACACATACGCATATTTTTATAATAACGTCGACCACAGATGTACTATTAATCTCATTCTCTCATATCAGAGTGGTTATTAAATCTGTAAGACCGGGACGTTGTCGTCCGGCGTCGTTATTAATGGAAGTGTATCACGGGAGCCATTAGACACGTAATTAACATCGATCGTGGGGTAAAAAACAACTTCTCCAATACAGAGGAAAAGCGAGAGTCGCGTCACTCCGGCGACGAATAAAAACGTCATTAAAGATTGATCGCCGGGAGGAAGTATCATTAATATTATTCAATTAATAAAACGTAATTTCGCGAGGTAAAACGCGCACCCCGAGAAGGAAAAAGCAATTAGTGGCTAGATTGCGATCCGTCAAAACAACTGAGTCGAGTGCAGAAAAAAAGACGAGGAGCATTCATTAGCGTAGAATTCGCGAGGGGTGAATATATAAGGACTTTTTTGCATAAGACGGTGGCGCCCTCGTTTTTAAGTTTTTTTTTCGGTATAAAAACAAACTATGTGGGCGCTCAGTAAGCGGTTTTCGTCACACTTGCCGACTGTTGGTGTTGACGAAGTTTTTTTTTAATTGTGCTCGTAATGATTGTTGTTATGGTTTTATAGCGGCGTAATGAGCGGAGTCGCGCGACATTTGCATTTGCATGTGATTGCGGGGAGTTTTTTCACCACTTTTGTTGATGAAGTTTTTTCGTATTTTTTCTAGCAGTTTATGGTTAGCGATACGGCTTTATTTAGAGTTTGTGGTTAAACATTTCAGTGGCTCCTTGTTTACGACGAAAGGGTGTTTTAATGTTGTTTTTTTAAGTGTTTGTATTGAATTTACCGTACAAAATTAGCACGACAACGGCGACAGTATTTTATTTGTATGGTACTTTATAGGGTCAACGTGTTAGTGTTGCTATACGTGTTCAAATGTTATATGAGATTTCAATATTTGCGTTACCTCGACAAGTTTTCCGGGGCGGTACCTACATGGTAACATTTTAGGCAATACGAACGGATAATAAACGAGTTGAGGCTGACGTGCCGACAGTTTCGATTCGGTATTAGCAATCATTAAATTGGAAATAACGCTATATCGGCGATACACGGTTTTTCTTTTATAAATATCTATCACGTGATGGCGGTGCCTCGTCGTGTCACGAACCTCACTGAAACGATGGAAATATTCAAATAGCGATATAAAAAAGACAAGTTAGGTAGCATTTAAAAAGCTTGTTTGTTTAGCGACGAATCGTTTCTAGACATGACATATTGCACAGCGCATCCGACTGTGCACGGACGAAAATGCGTCTGTCTGTTGTCAAATCAAAAATGTCGAACTTATCTTCACACGCATAGTTTATTTAAAAAATATAAAAATATTAAGTTAAATATGTGTCTTATGACTAATGAAAAACTATAAAACGAGCTATGTAACTGATAATTCAGAAGAATTATCAGTTACATAGCTCGTTTTATAGTTTTATACTCGTTTTATACTAGCTTCCTAATTTTATTCCCGAGCTCAAAATACAAGTATTATTTTGTAACATCAAAAACAACAATAAATCTATCGTCTTGCAATATTAATCATGTATCTCGTATCATGTATAATCGTGGACCCCACCTTGTGTGTAAAGAAAATTTTGTTTAAATGTGAAATATGCAAGGCATTGTGACTTAATTAAAAAGTACAAAATTTATTAAGGACCTTTTTTATAATACCTCTGTATATGCAATCTGTTCGTAATATGTCAGTTTTTCATCGGTTTGTGAATGACATACATATCTACACACGCATATCAATGCAATCCTTGAATGAAGAAGAAGAACAAAGGTTCATTTATATTTACCTAACATGTTAACATCATGTAAATATAAACATTTCTTTGTTCAGTATCTAAAATTTCGAAGACTTCTTGTCCAATAGCTTTGAAATAACGATGCATTACATATGGTGAGTTTTTTTTATAAATAAAGATAAAAGATATAGGCACAGATAATGGTCAATGTAAGTAAAAAAGACAAGAAAGAAATAGAAAGACAAGAAATATACTTCCTTGTGTTAAATACGTTTTCTAATCATAGCGCATTTATTAGACGTCACTCATGTTGATAATCACAATTTTAAATAAATTGAAAATATTACGATAATCTAAAGCACGTGTGACTGTTATGCTCTTATTAAGGCCACAGCATTTAGTTTTGAATCGAATATTCATAATATATATTATTTTAAATAGGAAACTAACACCACGCATTCAATTAAATTCAACATGAATATTCATATAAATCAATATTAGCTTCTAACAATACACATTTATCGAATAGCAATTTATGTGCTTATTTATTGAAATTTGTAACGCATTTTAATATCAGTCAGCGTATGCGTTTATATTCCATTGCAGTTTTTTATTACATTATCGTGTATATCAGAGAGAGAAAGACATATTATTGGGACCATTATTGAATGCTACCAATTTTTGTCATTGTAATGGGAGTCATTGATAGGATTTTTAATGGTTTTAAAAAATGGCTACAATGGCGCGGAGTCGATACGACAGGATTATTTATTGCTGATCGTAAATTGTAGCTTAAATTAAATCGCTTCGAAACCCAGATTCCTCTCGCTTGCTAATATACGTTTTAATGTTTCCAATTATTGATATAAATCAATTACTTTAATGCCCATACCTTTTAAAGTTTAACACATTTCTGTTATGAATGACGCATTGTTCCTAAAAAAGTAAGAGTAATAAGTAATAATTTATTATTGTTTGTAGGTATATATACATATATATCAAAAATTATATACTGTATATATTACATTACAATAAAAAAAAATTGCAGGGATTGGCTGAAGTAATAATTTTTAACCTAAAGTTTAGGTAAATTTGATTTTGACCGATGCCCTGTCGAAAAGTAATTTTAACAAATTTTTGTAAGGAAAATCGTTTACATATTAATTAAATAAATGTTAGGTATTTTATTTGTTAAACAGTCTATGTTATTACGTAACAAAGCAAGTCGCACGTCGTCGTCAATAACTTAATGCCTAATGTTTCTGGTTGGACATTACACTCTCGACATATTTTAAAATATTAATTATTATAATTATGGTGGTGCCTGCCTTCTGGCCTAAAAAGGCTCATGCTGGTCTAGATTAGCTTTACTCGGATGCTTCTTCCGCTCGCATTTTCGAGTCCTGGTCAAACGTGATTCAGACTCTCAGCGAAAACCAAAGTAAATCTAAATCATCGGTCAAAAGTACTAATGACTCGTTTTATATTTAAAAAGGCTTCTATTATATTTAATTAGTTATTTTATATTATTACAAAAAGTGTGTTGTAGTTAAGGCGTTAAACCACACAAATAAGTGAACTTTTTTTACATATATATAAGTACTCTATATTCCGTAAAATTAAGCTTGGTTTGGAGTTTGTACAAAAGTTTTCTTACTAAGTTACGAAGTGTACGAGAAAAAAAATAGAAATCTCTCTTAAAACATATCGAAAGCGAATAAACATTGAAGATCTCCTGTAAAGATCTAAACAATGAGGTTCTCTAAAGAAACAAAGGCGGTACCCGTAAAAATCTTGCAATATACAAAGGAATCTGTGAACTATAAGCAACCACACTGTTCGGAGGTGCCAAAGACAATGATAATTGTTCCACGTGAAATATAGTGCCACCGACAAAAGGGCCAGGGAGGTAAAAAAAATACATTTTTCATTGTGTAGGCCATTCAGTACAGGTGAGACGACGCGGGGTGGGCGCACAATGGATTGTATCAATGGGCGATACCAATATTTTTTGCGTAAAAAAATAATAATAAGTATTGAGCAAAATTTCTCCATTAATTATTTGTAACAGGACGATTGGACAGTTTGACGTGAGAGTGGGCTTAGAAACTTAATAAATGCACGTCATGTCATAAGGATAACAGGTATTCATAAGGTGAGTAATTTAATTTTGTAGATATAATCGTAAAACGGTGTTATGGTCTTTTATTAACACGCTAATTACTCATCTTATTCATTATGCCGTTTGCCAAATTTATGAATTTTGAACTTCTCTCGATAAAACGATATAAAAATCGTAAAGTCATCTATCAAAATGGTCGTCGATAAATGAATATTCACTGGACTTTTAAAAAATGTGATATAAACAAGTAGGCAATGATAAAACTTTATTATTGTGTGTTATATTTGATTGTGTCACATAATTAATGCAATTACCATTATGGCCTTTTATCTATCACTACTGATACACTACTACACTATCACTACTGTACCTAATTATAATAATAACATAGTTTCAATGTCAACTAAAAAGAAATTGGTATTATACTTCATCATTAGTAATAAAAAATATATCTTTTAAAATAAATGTATATTTCTATCTATCTATAAATTCACACCAAATCCCTTGCAGATAAATTTAAATTCAAACATATTTTTATTCTTGTGTCTATATGAATAAAATAAATATTTGACATAACAAGCTCTCTTAAATTGTCACTTATGCACTAATATACGAGTACAAAATAACCGTACCTACAATATAAACGTAGGTAAGGTAGGTAGAGAAAACCGAGCGCAGCACATGACTCGGTCCTTACACACTCCCCTCACTTCATTAACATTCATAGCTCTTTTCATGCACGCTCGCGTATAGAGAGAATTAGTTTCATACAGCATTATATTGAATATACATAGAACATCACCGAAACATGTAACTTTGTAATACATAATATTATATTCGGCAACGCGCGAGTGACACCCCTTGTCCCAAGACTAACCTACCATGACCAAATTGGTCGTGTTTTATCAGAAGGTGATGTCAGGAGCCTTAGGAACCGGCGAGCGTGCACGAAAAGAGCTATGAATGTGAAAGAAGCGAGTGAAGTGTGTAAGGACCGCGTCTTATGACGCTCGGTTCTCCCTGCCTACCCCGCAAGGGACCTGCCGTGAAGATATACATACATTAAAAGTTAAAACGTGTACAATTTACTTTACTTACATATATTTAGGTTAATGGACCACGTGGGATAACTCCACGTGGTCTTAATGCACTTGAATAAAATTTGTTTGACTTTACACGTGGTCGGGGGTCGTGGTATGTGGATTGAATACCGTAGGCTATGAGCGCCTAAGCCCTAAAGTATCGCACTGCTAACAGAGAAAATCCTTAGAAGCTTACTGGACAACAACAATCCTCATGGGAGTTGTTATTTGACTGCAGATTTTTGTGAGATAGAGGAACTTTCTCAGATGGGCTGCTCTGATGCTCTACCTCTCTTAAATACACCCAGACCAAGACAAACAGACATGTTTATGCACAAAGGTGTTTGTCATGTGGATCGAACCCACGAGCAGAGGTGTTAAAGTAGTATTGGTAACCACTTCGCCACCAGTCTCGGCAATAATGTACGATGAACAGTTACTTAGTTCTACCGTAGTATAGTATTTTCAGGAACATCGTTCCTATATGAAATCTATATGTTTGTCTGTGTGTGCGTTTGTCTGTGCGTGTGTCTGTCGCTTTTTTTCGAATATTCGAATTTTAACTTCAGATTCCGATTCAGCATAAAAAAGTGGAATAAGAATGTTCAGGAACACCGTTCCTATCTCTTACGGTCATACAAACGGTCAAAATGGGCGACAAATAAAATAAAAAAAATTGAATTGTTATATAATTGACGAGCCAGGTGTTCCTCTGGCAATGCAAGCTTGCGCATTCTCAACTGGTTTATTATTATTATCATTTTACAGGTGCTATGAGCACGTGTTGGTTGACGGCAGACTTTTGCACGACACAGAGGTGTGTTCACAAAACATAAGGAGAGATAGAACTCGACCATATTAAAAATCGTTGTATGTAATGTGTCTCCAAGGTGAAGGTTGTATTTTCACCTCGGAGGTATATATACGGGGTGGGTCGTTATATCACAGGGAGCGAGTGAGGTTACTAGTAAGCTCCTGTGAAGTTGGGCGTCAGCATCGGAGTGACAACACAGCAGCGGTGCTTAGTACTACATCAAAGTCTACTGTAACTGTTTGACATTGCATAGGTAGACCTTCTACTACTTTGCTTTCAGATGTAGTATGAAAAAAAATACGAAACTCTATGTTTAACCAACCGAATTAAAGCATCATGGTCAACATATATCTTAGGGAACTTAATAGCGTCAATAAGTGACGTATGACGACCATGCAATGATCAACATGGTGACTTCCGAGGTTTGATTGGAAGCTCAAACAACACTTTTGATACTCAAAATGCCAATATTTGTAAATACTTTCATGTGCGTTTAATATTTTCCTACACGTGATTACGTCTTTCGAGTTTATTACCAGAAAATGTCAACCATTGCAAATCTAAGGATATTTGCTTTTTGTTTGCCCATCGCTATCTCAGTTTTAATCGATTTTGCGTATTGGAGACTTAAGAGAGAAAAAAAAGACAATAAAAGAAGCACGTTTCAATAGGGGTTATCATTGGCAGTTATTTGTTAACATCGGCAGCTGCGCGCGCGCAACAAAGTGCGAATTCAATGTTGGTGACAAAAGACATCCTTGATGAGTGGGATAAATTAAGTACTATTGGGTCGACAATAGAACGCGCTTGACACTCTCGTTCCGAATGTACTTTTTTTTCTTCTATCGGGTGGCAAACAAGCATTACAGGCAGCCTGAAGTGATGCGGCTATATTACTCACTATTTCTGCTTCCAAGAGGTATCGGTCGCGTTTTGTAACAATCTCTGTTCATGCTATAACTCCTCAACAGTCTCCTGGAGACCCAAGTCATAACGTACTTCGTCAGCATTTCTTCAATATTTATACAGATAAATTCATTCATTTTTATTAAATAATAATAATTGCCCGCAGGGCAGCTTGTGGCGAGCTGTTGGTGCGTAACGACACCACGGGTACCCGAGTGCTCCAAAGAGTCGATCAGGGCCTTCGCCTCCGGCGTGTCTTCATCGGTCGGTGTGAAAAATCAAGAAGGCCCGCAGGACTCTTAGCTCTGGCTTGCCTTCATTGGCCGTCCAGAGAGGAGTCGATAGAGTATATTGCTCTAGCAGGTAATATGCTCCAGGGGTGGAAGTGTTAAAGGGCATAACGCCGCGAGTAACTTCGGAGAAAGCGCAGCACACCTTCGACACCCCTGAGTCACTCACATCGGTGTTGCCCCCGGCCGAATTTCGCTGGCATATCGGGGGTCCATCTAGTGAGTGGCGAGCCACCGCCTGCCAAATGTAACAGTCAGATATGATAGTTATGGCAGGTGTCCGTCTCTCTTCTGTAATAGCCCAGTACTAATAATCCCTCCAAATCTCATTTCAATAGCTCAATTATTTCCGACACATTTGCAAAGTCCCAATTACCTGCCGTGATCTGCTCGTGGGTATATTCTCCCATTGATATCCCTTAGAGCAGGTCACAGCGGGTATAATACATTACATCAATCTTTTCTAAGGGACCTCTACGCGTTGGATCCATATCCCCGCACACGCCTTTCAAAAGACCGGGGTTAACACCCGTGATGAAAGAAAAAATAATAATAATAAATATTGTCGGACAAATTACACAGCGCCATCTAGCCCCAAAGTAAGCGAAGCTTGTGTTATGGGTACTAGACAACTGATAAACATACGTAAATAATTTTTTTTTTGTAAATACATATTTATCATACGTAGAAAATACCCAGACCAAGACAAACAGACAATAAACTATCGGGCAGCAGCTCTACTTGCGAGGAGTCCGACGTTTCAAATATTAAATAGGTAATATTAAAAAACGCGACCGATGCGAGTACCATATATTTTTACATAGATCTTAATCGAGTACTTACACTTTTTTTAATGTAACGTGTATAGAAAATGGGAACTGTTTATTATTATAAAATACTGCGTTTAGTAAGTTAACGGTTTACTAGTAGTAGTGAACTTTACTATTTTTATACAATTTTGAGTTTTCAATAGAGTTCTCAGCTTATGAAAAATTTAATATAAGGAATATGTATGTAGCAATGTCAGATAACGTATATTTATTTGATCTATATTCATTAAATCTTAAGAAACCCTCTAACTCAAACTACTCTTAAGAACTAGAGTTTAATAAGATTAACTTAATATCGATTGATTTAAAATTTCCAGCAATTCAGAGATACGGTTAAATTAAAGTATATTTACTATATTATAATGGATGTTTTATTTATATTGAAATATTTAAAAAAGGTTGCGTCTTTGGTATAAGGGCAAGCAAACAAAAAAGAACCAGGAAAACGAGCCGAGGGTGTCGCGTGCCTATTATAGCATAGCCATAGACAATCAATTGCAACATGGACTTGGATCATTGTAACACCTTCACTTAAAATTTACAACCCTCATAAAACCTCTCGGACAGGTAAGGATTTTCTGCAAAACTTATTACAATAAACGTTTTTTGGTTAAGTCGCTTCGGTACCAAAATGCGACCACTGGACCAGAGTCATGAAGACAAAGGAACCCTGCGTCGCAAAGGTTTGAGACATCTCATAAAAATAGATAAATCTTCTATATATCGCGATTTGAAGATATATTAATGAAGTCAAAGATTGTAATTATCACTTGTTCGGCGGCTATGGCAAACATCGTTAGGAAACCCACACGTCCAAGAAATTATATTTCAATAGACGTTTGACCTAACCTAAGAAAAATCTGGTTTTCCCTCTTTGTTGAGGGTTGTGGAGGCCTGATGGCAGTCGCTCCATGTATAAAATCAGTAACTTCGCCAAATCCTTAGGCTTAGGTAGCGGACCCCGCTAATCCTAATGGATTAAGAAACGGCATATCATGAAGAGGAAGATAAATGAAGTCAAAGAAAATTGCGTAATCCGACTCATATTTGGTCAGTAACTTTAGGAACAAAGAAATACACAAGGTAAAGAAAAACTCCTGAACTAGCATAGTACACAAGCTACTAAAATCAAAATTGTTTATTTTCTCATAAAAGGAACACAAGAGCTTTATATTAGAAAAAAAAACCAAGAGAAAAATAACGGCGTTATTATAGAGTTATAAATAACTGTGGTTTAAGCATTATTTATGCAGCTAGCAGCAACACTGGGGAGGTAAATTGGAATTACTGTAGGCTAAATGTACTCCAAGAGCGTCTATAATGCAGCTACATAATGCTCAAAAGGGCGAATGCGGCGAAATCCGCTACTATTTTTCAGCTTTGAGCTATATATACCGCGTTTCTGTCATCGCGACATAAATTCGCACAAATATATACAAATTCACATAAGTTATAATCGTTTGTATATTTCATACGTATTTATATAAACGGAGAAATAAATGTCTATGGCAATAAATTGAGAGTTGTTTATGAGTGTAATGAACAGGTTCTGTGTGTCTACCGTGTTAGAGACCTGGTTATGAAAAGGTGAATAGATACATAGTTAATCTAGAATAAAGAGTCCATGGACATACTCGTATATTATTTACTGACAGACGGTCTCCCAAACGCAGATTGAAATTCATTTACGACTCCAAATCTATTACAGAATTAAATTAACCTTTGGAAATCAAAAATCTAGGGAGGCCTTTGGTTTTTCAACGAGTACAGTACAAATAAAGTAGGACTGTACAGTCAAACCGAAGGCGGATGGACTGTACACACTATGTATGTATTTCTAAATATTTTTATAATTTATCTTTTAATGTGCTGGGTTAAAAAAAACTATAACAACAACAATTTATTTCAGAATTAGTAAAAAAATACTTCGATTAGTTTGTCCAAAAAATGGATAATATTGATTGCATTAATTAAGTATATTAATATATAGCAAACATTTGCATAAGATGTATAAGGTAGACAATATGGCTATTAGAGAATTAATAACGATACGTATATCCTATGTGTTTATAAATACACATTGATAATATGTACGAGTAACTATAAATATTATACATTAACGCCAACATTCTTGAGTAGTGTACTATAACCTCTGACAAAGACGTATGTATGAATGAACTCTGCAAAATTCTTCGTTAATAAATGCTACATCGTAAACCTATTATCTTGTAGAGCTATGTATGTCGTATAGCACCTGAAGTGCTATAGATTACTATAAGCATTAAAAGTTGATACCGCCTTTACTACCGCTAATGACGATGGCTTAATGAAACTGGCGACAGCCTTTACAAACCTAGCGAAACCTAGCGTTCAAGTGCTACAGTAGTTCTATTAACATATTTAGGTTTATAGCACGATGTCTTATTTTGTGTTGATGTGAGAATTGTAAATGGGTAATAAGTTCTAGTAACAAGCTGCTACGGAAATCATTGTAGCACCAAAAGAGAGTGTTCTTATATAACTGGTTAGGTCTCATTAATTAACATGTTTGTGCTAGTTAGGCCATGTCTGGAGATTTGTTTCGTACGTCAAACGAGACTGCTGGTAAGCGTTACAGTTGCTAGTATATAGATACCTATGTAACATACGAGGCGGGTTGGTATATTTGCCAACCCAGCGTTCTTACCGTAACTTGATGTTGAAGAAAAATTTCTTCAACATCATCATCTTTAGCAAGCCACAAGGTTCAGCGTTATATTATTAAATATTTGTGGTCCTTTGCAGAAGGTGTTCCTGACTAGACCTTACTACCGCCGTAATCCTCACTACCTACAGATTTTGGAATTTAAAAAAGTTCGGGTATATCTAACTGACGAAACAATTTTCCTGGAATATGATTGTACAAGAACAATAAAGATTTGCTTGGTGATCTTAAAATGAAAGCACAAGCCTGCAAAAGGATTAAAACCGAATAAAAAAAAATTAAACTGCAATTGTTTAGAAGAGAACCTTATCACAAGACAATGCATTATTTCAGGTAGCATTTCCTGTGTTTAAAAAAAAACTAAAAACTAATTTGCGGTCGCATTTGATGACATCTTATTGTATTTAATACTTGTAGTACTTAATCCTAACGGAAAGGCAAAACAAAAAGCAAGTGTGATATTGTAATTCAGTAACATTCATTGTACTACATATACATTTTGATAGTTTGTTTATTTTAAATGAAATGGTTAAAAAAAAGCCTGTTTAAATTTTCTTTTTATTATTACTTATAGTTACCGGAATTTCCTAATTACATTTTGTATTCCGTACCCTAGTATTTAATGTAAATAAAAAGTAACGAAATGGTCTTGCACTTTCCGTTATTCGCAATTAAAAATGTTTATAAGTGTCTCTCACGAACTCCATATACCCATGTTTAGCACATTTCAACCTGACCTGACAACCTTTCAATTGACTCACCTGGTCTTTATTTTTATTAGATTCAATTCTTCAATTTGCAAAAAAAAATGTCTATGTCACAAACGCAAACTCCCTATATAAATATAAAATATGGTGATACTTAGGCATTGCGGTTGAATCAATTCTGTTACGGTTTCATAGAATTTCATTTTCTTTGAGACAGTTGTTTTTATATTAGATGTATAAAGGCTTTGGGTTTTGTCATCAGTGTTAATCCTAATAGAAAGGCAAAACTCACAACAATGTAAATGGGTATCTTTTTTTTCGTAGTTTAACCCAATTGGATTATAAGAAAAAAATATATATCAATAGATGTTCACCAAAATTAGAAAACTAGAACACAGAATACGCTTCGGGTCCGTATGACTAACGTTGTGACAGACTAGCGATGTATGTCACATGCTCGCGCTATCAAACAGTCGCAACTTAAAAGTCTTAAATTAGGCATTAGCTCACAATTTTTTAATTGAAGTATAGAGACAAAATTCTATTTTAATGTTTTTGTAAAGCTACGGTCCATAAAATGGTTCTATTCAATGGATGGATGAATGATATGGTACAATAAAACTTATTAATTTTAGTAAACAAAATTTTGTTTGCTATAAAGAACTTTCTTTTAGTTTTTATATTATTTATAATTATATATGCTCACTACTATCAGTATGCACTTTTCAAATAGCCTATTTTAATTAGATCGTTAATTGTTGTAAATCAAGAGAAAAAATATTTTTCAGTGGAGGTGTAATGAAATACAATAAGTAGAAAGACACATCGTCTTTTCACTTATAAACCGAAAAATTGTAGCATTCAGTTGATCTTGGATTCAATTAATTGGCGTTTTCTTATAATTCCTGTAAAGATTTCCTAAGCTTTATCTGCTGGGTTAAGTTATAAAAATGTATCCCCGATATTCTGTCACAGCTCGTATATTTTAACACTTAAAAACCTAACAATACAAATTTAAAGGTTTCGAAAAAGATATGAATAAATGAAACAATTTCTTTTTTCAAAAATAAACAAAGCCCGAAATAGTGCAAAGAACTGAATTTACAATAACTAAGATTTTAAAAGCGCGAAACCATGTTCTTATTACTACATTCATAAGAATAACAAAGTATAACGTTCAGTAATAAGGTCTTAAGACAAAGCAAACAGGATGGGACAGTTCGTAGATTGGAGAGCCAATAGCCAGAGATTCTGCGAAGGTATTTGGTTTAGATAACGTTTGTTCAGAAGATGTTAGTTTTACATATCTCCGAAGTGTAAACAAGAGACCAATAAACATATAAATTATACAGATCGATCCTATCTCCTAAAGCGAGTAAATGGAAACAAACTATTGACGTGACTTCGGCAAACCGAGATAAAATAAATATTTTAGGGTGGGCTCGCCCTAAATAAACACATACAGGATTTGCTGACCGCCGATATAGTTTCAATTTAATACGCCGAAATTTCATCAATATAGCTTCAATTCCAATAGCTGCCTTATTATCGCGGCATAGAATTGAATATCGCGAATGATATTTTTCATCACTCTCTACTTTTCGGCGATGAGCTTATTGACTATGGCCTATCTAACGTGATGTTTGTAGATGAGTTTTTACGGCGTCTTTTAAGCAATCTTGAGTGTTTTCAACAAAAATGACGGTAATATCATACGAAGGTATAATTTAGTTGTTAATTTAGACACGTCATTTATTTGTTAAAGCTTGAATGTTTTCAGAAAATGTTATTTAAAGTTTAGTAATTCTTGTAGCAAGTATTAGCCAATATTGTCTTAACCGCTTGCTACATCAGATAATGAAGCAGTTAGTGCAGGCTAGGGCAGTACTACATTGAGGTTATAATTAATATTGGGCTCTTAGCTCGGGGCGCTACTATCGCCTGCCACATCGACAACGTGCAATATTTCTTCATTATAGACGTGCAATGCAACACCGTGTCTTAACGTCTGCAATAGATTTGCTTTATGATCGCATGCATTTTTAAGCATTGTCTATGGATGGTAGCTTTTGTGGCAACTATGCAATTATTTCAGTTTTTAAATATATTACGAATATATAGTTACATGTGTTAACCCATTTAAAATTAAAAGAAAAAATATTTCTTCTAATTATCCGTTAATAAAAAACAATTTAATCGTTTATAAAACTTCCATCAAACAAAATCGATAAGGACTACCGTCCTAGACAACGAGTATCCCACTTTTTTTTAATTTAAACAGAAGGCATAACAATCTATACGGCGATTTATCAAATAATATGACAGCGTTCAACGAACATAATTTTACGAAAATTGTAAAGAGTATTGTGTTTCATAATTAATGAAGCAAGGCTTTCTCGGTAACAAAATATTCCCGATCTTAGATTCGGATCGTCATTACGGGTCTCTTTGTGCGACATTCTTTTGCGCCCAGGTGTTCACATAATTACATTGGATGGTGCTAAAAAAGGATAGATAGATACATTCAAAGTTTAAACAGAAAGAGACGAAACACGAGCCCTTGCGTTGATTGATAACTGTGACAAAAACGTAGCAGATGAAAAATAATAATTATTAGATCTTTTGTCAAAAGGTGTATGAACTAAACAGGGGTGCGTTACGTGTTTTCTATGGCAAATTATAAAAAATATGTTACTATTTCTAGCGTAAAAATTAGGCTTTGGTATCTGACTGATTGTAGATTTATGCAGTTGGTTTCTCTACAGAAAGGAGGTCATAAAGAAAAAATGTAGGAGGTCATAAAGAAAAAATATACTGATGTTGGGGAAATTTTTAGTGTAAAGCATTTGATAACAAAAAAAATTAATATGTTTGCTAAATATTATAACGACATCCTACAATAATGTATACTTACTTACAATAACATCGAACAATTAAAAATTGCCAACCCTAGGTGCTCCATAGCCGGGTGCGCAGTTTGCCTAGACAATGAGCTGCGATGCGAAGCGCGCGCGCAGGTAGACGTATTAACAAACATAATTTATGCAGCTACAAATTATTTAAAGAACCGTATGTCAAACCAGTAGGGATGATATCTGGAGTGTACTTAATAATTAAAATTTGTTGTGATGTACTTATATATTTTTGCTTTTCATTAGCTAAGTTCGCGCTTTATGGATCACGGGGATCGACGGACGTGCAGTATTGTTTCGTCAAATACATGAGACTTTTGTCAATAAAAACTGGGTGGTAAAGTTTTTTTTTACTTTCTGTAGATATTTGATTCTTTGAAATGAGTTGGTATGTTCTGTTTATTTAAGTTAAAGCCGTTTGGCGAATATTTTATCTCAGTTTTTATAAAAGGCCGGGAGCGAAAAGATTCAAATGTAGGTAGTTGATCACAAAAAGTAGTTTTTTTTTGTTTTCTTTGCAAATTAAATTTCTCTTGCATTTGCGGGAATGCAGTTTCTTGTGTGATTTCATTGTCCTAAATATGCATATACATCGCAAGGATAGTCCAATTTATATAGGTACATAGAGTATTTATGTTTAAAAGATTTATGTTAACTATTTGTTTTTTATTGCTACGTCATTGGGTGAAAACAAGCGTACGATACCCTTCATGGAAAGTGAATGCTGTAACCTATAAATGCTCGTGCGTAAGTATAGCTCATGCGTGCTCATGCATTATGGTAACTCAACAACCCCTCAGGAGCTTACTGGTTATCTGATTCATTCGCGGAGCACAACAACCCACCATTCTCTAGGTCTGCTTCGATGTCAACCACTTTTTCGCTTGAGCCTCGCTTGTTAATTTGCAGATACGTGCAGATGCGGCTTTTACCCTGAAGAAGCGAGAAGAAGTGTCTTTATTAAGTACTACGGTAAGTGCTCACCATCAGGCTGACAGGATATGGTAATAAATTTCATTCGTCAATACGCGAATTTACAAAATATCTTTTCGTACACCTACAATAATGAAATGAATGTGAGGTAGAATAATTAAAAGTACAGATGCACATTGTTGCATAGATATGCAGTTTCTTTGTCGGCATTCACAAAGCATACGTCCGTTACGGTTTGTTTAACGAGTAATTGTTAATTATTGTTAAGGTAGCGCGGCCATAATCTGCTGGTTTTTGCGTTTACCGACGTCACTTTTTATCGGCCTTGTCGAATTTTATACTCTATGACGTTTGCCATTATACGACGAGCTCGGTGGCGCAATAGTTCGTAACGCTACTTTGAAACCAACGTGGGTTCGATTCCCATGAAACAATTGTATGCATGAGCATGCCTTTTCTTCTTGGTCTGGGTGTTTTTAAGAGAGGTAGAGCGCATCAAAGTAGTCCAAACAACACCCTGGAGGTATGTGTTCCTGCGTGTGAGTGAAGTCACCAGTAAGCTAGTAAGCTCCTAAGGAGTTGCTCTGTCAGCAGCGGAGGTGGTATGTATTGTACTTAATGTATTGCAAGCATTCGCGGGCTACAGTAACCGCTTTTCATCAGGTGGACGTTGTATATCTTTGCAAGCGTATATAATCAAAGGGAGCATAGCAACTATCGATATTCATACTAACGAAATTAAGCACAAGTATAATAACTTCATCTTTCACTTATAGAATAGTCTCTAAATGAAAGGCTTAGTACCATTTATAATGAACAAATTGTGATTACATGGACGAATACGATTATTCGTTTCATGTATGCGGCAGTATTTATAAAAATCAAACGGCTATTTGTATAAATTTATCACTGTATACAAATCAGTATTGCTATTTAGCTTTGATCCCAGGTCCCAAACAATTAATCATTATTAGACATCGCATTGGAAAGAATCCTTGGAGAATACTATTCGACAATAGCCCGTGGAGGCTTAGCGGGAATTATTTGCCGAGTCTAATTACCTACGCTATTCAACTTCTATCTCTCGGCCCGATCTATATAAAATAAATCAATTTAATCTAATTAAAAGCATTACATGTTTTTTGTTCGGCAACGAAACAAGACGAGTATTAGGAGATGAATCGTGGAGATTAGGAGGTGAGGTTCGGATGGGTCAGCGATTCATATCTATAAAGATGATACGTCAAACCGTCCATCCACTGTCGTGTTCTATAAATTATTTATACAATCTAATTTAATTTAAGTTACCTTATCGTTGCTTGCGTTCGATATGGAAAAGAAGGGAAGAAGTTACGGCTCGTATTAGTGGCGTAAGTGCCCGCGCTATCATCTCTTGAAGGCGAGCATATAAAGTTGTCTATATGCTTCCGGTACCCACCGATTACCATACGAGGCTCTATGTCCGCATTCTCGTGGTTAAGATTATGAGCGAGCAGTTCGCAGTACGCTCCTGGTGACGGCACAGGTAAGGAGGCTCGTCCGAGGCTTTTACGCACCCGTAGGTTCAAGAAAAAATTCAGAGGTCACCAGAAAAGTAGTAAGGGCTTCGTCAATATCGGAGGTGACGACCGTTGTACGATTTTCTCGTGAATACCCTATTATTTCCTAGAGGTTTCCGATTTGAATCTATCTCGATATATTTAACGCAAATACCGACATTCGATACTCTGGCTGTGAAGGAAATGTGCTTTGGATAACAAAGTTCTAAGTATCCTAGGATAAGGATAATGTTTGCTCAGAAAACAATAAATACTATATAAGGTAATATCCATATTAAACAAATAATAATAACCAATTAAATATGGTCTTAAATATTTTCGTACAAATTACATAATCAGCATCTAGTCCCTATGAACTTAAAATATCGGTAGACTACTTGTTTCATATAAATACATGCTACATAAATGCATACGCTACATATATAACACTCTTAGCAACACATACACATATATATGTTCAAGCACAAAATATTGATGAGGTTAGGTCTATTAAACCCACAACCCATGGTGTTAAGGCAATCTTTACTAAGCACTTGGCCAACGGGCTCAACTCTACTACTTACTCGTTGTGTGTTTTTTTATACAACTAGATTGGTAAACAAGTAAGCTGCCCGCATTAGATGGTAAGCGGTCACCACGACCTATTAACACTCGTAACACCACGGGGATGTTACTCCCGCGCTGCCAATACTGTGACCTAAGACTGTTTCGTCACAGTACACAATAATTTCTCTGTCATATCTCACCCTTCAAACCGGAACACAGCTATATATAAATATAGCTGCTTGGCGCTAGAAATAGGTGAGACAGAATGTGTACTTTTAAAGTCGCAATAGCATTAATCTTCAGTTAAGGCCTATTAATCTAAACGTTTTGTACGATTTTCAACATCAACACTTCCCTTTAACATAGCCGGTAGCGTAATTTCGTTTATGAATGCAGTCACCTTGTTTTTTATTTATATATTTACCTTACCACGCAGTACAAAGTCACCTTGGTTCTGAGTGAATTACAAATGGCTCAATATTTTTTTTAACATTGTCTTGGCCGATCACCAGCTCGATCTACAGACCAAATGGAATCTTCCTCTAAGAAATTTCACAAGGGGGTGAGGAGTGCTACCAGTCGGCACAAATGGCGGGAAATTCCCTGATGTCAACCGATACCACGAGCATCGTCCAGAGCTAGACGTGGCAAGCAAAACGTGAAAATAAAAATTCTTCTTTAGGTTTTTATCATTAGATTGGTGCTAGGTTTATGTTTGCTTACACCGTTCATAATTGAAGGATCCGTAGGACGTCCATCAGCTCATAGTCATCCCACTACCGGAAAACTGGTCTTCCTTAAATTAAAGACGTTTAGAACCAAACCAATTATGCCAACCTAAAATCTTCACAGGACTTTTGGGCTATATATTTTGAACATATGCCACTTCAGTCTTTTTAAAACATCTTTAACCGCTGTCATTCATGATGATGCGATGATTCGAGCGATATGATTTATGAGCGAGGTGTAAAAATGCGCAGGCTGTAGACGACTTTGAGAGGAAGGAAAAAGAAGGATAAAGGAAAGATACAATTATCGAATTTCTAAATCAGTCTGATAAAGTTGAGGAGTATAAGGAGATACAAGCGAGAAAAGAGGCAGAAAGAAACAGGGAATGTCAATAGAAGTTGAGCTTCTGATGAACGACTTTACTATCTAATGCGGATTAGTTTTAAATTTATTAACTAGAAAACTGGACGAGTTTATTCAAGATCATGTTCTCCAGTGACGTTCATAAATAATAATAGTGAATACAAGTATAAGTTAATTATTTTTCAAGTTATGGGACATCACAGCAACAATTTGGTAAATATATGCATAGGACGACATAAAACAGACTTGTTCTACGCAACAATAGTCCGAGAGGCAACCACATAAAAACTTACGACAATAAAATATTAATAGAAATGCACGTGCGTTCATTGTCAATAAATTACCCAAGTGACAGAGTAATAAAAAAGTATATTTTCTTGAGAGTGAATGGGAGGCAGGAGGTTTCGATGTGAGGTAGCCAATAAAAGTGGCGGGGTCGTAAAGTCGTTCGCAGACTGCGTGGCGAGACGCGACGAGGTCGCGCCGGCCGGCGCGGCGTATCCTCTCTTCGTTCGTATCGTAGTATCATCATTAAATAACATAATACACCGTCCAGCATATTTAAGTCTTAGTATGTGTAATTAACTTGATGGTTTTTTCTTCTAAATGTACTCGCTATATCAATTTCCAACAACGCAACAAATGAAAGTACCTACACTGCAATAAAAAATAACTGATTACTGAAACTAAACTTTAGAAAGAAGACACGTAACCTATTCTTAAAATCAACGTATATTTTTGCTTCGTCTACTATACTTCGTGATATCTACTGTCTTATGTAACTTACATAAGTTCGATCCATTTTCTTGAAACTACTAATACATAATAATGTAATACGGAAAAGATCTCGAACTATGGAAAAATAAGATTATCATATAGTCCTTGGTTTATTTAAATCTAGACGACATTAAAATCGCTAAGGAGATTGTAATGATATCGCAGTGAATTGTAAAATAATAATAAATAATATACACTCATAAATATATTACAATTGATTTATCGGTAAAACATGTGCAGGCAAATATTTTTTTTTAATTCAGCAATGCATGTCTACGCAGTTCTACATCAAGAGTGAATACAAAACGAAATGTTTGGCATGTTTATTGGGTCTGTATGGTTAGAGCCTTTGCTCTTACGTTTTGTGGTTGAAGACTACATAGTATACTGTTACGGAGCCTTATTGCGACAAAGTGAACAATAGGTGGCAACAAAATGAAAGCTGAGCTAATTGCGGCTTCGAATGTTAATCGAACGGTCGGCTGCCTGACAGGCCCGCCATAAACCATCGCGGCTGTCGCCATAAAAGTCGTGTGTGGTTTTTCATCGTCTGACGCTCGCCTTCGAAATTATATCCCAAATAATGATTCTTCCGTTGCGGTGTGCTTGTCCATATCTGTACGCTTAAAGTCCGGCTCTTCTGTCACACATTAATGATAAACTTGATTGGAATATTTAAAAACCGGCCAAGTGTATGTCGAGCCACGTACAGAGTACGTTTTTTTTTTACCTGACTTTGGAGTTGGCCCCTGTGGGCCGTGACTACGTCACCGGATGGGAGTACGGTTCCTTTTTTTTTTGACCTGACTATGTAGTAGGCCTCTGTGGGCCGTGTTCGTCACCGGATTAGTAGTAGGAGTACGGTTCCGTTTTTTTTTTTACCTGACTATGTAGTTAGCCCCGAGTGGGCTGTTACTACCTCACTGGACTAAAGAGGCGGGCGTGAGGCGCCACAGCCTAGCAAACTAAGTAAAACGACAGCCTAAGGGCCCCCGAGAGGGGTCGAACCTCGGCTCAGGACGTCGTTGGAGAATCTAATCGAACACGCGGGTTCGTGCCTGAAGGGCCTTACGGAGAGAGGCGCCCAGGTACCGGGGCTACTCAGTACCTGGTGTATCGCGCAGAAGTCCTGACTCTTCGCGCCCGGATACGCCGAGCGCGCCTTGCTTTGCTAAGATTGAAGACAACGAAACCACAGCGTGATGTAATTTGTGAACAGCGCCATCTAGTGTAAAATATCGGAACTAAAATTATAGATTTATTTCAAACGGGCTATGAAATTGCCTATGTATC
Source organism: Pyralis farinalis (assembly GCA_947507595.1). Taxonomy (NCBI): domain Eukaryota; kingdom Metazoa; phylum Arthropoda; class Insecta; order Lepidoptera; family Pyralidae; genus Pyralis; species Pyralis farinalis. Next base: position 20,608,324 of record OX382276.1, on the reverse strand, counting down.
GCAGGGCCGTAGGATAGTTTCGATGTCCCGATTTTTACAAAGCTCCGTTCTATATGATCCGTTTATCACTTTAGATTGTCTGGAATACAATTGAATAGCCATCACAATCTACAATTTAACACTAAAGATAAGACTCGCGCGAGGCTGACCTCTTAAAATATACCTTCACGCTTTTCTTGAAGAATGTTATTCGGTTCTTGGAACGTACTGTAGTCTTTTGTAAAAGCTTTAATAAGGAGCAAGAAAATATTATAAATTTAAGATTCGAAGAGGAAAGTCAGATACAAACAACACAGAAACAGAATTCCTTGTGACAATGAAACCCATGTCGCTGGCTGTTACTTCCACCAAAGCTTTTGTTGTGTGCACTATGCGGTAGGTTACATACAGATGAAGTTACATTATATTCAGAGCTTTAGAAGTTACATTATATCAAGCATACGGCCTACCTGATGTAAAGCAGTTACCGTGGCCTATTAATGCTTGTGATATATTAAGTATCACTCGCACGATGCCTCCTCTGCTGCTTACACAGCAACTCCTCAGGAGTTTACTGGTGACCTCACTCACATAGGAACACAACAATCCTCTAGGGAGTTGTTATTATGGCAAGCCGGTATATCATATAGACGCCATACATTAAAAACCCGTCATCAGGTTTCCAGGCATAGTGGATGCACGCCTTCCAATAAATAACCTCGTACAAAGTACTCCCAGCACCGCAGAATACGCGCTATATAATTAACAGTAACACCCAGTTATGGGCACTAACTCAGCGCCGCTCCCAGGACAATGGAGGCGATGTTCGGCACCTAATGCAAGTACGTTGATTGAGCCTCCGCAATTTGTGGCTTACCGGGGCCACTTTGTTACTTGCACTGAAATATGGACAAAAATATTGGTATGTAAAAGCTATTGGATAGTGTCGTGCTGGTGATACTTTGCTATGTTGAGTAACTTGCGAAATCTTGACCGTTCTGATGGCCCACCGAGTAGGGCTGTAGGTACTTAAAACAAGCCAACTCGCATAATAGTTGTTCCGCTAGGAATAAAAATAGTTGAGTTGTTCAATTCCTAACTCATCAACTAACTCGTGTCGTTAAGAAATAAAATAATTGATCAGTTTCCGGTTGATCGGTTTAGTTGTTTGGAATAGAAAAAGGAAGCGTTTTATATCTCCAAACGAATATATCTTTAGATGCGATGTGAAGTTTCTTCTTCTTAGCCTTATCCCGCTTCCCAGTCCATTAGGATTGGCGAGGTCCGCTAACTAAGCCTAAGGATTTGGCGAAGATATTGATTTTTACATGGAGCGACTGCTGTCAGACCTCCACAACCATGAGGGGAAACCAGATCATGCTTTGGTAAGGTCACACGTTTTTCGAAATATAATTTCTTGGACGTGTGGATTTCCTTCACCACCGAGTAATTGATAATTACAAATATGTACATAAATTCAAAAAATTCGAACCCGATTTCATTACGCTAGCCGGATCCTGGGGCTCCTGACATCACCTAAAATAAAATACGACCTATTTGGTTGTGGTAGGTAGATGAATTTTGTCTTTTCTAGCCTTTCCCGCCCCCTACATCCTTCCTTTTTCTTTCACCCTGTCTATGTCATTGAGAATTAAACCTTAGCTAAAATATTTAAATATTTTAGAATATTACGCTGAAATTTAGTTATCAATTAGATTTCATGTATCCATTAAAATTTAATTATTTCATATAGGTAATCCCGATTATGGTAGGTACTATTACATTACGTGCAATTATTATAAAAGATAATAATACAGCTTAGCTTTTAATTTTTAACACATCACTTTGAAAAGATTAGACTAAAAATTAAATAGATTGTATATATTAGAATCATAAAAGCTTGAAACTATGATTTTGCGTATGCTTTTTCAAATAGAATTTATTTCCGCGCATGTTTGAGAAAAATAATTATATTGCTTACCTAACCTAAGAAATGTCTGGTTTTCCCCGTGGGTTGTGAAGGTCTGACGGCAGTCGCTCCATGTAAAAATTGGTATGTTCGCTAAATCTTTAGGCTCACGTAGCGGACCCCGTCAATGGATGCTAATGGATTAGGAAACGGGAGAATGCTAAGAAGAAGAAGAATTAATGATATTGATGTTCAAAGATCGATTAACGTAACGCATTCTTACAACTCGTATTAAATTATTTATTGTAGGTACCGTTTATAGTCAAATTCTCTTGAGTACCAAAGTACACTTACAACACGTTTTTTTTTTAAAAGACCTTTTTAAAATACCGTGGAATGACAAATGCAAGTTAGAGACTTACGGATATGCAGGACACCTTTTCACACTTACCTGTAAAAAAAGATTTTATAGGAATTAATAGTGATTATATATATTACTAATAATAGCTTTTGTAAATCTAAATTTAAAAATGTATTAAATTAAAGAATACAAATGTTTTCTACTTAATTAAGTTAAATGTGTTTGGTACATCGTATATAAATAGGTATGTGTGTTTTACATACATTAAGGTAATTTAAGTTTTCGGTGGCGCAGTGGTGAAACGCGCTGTTTCGCTACTTTGTCACCAACGCTCGTGGATTCGATTCCCATACAGGACAAACATTTAGGTGCTTGAACATGTCTGTTTGTCTTGGTCTGGGTGTTTTTAAGAGAGGTAAGGCGCATCAAAGCAGCTCGGCTGAGGTACTACACCACACAACGGCAGCCAAATAACAACTGCCTAGAGGGTTGTTGTGTTCCTGCGTATGAGTGAGGTCAATGTATTTCAAGCATTTATAGGCTACGGTAACCGCATTACAACAGGTGGGTCGTATGATTATATGCCTCCCGACGTTGTACAAAAATAATAATAATATACATAGTCTTGCCATAAATACTGAAACAAAGAAAACAAAAAAAATCTATTGCAAATAACATTTATTACTTTTACAGTGTGTTAGTTTAATACATAAATATAAAACAATTTAAAATATAAAAAGCTTATTCGAAGTGGTCTCCATTGGCTGCCATACAGTCCTTTAAACGTTGAGGCCAGTTATTAATAGAAGCACGCACTATTTCCATGGGAAAATTCTTCACTGCCAATCGTACGGATTGTTTTAGGGACTTCAAATTATCATGGCGTTTAGAGCAAGCCGTACTCTCTAAAACTGACCATAAATCATAATCCAGCGGATTCAGATCGGGACTAGACGACGGCCAGTCTTCAGCTCTGATGAAGTTCGAAACGTTCGTTTCCAACCAAGACTGCGTAGACCGAGCTTTATGACCCGGCGCCGAGTCTTGCTGGAAGGACTATTCTTGGTTATTGTACATGGTGTTGTTAAGGGGCTTCACTACCTTCTCAAGAATGGTATCTTGATACACTTGTGCCGATGTTTTGTTACTTTTTTCACAAAAGTATGGCTCAGTCACTCCTTCATAGCTAAAAATACCCCACCAAACCATCACTGAAGTCGGATAGTGCCCACGTTACACTCTGTCGACTAATTGGGAGGCTTCCTTAGAGCTTTAAGCATCAATACGGTCATTTTGTTTGTTATAATGTTGCTCAATTGTAAAAATTTTCTCATCCGTAAACAAAATTTTTCTGTGACCTCCCTTTGCGTACCGCTTCAGTAGTTGTTTCGATTTTACCGCCCTATTCTTTTTTAAATTATCAGTTAAGAAATGACCAGTACGTCTCTTATAGGCTGCAAGTCCTAAGTCATCTTTTAAAATACGCGACATGGTTCTAGGTGCTATCTTCATCTCCCGAGATAAAATCTTTTGCTTTCGGACAGGATTTCTTCGAATTCTTTCCCTTACTGCTTTGACCACCTTTTTCGTACGAACACTACGTGAACGGCCAGATCTTTTTCTGTCACAAACAGAGGAGGTCTCATTGTACCTATTAATAGCACGGTACACAAACATTTTACTAATACCAAGCGTATGGAGAGTTTTAAAAATTGCATTTGGCTCCATACCTACTTTGTGTAATGCAATCACAGCGATTCGGTTCTCTTTATCACCCCATTCCATTTTAATATCGCATAATATTGTACAATGTATTGGCGCCAAAATGAGAAAACTCAATGAACAATCATATTAAAATGACAGATTCCAAATTCAAATGTAATATTTTGTTTATTTTTAATTGTAATATGGCCAGACTAAGTATACCTAGTCATAATCGCAGGTCAACGTCATAAATTAAAAAAGTTGTAACAATCTCGGGAATAAGTTACTGATGAGTAATGATTAGGTACTAGTGTAAAGCGTAAGATTCACACAACTCAGCGCTCTCTTATACTAAAGCACGAAGTGGACTGACTGGTGGTGCCCGAACAATACTTTTTGTGTAGTAAATGTTCATAGAACATGGTAACCGCTGCAAATCAGACGGGCGGACTTCATTACGGTACTCGTCTATCTATCTATCTATAACTTCACGTCAATTCGTAATTCATTGCTCGGTTTCTAGGGCTCCTGACATCACCTTCTGATAGAACACGACCAATTTGATCATGGTAGGTAAGTCTTGGCCTTCCTCGGCTTCTACATCCTTCAACTTTAGCATTGTATATCTGCTTCGTCACTCTTTCATCCTGCAATCTTTTTACATGCTCGAACCAATGGAGCATGCCTCTTCTTATTTTACGATACTCGTAATATAAATATGAAATGAAATTAAAAGCATGTAATTTTATTAATCACATCAGCACATTTGCCTACTCCTCGATCCCTTGGATTTGGCACTTGAAAATGTACACAGATAGTCTACCCGTCTCGAAAGAAATGTGAATAAAAATGGATGATCTTCCATACGCATATGACCATAAACGACACAACACAGCCTACTCATGCAAATAGTCAATGATTTTAAGATTGCAGATATGGTAAAAACTTAGCAAGAAGTGGGAGGGTGTGCGAAACTCGGTAGCATTCCACGCGACACGTAGCGGGCGTCGCGAGCGCATTCCACAGTTTTTCCTGGCATTCTCGCACGCCCTTCGCTCCTCTAATTGCACTTAATTTTTGTCCTGTGAGCAATGATATTTTACATTATAGATACGTCATGCGTGTATAAAGTCATTAAGACTATATCATGTACGGAAAATTAACTATTATTGTATATGTTTTTACAGTTATTTACTCAAAAATAGTACCATAGGTATTTATAAAAGGACAATGTGTTTATATTTCTAGAAATTACACCTGTGCTCGTATGTTTTGAGTTTTTGAGAGAATTTGCAAAAATTCTTTTTTAGTAGATAACTAAGGACTCTTTATGAAAAACGTCAAGTTTAAGACTCGGTTTGCTCTGTTCATTATAGGATAGAAAGCCAGTTCTAATATATATTTAAAATTAGGTTAACTCGTGAATGGTAAGTGGCTTACGCTAATAAGCATAATCCATTTTAAGAACCCTTAACCTCGCTGATGTCGCCAATAACGTAGAAATTAAAAATAATATAGTGAATATTAAGATATTTTTAGCAATAACACATTATATGCACACTTGTAACTAATGATTATTTTGACGTGTCTATATTAAAAGTCTCTGGTTGAGCCAGTTTAAGTACGGCGTAGCATCGTTTAAAATAGCATTGGCCCAGACGACAAGTCTTCATTCGACTGCGAAGAATTTTACAAGCGGATTGCCAATTAAACTTTGATATCGTTTGAGCAGTTTTTCATTTGCGTAACCTACATTCGTGAGTATTCACTAGAAAATGAAGATATAAATTCGATTTTTCTTTTAACATTTTTCATGAGTCGATTGAAATAACAGGTTAGAGTCAGTTTGAGGCGGTAAGGACCAGATTCCGTATGTGATAGGGATGTCGATTGATCGCGATCCAGAAGCGCGGATAGCTTGGATTGAGGGCTAATTGCATTGCGCGTCCCGACCACAAACCACCACTAAGTGCAAATATGTTGAATTGAAATAATTGGATTACTATGAAAGATTATTGTGGATTCCTATAGAATATTATTCAGATTTTATTAAGATAATCCTTTGCTAGCTCTTAACATCGAAATGATCCAATCGACCATTATTCCAGAGAAGTTTCAACGTTGTTTAGTTTTCGAGACTATCTCTCGAGGACACTACAATCAAAGCTAGCGTGGGTCAAGAATTACATCTACCTTAAAAAAAGGCAACTCAATAATTATTGCAAGTATTATAAGCTACAACACACATATATCTTTCTCTTAACATTACTCATTACTTTTACTCTGTTTATGTTAACGTATTATTGTTTGTGTATTTATTTATGTAAATACTTTATCTTCTTGAAATTATTATACTCTGTGTCACCCTACCTTGTTTCTTTACTTTATATTTACAGAAAAAAATGCTAAAATCTATGGAAAATCATATTTTGGTCTTTTTCCATAGACAAATATAAATACGTAAGGTAAAAAATTTATAGAATTATTATTTTACACATTGACAGCAATACTAGATACAACGTTTATAGTTGCAAGTACTTTGAAGTACTTGTAACGCTCCGTCTTGTTTTATTTTGGCTACAAGTACACATTGAAGTACTTGTAACGCTCTCTCTCTTGGTTTAATTGGAATTTTGGACTCGGCGTAAAGGTAGTTCATTATCATATTTATAGTTAAAGCCAATCTCGTCTGGTCTTGGCGTAGCAAGCTAATAATAAACGATCCTCTGGCGAAAGAAAGGTCGCATCAAAGGAGACCAATTAGGGAAGTATATACCTAAGTATCTCTACCCCACATAAGACCGCGGCTAAATAAAAACTCCCGGGATGGTCGCTATGTTGCCGTGAGTGAGTGAGATTATACCAGTAAGATCCAGAGGAGTTGCTGTGCTGGCAGCGAGAAGAGAGATGGTAGTGATACTTCTTGTATTATAAGCGTTCACAGTCCATTAAATTTTGACTTATTAATACTCCCAATACCAGCTGCAACCTGTTCATGGATGTATTGTTCCACAGATATTCCCAGAAGCGGGTTGGAATGGTTCTACTACATACCATCACTTTTCTCGGAGAAACGTCTCCGTGTCGAATCCGTATATAGGCATGCACCTATTATGTAACCGGGATTTATACCTGTAATTTTAGAAAGAAATAATTCTAAAAGTATATTTTATATTTTTTTATTTAATAAAATTCTGCTTGTATTAACAAGAAGTAAAAAGAACAGGTATACATTATAATTCAATCTTTCTACATTTAGAACTCGAAACGATCACTTGAGCGAAGTTTTGTTAACGACCACTTACGCGCGAATCTCATCAACATAGTAGCAATGAAACTTTAAATCACACCAATTCCAGCACAATAAGAAACAGCACAGAAAGCATGGGAACGTCGTAACAAGCTAAACCTATTAACACTGGAATACTTATATACATTGCAGTATCACAATTTGATTCAATATTTGATCTTTAGCATATATTTTTGATAATTGCGAACTTCTGCACCAAAAAGAATCCGACAAAAGATCTATTGAAAATAACCACGAAAATATTGTATAAATCACTTTTAAGTATTTAAAGTATCCCACAACACTATTTTAATGCCATATTTATAAAGTGCGCGGTAGTATTTTCTACAGGTATGATGCACATACAACACAGCTTGACCAAGTATGTAAACATCTTTACTCGTAGATGGAATAGATTTGTTGGTTTAATTTATAGGTATTAAAACATAAAAAGTCAATTGAATCAGTCAGAAAGCCAGGTCAATGTATTATTTGAAACCGTGGAGATTGAGGCTATTTGGAACAGATAATAATATTAGTTAGTTAATAGAAGCAGGTTTTATTATGCAGAAATCAAATTGCCTCGTGGCATTGTTTCTGTTTATATCCTAGATATTTTTTTCTGGGACCTGGCACCACCAAAACGAAGACTCAGTTGAACTTCCAATACTGACGGTTGACGTCTTTTATTGAATTTTGAAAATCTTTGATAACTCTCATAAATAATACACGAAATTATGATATTGTTTCTGGTCTGCATATATATGCAAAATAATGTGTAACGATAGCACAAACAACATAAATTCACGAGCTTGGGTTTGATCTGTTTCATATTTTTGAACACCATAGCACTTCTGTTACTTGACTCTCAATAGGTCAGTCGGGGCAAACGCATAATACTTTTCGCAAAGTTGAGTTTCATTGTAAATATTTTTATTTTCAATAAGTCTTCGCAAACAAATTGTATGTTTTATGATTGTATATTTCATTAAAAACATTTATAGCTGTAAGAACATTTTAAAAATTGAATAACTTTTGTCGAACGCACTTCCCCGCGAATGGGGCAAGTGCGGCGGCATACGTTCATAAAGTGCGTAATTTACAAAAAAAAAAAATTAGATTCAATATTGATATAGCCATAATTATGTGATCCAAGTAAGATAATTCATTCAAAATGGTTTTGCCATCAAGATAGTAGCAAAAAGAAATACGCGCCATACTTTTACTGGTCAGTGGCAGTCAACTTTTATCCAATAATAAGCGATTAATGACCTTTTATGTTCTTACGTTGACAATAGATAATGACAATCCTCTGTAAATAAATGATAATTTTACCTAAAATAGTCACATATGTTATGTCAACCATTATTGAAAAACTTATTTTCAGCAATTCAAGATTTTATTTGGGTTTATTATTTTTCTGATCACTTACTTAAATATCATAATCGGGTATCAATCTTTGTTTTTTTTTTTGGAAATATATACTAATACCATACTCCATCTTTAAAAGATGTTGGGTTATTTTTCTAGCTACATATTTATTAACAAGTTCTAACACTTCAAGTATTAACGATTTCTGCCCTCTGCGACCAGTCATTGTGTCATTGCGATAGTTGATCGGGTGATGTTATAATATGGTTTAGCAGCTTCATAGCCCGACATTTTATTGACAGCTTTGACTGTTTTAAATAAAACCTATTTCACCCAAAAGGGGCCTTCGTTTTTTTTACAATTACGAACCATATTAAAACGCGTACACATACTCTCATACCCACTTGACCATGCAGAATATAGTAATATTATTAAAAGTGAAGTTTAATTTAAATTACAAATGAACGAAAAAGTTTGACAATCTTTGTGTTGGGGTAATCGCGTCATAGTAATGCATTGCCCCATCAAGTCACGACGCACTTCCCCCTTTACAAAATTTCTAAGCGAAAACTTTGTAATCATTAAATCATATGATATTTCGCTAAACATCAGTGATAGAAGTATTGATATGCATATATATAACATTCGTACAGTAAGCTTACCTTGTTTTTCTCACGTAACACGCAAAATATTCAACATTTTTCGTCAATATACTGCCAACGATGAACTCGATATTCGAGTACAAACGACACTAATATTAAAATGACATTTTAATGTCACGTCTTGATTAGTATACTCATAAACAATTTGTATTTTATACTAAGATGAATACATACTTTAACGTTAGATGACTGTATTTCTAAATATATTTCTAGTTTTTGAAATTTTGATGCTATACATCAAAGTTGCCTTGCACTTGCCCCGTAGAGGCACTTGCCCCGATTGACCTTACTTCTTGCGAGTTACTCGTGTTTATATAAATATTAGGTACTACCCGATTTACTTACACGCGTTGCTATTAACGAGGCGAAGCGTAGAGGAATATCTCACGATCCTGCTCATTACAAATTATGACCGCATTCCACCTTCAGACTGTATTAAGAGAAGCTAAGGAAAACTTGGATGTAATTAACAACGTGAAGTAAATATACACAAGTTAAGAAATTTGATGAAAAACTTCCAATGTTATTACATAAAACTGACAATGGTTAAGGTACTAAGTATTTTTAAATATACAGGAACTAATTATAATATTGAATTAAACAATTTTTTAACGGAAGTATCGCGTGTTTTATTTATTTTGTTGAAAATAAATAAAACACGCGATACTTCCGTTAAAAAATTGTTTAATTCAATGTGTAACAATCGCGAAAACCTAAGACAATACTAATTATAACATTGTGAGTGATGGGGTTCTAGCACAGTCATGCTCATGCATAAAATTTATAACTGCCTACTAGTGGCTACTGGCGATCGAAGGGCTGGCTACTTCCTCGGAGAACGTGTCAGCATTGCGATGCAGCATGGCAACGCGCAATACCAAGATGTCCCACAATGCCAAAAGGTCCCCCTTTTTAGACTGTAATATTTAGTAATAGTAAAATGTTTTTAGACCATAGACCAAATTTCGCATAAATTATGTTTCATTTAATTATAACCATTTTTCAAAGGCACATTTTACGGTTAGGTTGCACCTAATGTTTTATTAATACTGAGAAAAAGATTATCAAGATTAAATTAGTTATCGATCTATGTATCAATACATTATAATTTAGTCTATATATAATTTTGAAAACTGTCAGCAACCTACTGCACATATAAAGCAGGTTGAAATTTGGTAAAAAAGATCTATTTTCAGTGAATGGACATGAAATAAAAAAAAGATTATGGATAGTTCCCAAATAAGGACCAACCGCCAATGTTGAAATTGGTTCAGATTTGACTTTTGGATTCGAAAATTGAAATTTCTTTTAGATAGTAAAGTCCCTTATGAATCTTTACAATTGAGCCAAAGACAAGAAAGAAAGAGTAAAAAATTCTATTTGAAACGTATATAACGTATAGGCGGCAAAATTTCTACAGGAATAAATATTCCAACTTATAATGATGATATTAGAGAGAGAAAAGGCATGCTCCGTTAATTGTGACATGCAGAAAATATAAAGGATGTAACAATGACAGAATCCGGTGTGAAGGTATGTAGATAAATAGAACTATTAAAACAAAACTTAGTGTAAACCTCCTACTAACACATTTATTAGTAGGAGGAGATAATTTTTACAGGGCCGGCAAAGCATGACACTTCAGGTGTTGTAACTGTTCGTAGTCTGCGGTAATTGATTCGTAGGTATATTACGCAGGAGATGTTTCGCACAAAAATGTCGAAAATATCACCAAGCTTTAATTTCTAACTTTGTTTTCAAGTAATATACCTATTATTGAAAAGATACAACCTTGTAAGACAACAACCAGGGGAGTCTTAGTAGTTAGTATTCCATTTGTACCCTTTGAGCACATAACCCTAAGTATTCCTTTTACAAAATACAAATTATCTCGGGGCCAAACTTCAAAACTTTTTAACTGGCATATCCGTGAAAATGTAACAGACAGACTCATGTAAAGAACTTTCTCATTTAAAAAAATGATAATTTATATCGAAGATGTAACTGTATCATAACGAGATACCGATTACGAGAGCGTAAGATAACAAAAATCAAGCGTGTCGGTCGACTGGCACTCTGCTGACACGACGTGGCACCTCACAACAACCTTTGTACTCTCGTTACCTCCACGACCACCCGATAAGAATAGACACAGGAATTCCACGAGCGCGCGCCGATTCAACTCTAGGTGAAAATAAAAGAGATTGTTTATAAAGTCGAAGAAGACGACATAACAATGGATGACGCTGATGGACCGAGCATTCGCATTCATCCACCCGACCAACCCAAATTCGAATTTATCACTCAAGTTTTAAAGTTCATTAATATAAACACTCAACTAAAACATGTGACTTAAAGGAGACGATTAGGAAAGTGGGGGCGTGATGTGGGAGAGAGACGACTCGGTAGGAGCGAAAGGGAGCCCCGAGCACCAGGGTCACAGGCGTGATGTCAGGTCAGCCACTTTTGCACCTCGCCATAACAACGCGTCTCAAATTATTATGGACGTTTGATAAGTGTTGGAAGATTGCGGTGTCTTGGTACTTTATGATGTTAATTAAGTGTTTACGCCGGTGTAGTGCACTAGAGGATTGTTGACACTCGTCGACGGGTGCCTTGCGCCGTTTGTTTTGTTTAAGGAAACGTCACTCACACTCGACGCTACTGTGCTTTCACCGACCATCGTTTACAAAGAGAGCGTTGACATCCAAGTACCAAAACATATATAAAAAACAAGAACGCACCGGATTGAATGCTATCTAGAGACGTCGAAAATACACGTACTCATCTTGATGCTGATAAGATACTTGTACGCGATGTATTTATGCTAAGAAACAGCAATAAAGTCAGAGTAATAAAATAAAATTAGCGCAATAACGATTTATGGCAATAAAAGTTATGACGTTGGCCAATAAACTTCCGAATCTCTTTGCGTTTTAAAATAACTGTAGATTAAGGAGTAAGATGGTGGATCTAAAAGTCGGTGTCTTAATGCGTCTTAATGTGTATTTTACGATTGTTACACAAGACGCGAGCAGTTTTACATCGGTTTGAGCGATCTCTATCTGCGTTATTAAATCGTCTGATGTTCCGAAACATCAAATTATGAATGAGGAATAAATCAACGGGGTGGTCGTAAAACGCTTTATGTTTTGTTCTGATGGACGCACGGATGGCGGACGGTTCGATTACTGTTCCAAATTGCCCCAGATCCGCGCGGGCAAATATTTGTTGGTTCATACTCATACTGGTATGGTTGTTCACAAGAGGAAGTAACTAAATATACCACGTTCTCACATTCCTCTCTCAAATCATTATATAAATATGCAAAGACAAAACAGTTAAAAGAAAGAAGATAAGACGACCTTTCTCTTCTCTCCTTGGCTACCAATTTACTTTTTAGGGTTAGTAGCGAAATGATAAGAAATGAACTCTTATAGTGTAAATATCATTTTCTTACAGTGATATATTTTAGCAATTACTAATGCTATAGATTTTAAATTTAGAATAATTAAAAATATTTTTCTTCTTGTGTAAATTATCTACTGAGAAACGTAAAAAAAAGACTAGGATATCTCCAAAGTTTGTACAGCGAAATGTCTGTAATATTTACAGACGATAAAAGTTTATGTTAATGTTATTATATCATCGGTCTTCTGTATAATGAAAGTGCGTCCCCAGTCAGAGGTGGTTGGTGGTTGATGATGGTTAAATCTCTACCTATCGATCACCAGAGCCTAATTTGCTTGCAAATACTATACCTATGCAGGTTAGCTTTGCATCTTGCTATAAAGTTTTCTGGCTACGAAATTCCATCAATACCTATAGTAAAACAAAAGCACTATGGGCAAGCCGTGAATAAAAACTAGTTTGGGATGCGCTTCCCTCTAACAAAATGAAAAATAATATCAATCACTTAAAACAACCTTTTAGTGATAAAAATCGAATGAATCAGCTTATTATAACGATCTTGATGTATCACATCACATTTTGTTAAAATACATTATGATAGATAAATGCGATGTTTCGCCTTTGATCGGGCATCGAACGCATTATCACCTAATGAAACATTATGAACGGCTCACATGTTAATGTGTGGGGTGTTGAGTGTAGTCGATATGATAAATGTCTTGGCGATGACTCGCGGTAAGTCCCAGCTTCGATTCCCGATTGGCGTGATATTGAAGAAGTTATTTGTGGCGATCGGAATTTGCGAGTTTCGAAGAATTGTGTCGAATAATTCTTAGACAAAAAAAAATATTTTTTGTATATTATAAAATCATTCATTTTCATTTTCTTATTTTAATAAACTATCAATAATAAGTAAACAACTTTGGGGTGGAAGTGGTCACTCACTCACTATTGCTTTTACTGCCCAGCTCTCAAATAAAATGAAAAACAGTATCAATTACTTAAAAAGTCTTTTACTTCTAAAAATATTGCTACTTGAACGTGATAATGTTGTCGATGAATAAACCAGGTTTTGGTGATAGCGAGGTGCGTATAGAGACATTTGATAAAAGAGGGTCTCGGCCCTATAAAAGGTACAAAATTCCCTTTAAGGTTCTTTCAAGTGACTAAAGTCATCAAGAATCAAGTTGCTGCTTTTGCTGTTTAGCTATTATTCCTTTTGTTGCTTGCCAAAAAATAACGAAAATGAGTCCTTAATGCCAAGCGTAACGTATGTATTGTACGTATTACTCAAGTATAAAATAGGTACAAATGGAAATATATTTCAGCTAATCATGATTATTGCCAAGATTAATGTTTCAGCAACATTAACTATTTTTGGATAAATCTTCTGGAAGATTCTCGATTACACCGTGGTACCGCGTTCTAAGTTAGCGGAGCTTGTAAAGCGCAGAACTTAAATATAAAACCATAACGGGAATATGAAATACAGAGGACGACAGAATTGATTTTCGATTGTTGAAGACCGCTGCGTATTTTGACATACTTGAGGTAAATTGACTTTACTATGGCTTTTAGTTCATCCTTATAAACTTTTCCCTCGGGTCGGTTCTTTGTGAAATCAAAATTTCCAAAAGGAAGAAAGCCACAACAATTTGCATCATTTGGTCATCGTAGCGATACCCTGTTGATATTGCATGCCAGCTGTGCTGCGTTGGTGACACAAAGAAAACTGTATTCGAAGATAACGCGCAATTTGAATTTTTCTGTGGTTACAAAAACAAAAATGATTGATTTGTACAATCAAATGTCACAACTATATATACTGTTAAATTAATTTCAATTTAAAATTTTAAGTAGAATGAATGATATCTTTTGCAGTAATTAGTATTCAGTATCTATCTGTAACTTCACGCCAAATCCCTTGCGGAGTAGGCAGAGAGAACCAAGCGCCACATGACTCGATCCTTACAAACCTTACTTGCTTCTTTAACATTCATTGCTGTTCTTAAACGCGTTCGCCGGTTTCTAAGGTAGTACCAGTATTCACAAGTAGGCAATATCATAGGTAACGACTTAATATAAGTGTAATTATTTTTATTTATACATATAATAAATTATTAAAATTTGAATACACAATGCAACATTAAAATTCATCGAAATGATTAAAGCATCTCGCATTTCCATCCCGAGACTAAAAAATAGGGACAACTTTGTTTTTTAAATACACAAACAAATGGACATCGGAGAAAAAACGTGATCGGAACCTGAACGAATACAATGACAACTGCATACTGAATCAATCAGAAAAAACCGGTCAAATGCGTGTCAGTGTGCATTAACGTAGAGTTCCGTAGAATCGTCAATAAGTACTGAATGTTTAGAACTAAATCACGATACAGAAAGTAAAATGTTATTTTTACGAAAACATGTGAAAAAGGAATAATGCTCGGTACAAAAGACAGGGTTTGACGATGTCGCCCAAAACAAATTTCGATTTAAACAGATGCCAAACGCTTCCATAAATGTAAGCCATAAGATTCATAAATGTACAATGTATAAATATATAACTAAAATAATATAAATCTAAATATATTTACACATCTGATAATAGGAAGACTAAGGTAAACATAATCACTTTTGGTGACAACTCACTAGTGACAGTTACTTATGATTGATCCTTACAAGTGATTATTTTTGTTACTAATAAATATATAAGTTATTTTGCTTTTAATTTACAAAGGCCATTTGCACGCTCTTTAACAATGAGTACAGTATTTGGAAAACATTCTAAAAATTGCCGATAATTGATACATAACATATTAATAGGTTCTTCAGTAGTGTAATAAATACTTATTAAAGAGACTGTGAAGATTTTGGTTTTCAACATTGACAACGAAATTCTAAAAACGGGATCCGAACAAAAACAACAATTAAAGATCGAAGAAATGTTTAAAATACGCCGATCAGACGCGCGGGGCCCGGCCGAACGAATCTTCTTTTTAATACCCAAACTATACACGTGTCTCGAGATGTCGTCTTTATTGGTTTAGTCCAATTAATGACTAATGTTCTCGGAAAAGGGCCTCCGTAATAAATTACTAATTTACATTTTTTTATAACCCTTCGACATAGTTTATGATAGTTCATCACGAATGACTGTAAGGCTGGATAGGAAACATTTGGTCTCGGAATTGAACACAGCAACTATTAGAATGGTAACTGGTAACGATATTTAAAGAGTAGGAGAAGTACCTCCACCTCACAGAAAACTGCAGCCAAATAACAACTCCCTAGAGGGTTGTTGTGTTCCTGCGTATGAGTGAGGTCACCAGTAAGCTCCCAAGGAGTTGCTGTGTAAGCAGCACAGGAGGCATCGCGCGGGTGGAACTTAATATATCGTAAACGTTAATAGGCTACGGTACCCGCTTTACATCAGGTGGGCCGTATGCTTGTATGCCTCCCAACGTAGTATAAAAAAAAATATTTGGATTCATAAAATGTTTATCTTTTGATTGTAAATAGAACTTTTTGTCGAGGTTTCCCAGCTACTATACTACAGCACTGAGTTCGTAAAAAAAGAAAAGAGGTCAAGAGATTTTAACAGAATGGGCAGTCCGCAATTGAACCTACTTGCTAGCCTCCAAAGGCTACCGTAATTATTTAATATTAGGCAACGACATGTTTTAACACGAGTGATGATTTGGCTCCTTCGGGTTTTGTATCGAATCGAACAGTGTTCGGTTACTAAGGCTCCGCTGTCTATCCACCTGTCTGTTATAGGCTGAATCTATTGAACCATTATAGTTAGAGACTTGCAATTTTAACAATTCTTTTATTCGACTGGCCCCGGTTTGAATCCTGGCGTGCACATGTCAAGCTTTACACGTTGAACTTTATACCGTTCTTGTGTCTTACGTATTAAGAGTTATAGTCGATCATCAAGTGTTAAGCGTGATCTGCTCCTAGCTGTACTACTAAATTTATGTTTTTGGATGTATTACATGCCAAGCCACTCAGAAAGTATGGCAAAAAAAGTTTTTATGTATGAGAGACTGGCCGGTTATAATCTATTTTGAAAATATGATTATTTATAAGTAAAAATAGGTACGTTCCAATTTCAAAATTTCCATCCACCTTTTTTGCGAGCTAATTTGAATTATCGTGTCTCATTGAAAAATGGATCTGCGCCGGGTACATTTTCGCTCTATGATATTTTACGATTTCAATGCTTATTTGTAAATAGCCTTACTGTCGTAGCTGTGAACGTCACATCGGATACTTTGATTCCAAAAATTGTGCATTGATTAGAGAGCTTGATGCCGTAGATGCGCGTTTCATTCTAACCAAACAAGCAGGTTAAGCAATGTCGACCGCAGCCTGACTATGGATGGGTTTACTTATCTAGGGCTTCTCCGTTCTTCGGAGGGAACGTTAAGCCATCGGTAGATACAGGTTGTTGTCGATAGATGACAGTCGTTAAGCTAAGTCGGTGGTCTGCGGGCGGCTTGAAAACACTGGCCTCCGCTTATCCGCATTTGAGCAGCGTGGTGGTGTATGCTCAAAACCCCTTCGGTTGAAAGGAGACCCGTATCGCTGCAGTGGGATAAATTAGGGTTGGTGTAGTAGTGCATAGAGTCTCGACTAAGTTAGGGGGGATAAGCTATCAATCATTACAAATTTTAACTGAAGTTCCGAAATCAATTGTCCTATATATGGCCTAAACCGTTTTAAAATAAGACAATTTCCCCATGGTACCTAAATATTCGTATACCAAATAAATGTATAGGATAAACTACTTAATGGAGACTATTCACAAATAGACGAATAACTTTTTTAAATGGCGGCTATCATTCACTAGGAGTTGGGTCCTCAGCGAACAGATATAATCTGGGGTTTAATTTGCAAATGCTGAGCACACTGAGTGATTGAGACTGAGAGCTTGGATCAATCGACAGAGCATCGCATTCTATGTAAAATATGAAAGACGCTCTGCTCCTGACCGACGAAGATTGACAAATTTTTAACAAGGATGCGGTAGTTTAAGAAAGTATGATAATCTAACCCAAATTTCACAATTAAATTTAATTTTTCAGTTAAATATGAAATGTCATCTGCTGTAAGACAATCTATCGACTTTTCAGGCTATACGGTTATGAGTTATGACCAACTATCGCTGAATATAGCAAATATTTTTTCATTCAACCTTGCAATATGTAATTTTGTCTATCAAACTGAACTAGTATATTTAATGGAAATGCATTGAATATTAAAAAACAAGTCCACTTTAAGACAAGAAAATATACTGTGACAATTTTTTCCGCAACTGTGCGTTATTGTCACAAAATTAATATTTTCTACACTTATGGTTCTATGACGCTATGTGGATCTAGCTACGGTTCACGAGGCCTTTAATTAAAAACGGGCTGCGAAAGTATTGTCCTCATAATTAAAGCTTGTAGATTCAAAGTAATTTTTGAAAATGTATGGAATCTACAATAGTTCAAATTGTGAAAACAGGTTCAATACCAGTATAAAGTTTTAATATATACTGACACACTCACAAGTTTCTGACGCTGTTTATTGAATACCGCATCCACGAGGATACTTCATTCATCGGCGACATCGGTCACTACACAGATATAAGGTATGCTTCGTCCAATGGCCATTGATTGAAATATGGTTGCACTATACAGGATTAATGCGACATCCACCTCTGACGTACTATTGTCTGGGTGGATCTGCATCGCAACAAGAAAAAGGAATCGGAATCAGGACTGTGTAAGTATCAGCATTTGTCTGCATGTAAGACCGGCTCTTTATTTGTAATGTGTTTGGTAGAACTTAGAACAGGCTTGGAAAGAAATTTATTGTTCTTATTTCATTAAAGTAGCAGTTATTCACGCCACCTGTCTGTGTGCAGTTATCGTAGCCTAAAGGCGTTGGCTATACATGATGTATCTATTGCATAAGTGATACTTAGTGGTAATAAGAGCTTCGTCAATAAAAAAGGCAATCAAATTGAATATATACGAGTAGATACTAAATATAAAGGTAATTAAAAAAGTCTTCAATGGTAAGGGAAGGAAGCTGTAGGTGATGGCAGCTTTTTAGCATGTCTGTGTAGAATACCAAGCAAGAATTTACTGAAATGAAGAAGAATATATCGAGAAAACAATCTTGAAGAAGATGGTTGGCAAGTACCACCTGCTTGGGATCCAGTCCTAAAAATAATCAAGTCACAAATCCAAAGATCTACTAAAAAATGTTCGGACACTGTGAGCGATTTTTGTGTGAATCGGAACATATATAATTAATCCATCCATGTCGGTAGATGTAATAATTGAATAACAAATGTAAGACAAATACCACCTTAGTCTTTCCTGCGACCACGGACGCTGCAAAGCGTTCGAAACGTCAGGTTTCAACAAAATAAATAAAACACGCGATACTTCCGTTAAAAATAGTTTAATTTCAAGAAAACAATCTTCTTTTTTTAAATACAACGTCGGGAGGTATACAACGGTTACCGTAGCCTTTGAACGCTTGTATTACTCGCGCGAAACCACGTGCTTACTGGCGACCTCACTCATACGCAGAAACACAACAATACTCTAGCTAGGGAGTTGTTAATTTGGCTGTGAGTGTTTCTGTGAGGTGGAGGCACTCCTTCAGAAGGACGGCTTTGATGAGCCCTACCTCTCTTCAAAGTTCTTCTTAGCATTATCCCGTTTCCTTTTCCGTTGGATAGGGTCCGCTAGCTAAGCCTAAGGATTTAGCGAAGATACATATTTTTAGATGGAACGACTGCCGTCAGACATCCACAACCCAGAGGGAAAACCAGACCTTTCGTAGGTCACACGTCTTTCGAAATATAATTTCTTGGATGTGCGTGTTCCCTCACGATGTTTTCGTTCACCGCCCAGCAAATACCTATTTTCCCTTATCCCACCCTCTCCCTTCCGTCATAGAACCACACGTGCAGGCTTGCAATGTCATTATTCTACTGTTGAGGACATTTGTTCTCGTACTAAAAAGTTCGGCAACTCCTATCTGTCGAACTATTAAAAAGTGGAACGCCTTGCCTGCACATGTGTTTCCTCCTTCCTACAACATGGGATCCTTCAAACGAAGCGTGAAGAAGCACCTTGCGGGCCAGCATGGTAACGTCAACTGACAGGACACCGTAGTCCTTTGTCAGTTGCCGCTGCAATTTGGGCTCCCCTTTTCGCTTACCAACAGGCGAAGAGGAGCCACTATGCTGAGCCAATATAAAAAAAAAAAATGATAATTACAAATATGTACATAAATCCGACAACACCAGGTACACGCCAGGATTCGAACTGGGCACTAGTTGGTCCATAGGCCGGTTCCTTCTCCACCGGGCTATCTAGGGCTATACCGAGTAAAACAATATACCTGGTTAATTGCATACGTAACAATCAGAAAAAAACTACTTCGTACATTAGTTCTCGAATTGAAAACACTGGCTATATGACTTTTGTCTGTCTAAGATGGATAGATTAAACAAACCATCACTTGGCAAAGTCTCGATGGTAAAGGAAGCACTGGGGTACCTAATAAACAGTGTATTTGATGGCAATACCCAAATAAGTGAAGAAAAGACATGATAGAATTTCCCAGAAATTCCATTCCAAGTCACGCGGAAACGTGTAACACGTTTAAGTACTGACACACAATCAGTTAGTTAATTTACTTTTACAATGAATTAGCATTAAAAATGCAAAGATATGGAAATGCAAACAAAAAAGCGTTTCGTATAGTAGGCATATAATAAGTAATATTTGGTTTACCTATCACTCGAGAGAGTCTGGGAGTCTGAGACTGTTTGGCGCATCATCATCTAGTCATCTTACCATAGACCAGTAGACTACAGTTACAGATGATTACAGTGGTATAAGTAAAGCTAATTTAGTTAAAAGTAGAGGTAACTCAGCGGATAAAGAACTAGCCTGTTAACCAATTGGTCCCTGCTTCGAATCCTGGTGTGGGAATGTGACACTATATTTATGTATACATATTTGTAATTACCGCTTGTTCGGCGGTGAAATATCGTCAGGAAATTAGTATGCAAGAAATAATATTTCTAAATACGTGTGACCTAATTTCTTCGAAATCCTTAGGCTTAGGTAGCGGTCCCCGTTCATACTAATAAATTAAAAAACACGATAAAGTTAGAAGTTAGTTGACAGTATAGTAAAATAAGTAATTACAGATGAGTATTTACGAGTAAAGCAAATATGTTTATTAAAACGATGCCCTAGGCAATACTGAGGAAATACGGCACATATAATATATTAATAATATATAGGCATCAACAATATTACTTGTAACATATGAACAATATATAAATATGTTGATATTGGATTTCACAATATATTCGAAATGTAATAACCATGATAAAGTTAACTTGTAAGTAAAATACAAATAACCACGCAAATCAATAAAACATGCCAAGAGGAAATTCGACGGACCTTTTCCTTAAACAAACAAAAATAAATGAAAATTCAAAGGCCAAAATACAAAACGATAAGAGGATTAGGCGGAACGGAGATGACATTGGAAATTAAGGCTGTTTTCTTTTGTAATTTTCCCCCTTCTCACCCTCGGTGGGGGCGCGTTAAAAATGTATGGTCCCCGCCGGTCAGGGCAGGTTCGGGATAATTTTCAGGGCATGTCGACGTCCACACACTTTATGATCCCGGCATAGAGACGAAATCCAATTTTCGCTATTTATTGTCACCCGAGGAAGAATTGTTTGTGATATTTAACCATTATGATAACAAGTTATATTTGGTTTGCTTCTGATATTTAATTGCTTAAAAATAAACATAAAAACATTAAGAAAAAACTTAATAATTTATTCTGGCATATGCCGTTCCGATAAAAATAAACTTCATTCATTACATCCAAATTTCATAGTGAGTGAACGACTTGGTTTCTACATTTTCGAGCGGTTCGATAGTAGAAGTCAGCTGCCATTAAATAACAGTGCTATCAAACATCCCGTGACATCTCTTGTAAAGCACACAAAGAAATCGTCTCTTCGTGTAGGATACGAGTCCATCCAATGGAAAATCACTGGATTGCTGACGATTTCAACTGCCCAATCGAGCAAGCAAATATTGGAAAGTGTAAGCCTGGAAATGGGAATCATTGAATGCGATTCTAGGGGATGAATATCGCACACCAGTACACCAATTTTCTTAAAGAGAACTGGACTTTGCACTCGAAAGGGACTGAGAAACAGAACTTCACTCGAAGTGTAGACTCCCTGGATACAGATGTTAATTAGTAGTATTCGTAGAGACGCGCACCCGCGCAGTTTGCAACACTCTACAGGAAAATTGATCCGATTACTTACTTTGTACATCTGCCATCGGTAACAAGATAAAAGTAAGAACAGGAATAACACGCATATATACTATTTATACCTGATTTTTGTAAAATATCACCTGAATCAATAAATAATAAGATCTCAATTGTTTTTCTTTATTTTTGCCTGAACAAACATGCGTCTTATCGATTCTATATTATACTCGTTGATGTGATAAATGTTCGTAGTTAGTAGCTGCATATTCATCAGTGAGGAAAAATAGGATAATTAAGGGAAAATTTACATACAATAATGCAAGTAATTTCTTACGAAAGTAATATAGTTTTTTTAGATAAAAGTGATTTTTTGTTACATATTGTGTACGTGTTTATCGGAGACACCTGCTATCTCAATTATATCACGCACTTTCGCTCTTCAGTGATCCATTACGATGTTATAGGTTTCACCATCATATATGGTCTTGACTGCAACAAACAACAGCCGCCTGGACGTTCAGCATCGCTGATTTCATCATCATCATCATACTTCCTTTACTTCCTTTATACATGGTTATGACTATGTATAAAGGAAGTAAATACTTGTAAACGAGCGAGTCCCTATAATATTTGCCTAGTTTTGGTTTAATAATCACATAATAATATAATAATAATAAATAATAAATATCTTTATTACGTTTTCTTACATATGTTACAAAAACAAGTATTTGAGACTTCCTTTTAAGTATATATATACCTGTATTAGGAAACCCCGCTCTTCTAAGTCTAGTATTAAAGTAAGGTCAACAAATTTCGAAATTAACAGAAAAGAATATAAACGAGATAAAAAAAACAAACTAAAAACAAAACAAATTAAAATAAAAAAAAAAAAACAATAATATAAATTCATAGTTAAGAGTAGACATTATACGCTCAGTGTTAAATTAAGTATGTAAATGCAAGTATGTGAATTGAATTTTCAATGTAACTTTATACTATAATATTCTGTTTTATATATTATGTATACATATAGTGTTTATGAGTGTGCATGTGTGTATATGTGCATGTGTTGTGTGTATGTGGGCGCGTGCGTGTGTTTATCTGTATGTATCATTGTTACTATATGTTGTTAAGAATGAGTATTTTAATAAGAATAAGCTCTATTTGAGCAGTTCCTCTGTCTCTAAGTAACTCAGAGATTTCAGCCACTGTGTTAGTGATTTTCCACAGGTGTACAAGGTCATGGGATATAGGTTAATTTTTGCGTTGATAGCATTACACAGTTTAGATGATTGGCTTACGAACTGCCTGCCAGCAAATACTGTTCTGATTGCGATTATGGGAGCAACGGCATGACTTCTTCTTTTTGTACGTTTTTCAGGATCATATTCCAATAATCTATGAAGCTTTAAGACCGTTTTTAATATATAAAGCTGTCTAACTGTAAGCAGATCCCATAAGGAATATAAGATATTTGTGGAAAACCTGCGGGGCTTAAAGCTCATTATTTTAAGTAGTCCTCTTTGCGCACGCTCTAAATCCAAAAATTTCGTTTTTATAGCTCCACCCCAGATTGGTATGCAGTATACCAAGACCGATTGAGCCAGTGACAAATAGATTTGCTTTAAGAGATTTTTCTCGCCGATGTGTCTCAGGGTTTTGAATACCCACATCAGTTTACGAACTCTAGCCATAGTCAGTTCCAAATGTGTATGCCAGGATAGTCGTTGGTTTACCACTACACCCAGGTATTTCATGTTGCTAACTTTATTGATTATCTTGCAGTTACAGGTAGTTAGTAAATTATTACAGTTATGTATTTTCAAGCAAAAGTTGGAGTCAGGCTGAGAACTATCATATTTAGCAAAAGATATGAAATTAGTTTTTGTCGCATTTAAAGTTAAAAAATTTGAATTTAGCCATCGGGCTATCCCAGTCATTCCTCTCTCTGCAGCTTCTCGTACCGCACCCCAGGAGTGTCCTGTAAACACAACCGCAGTATCATCCGCATATGAGAAGACTTTTCCATCATCGATTTTCATTTTGCAAAGGTTGTTTATATATATAAGGAACAAGGTAGGTCCTAAAATACTCCCTTGTGGGACACCGAAAGTGATTTCATACTTTTCGCTGATATTTTCCCCAATTTTGACACACTGCTTGCGATTTTGAAGGTAGTCTTTGAATAATGCCAGAGGCGTACCTCGTATTCCTATCTGTTCAAGTCTACGCAGTAAAATGGGAACAGAAACAGTGTCGAAGGCTTTTTTTATATCGAGGAAAATCGTTACGCATTTTTTTCCACTGTCCATTTCTTTTACTAGAAGAGTTGTTAGTGCTGTGATAGCATCTTCTGTTGAAAGTCCACGTCTAAAGCCAAATTGTGAGTCCGATAAAATTTTGAATGTTTGTAAATAAGTTGTTAATCTATTATTAATAAGTTTCTCCAGAATTTTTGATATTGCCGGTAATATTGAGATTGGTCTATAATTTTCTACGACATTTTTGTGCCCACGCTTATAAACCGGGGTAACTATAGCTATCTTGAGAGCCGCCGGGAAGATACCCTGCCTAAAGCACAAATTAGCCAAATGTGTTATAACTGGGACAACTGTTGCACTTGCAAGTTTCAGAAACCTGGCGGATATACCATCCCATCCTGGGGCGCTATCAATCTTAAGGTTCATTACAATTTCATGTACTTCTTTGATATCGGTTTCTAGAAGCCCAAAGGAGCTACACTGTGAGGTCGGTGAGTTATCTTTATCAAGTTTTGATTCAGAAGGTGCGTAGACGATTATATCTTCAGCTAGCGTTTTACCTATATTAACAAAATGCTTGTTTACAGAGTTTACGGCTATTTGAGGGCATGGATGTATGTCCAACAAATGCATGTTTTGTGATTTTTCGTTGCTACGATGTGTAATTGAATTAATCGTTTTCCAAAGCGTTTTTGGGTCTTTACTGCTTTTAGTGAGAAGATCTTTATCATATTTTCGTTTTAGCTTTTTAATGAGGTTGTTGCAGAAGTTGCGGTACCGTCTGTAGGTCATCTTTAAAGTTTCATTGTATTTATCCAAACGAAGCCGTTTTTGCATGTCATTTCTATTCTTAATGCATCGCAGGATTCCTGGAGTTATCCACGGTTTAAGAGTGCGGCTGTTGCATGATATTTTTCTTTTTGTACTGTTGTCTAATATACATTGTCTAAGTTTATCTGTGATTACGTTGGTTAATGTTGTGGGGTTATCATAAGCCATCAAGCTCAAGAAATCACTATTCTTAATACTATTTACCGCACTTTCTAGGTCTATTATGGTTTGTAGTTTGGAATAGTCATTATATTTAACTTTATTTGATATTTTAAGTAGTATCATTTTATGGTCAGTTACGGTTGTGTCTAATATAAGTATCGAAGCTGTATTATTATTAGTCAACCTTAGCATAACATGACATAAACTCCGTTTTCCTAAATGTTTACGAAAATACACGCAAATATTTTTCTTGACTAGATGTAAAAAGAAACAAATGACAAACCGGGCTGAAAAATATACATTCATATTTCAAAGGAGTTTTGAATAAAAAGATAGTAAGCAATTTGTATTAAATTTACTCATAAGTTGATTTTTATCAGATTTATAATTACGCCCTGATATTACAAGACATAAAAGTCAAAAATTTATATGTCAAGTAGAAAAATGTATTAAAGTATTTGTTATTTAAGCTCGAGTACTGATATAATGCCGATGATATAAGATACAAGATGACAGAATTCTCAGGATTGAAGTCCATGCGCTGCATTAATTAAAAATGTAGCTACAAAAAAGTGACGGTCGAATCGCGCGCGAGTTTGGTTCGAGACCCGCGTTTTTGCCGCGTCAAAAACACGCGCGGCGACCGCCACTACCCGCAATAAATTAGAGCGAATGACGAAAGCCGACACCGCTCAATACTCGGTGGCGTTAAATAAAAACATTAAAGCCCGAAATAATCGATGTGAAAAAGCCATATGGACCGATTTGGCGGTGACAACAGGAACGTGAGTGGATGCAACTCGATTTAATTTTGCGATGAATCGTGTGTCTTTGTTTTATGTTACTCCAAAAAAGGTGTTGAAGTGAAAATTAAAGGAACGAATTGACCCTTGTGATCTATTTATAGGTAGCTCTATTATATAAACCGGGCTAGCGCACTGAGGGTTCCATGCGTTCTTAAGTATAATGGTGATTTTTTTAAATATTTTTTTATTCTGGTGAGGTGTAACAATCGTACGGTCTGCCTGATAGTAAGCATCATGTTCTCCGAAGAACAACCGCACAGTACTCGGAACAAACTGCCTCTAGAACTGCAGTACCGCCGCAATCATATTTTGTTATGCGACGTTGATATGAAATTCACTTCGCTTTAGAAAAGACCTTAGTCAAATATATATGAAATACGAGTACCTTAGAGGGTTACTGTGTCTCTACAAGCTAGTAAGGTTACCAGTAAAAATAAGGGTAGCGGGAGTGGCAATACGCGAGTGGTGTTTGTGTTGTACGTGTCCAGAAGGCCGCAGCCATGTTACAACTTACTGGAAAGTTGTTGTGTTCATGCGTTTGAGTTGAGTAATAATCAGGCGACAACACGCGATCAATGCGCAATGCACGTATACTTATTTGCCACTTTACATAAGTAATATAATTAATGTATTTAAAATACAAAGTCTTATAAAGGTACATTAAGCTAACTAAACAGTAGTACTACTAAATAGTTCATTTCGTCCTGCATTCTATTATTAACTATGTTGTAATAAAAAATACAGTTGGTCTGAAAGAGAGTACCCACACTCTCTTTCAAGCCAACTCTCTTTTTTATTACAACATAACGAAAGACGACACAGTAAAAGATATAAAAAAGTAAAACGTATTTAAAATACAAAGTCTTGTAAAGGTATATTAAGCGAACAAAATAGTAAATTGAACATATCCGAACTAAGTACTTGACTGCAAGACGGTCATAACGATTGAATTTCAATTTAAAAGTTGAAACCGCGGGAGCTGAATACATAATCGGTAAGGATAGGTAGCACGCGGTCCACAAGTTTTGCAAAACTATAATACGTAACTACAGGCACTTTATACTATTATCTATCTATCAATATATATCTTTACACTATATTTCTTGTGGGGTAGGCAGAGAGTAAGCGCTGCAAATCGCAGACCTTACCTTACCAGTTTCAGGACTCCTGAAATCACCAATTAGGTCGTAGTAGGTGAGCCTTGCCCTCTGCCTGCCCCCACATCCTTCTACTTTTGCATTGTATATCTGTTTCGTATTTATTTCGTCCTGCTTTCTTTTTCTTACCTTAACTATGTTGTAATGAAAAAAGAGTTGATCTGAAAGAGACTGTCGGTATTCTCTTTTAGATCGACTCTCTTTTTTATTACATAATAGTTACGATGGTTGAAACATGTGCTTGAAACACATAAATGGTGGGCAAATGCTGATGAGTATGGGCATATTGCCTTTGCCTTCAAATCCTGCTCTAAATTATGCCTATATACGAAACGCAGAAAAACCTCATGATATATCAAGAACAGAGTAGATATCTATATCAACCATAGCGTACATTTATGTCTTATCTATATCACATGTCTTAATCTGGGTGGTTTTAAGAGAGGTAGAGTGCATCAAAGCAGCCTGTCTAGGGAATGTATCTTCGCCTGACAGAAACCGCAGCCAAATAACAACTCAACGATTGTTGTGTTCCTGCATGCCGGTGAGATCAGCAGTAAGCCTCTTAAGAGTTGCTGTGTTAGCAACAGATGTGGCATCGCGCAATTTTAACGATAATTCTATAAAACAATTTCCAAAATTTTGGAAATGGGATCTTATATCATTTGTGGCTTTTAATATCATAATATAATTTGTAACAAAAATTTGTGTATTTTTTCCTAGTTTCAATACAGAGAAAATTACACAAAATTATGCAAGATTATATATTTTATGTTCATAGTTTTTAAATATATTTAAAAATTACAAAAAATATTCATTATTTAAACAATAAAAAACTATGGAATATATAACAGGCATCACGTTTTAATATTGTCCGTGTGCATATTGTGAGACACTGGAATCACCAACCACCAAATATTAACGATTGCTAATGGATTAAGTTATGACTTTTGATACTTTTTTAATAACCACACCTGATGTAAAATGGTTATAGTAGCCTATTATATATATAATTCTTAGACAGTCACGTCGGCGCACCCTACTTTTGACTCAAAAGATGGTTGAACCAGTCCAAAATACTTTACGCTTGCATCCTACAATCACCAAAACAATATGCGAAATAAGTACCTACTCGTATTTATGATTTCACAGAACCATTCTCTGTACTGGTTCTGTATTAGAATGTTAATGCGCAATACTTACGTGTAGGTACATAGTAAATCCTTTATCTAGCAAGTAAATATACATACGGGTATAGTAAACAAAATTTATTAGCGAACCGCCATATTTACATGACACACGACTCCATTTTCCATTTACAAAGAATCTACGGCGCAAGACTGTCCAAACTCAATCTAAATTTCATTTTACGCCCCAAGTATCACGTACGAGCATATAGAATAGACCGTCGTTCGCAACTCCAAGAACGTCCGCTGTCAAATTTTAATTTCTCCCTCAAATATTTACCGAAGGAAAAAGGATTCCCGGCGGGCCTTGCTCTAATAAGTTTTCCATAAGAGGAGAGGGAGGTGAGACGCGAAGGGAGGGGGTAAGAAGGCAAGAAGGCTCTTATTGTGTTTGCTGAAGCTGGCGCATCCGGGCGCATACCTAACAAGATGGATATGTACTTACTCAGCCATCCCTTTCGGACCGCCACCCGCCGTCTATGTAGATAATAGTGCACTGAAATTGCATTTTCGCGCAGTAATTTCTGTATGTGCAAGCGGTTTTCATTCTCATTTTGGATAAAATATTGTTTTTTTAATACATGAGTCAATACAGGTTATTTATACCCGCAAAAGACTTCCTCTAGAAGCTTATTTCGATATAATTCTTTTTCACTATGCATAATTTATTTACTCTATTAGTTATTAAAATCGACGTTGAATAAATATTTCATAATTTCTGTGAAATTTTTTTATCTATTTAACTGGTAGCTATTTTCTAAGTTAAGTAAGTGTGAGAAAATCAGCAAATCGTATATGAATAACGGAGTTTACCATCAAACTGGCAAGGAGTATGCTTATGATCATACTTCTCTCGCCAGTCTCTCGTAAGTAATATAACTTAAACATAAGAGAATATATCAATCGGAACTTGATTCAAACCAAATGCAAATAATATAAAACATCTTTTCTTCGGTCGAACACAGTTTCAAATAAATCACTTTATAGGCACATGCTTATTCTGCTCACTCTAATCTAGAAGGTATTTTTATTGAACTATTGAAGTGAGTGAGTAATTGTTTTTGGCAAATTATTATAGAGATTTTATATCGCTAAACTGCTGTAATTCCTTGGAAAATCTTGGCGGGGAGTCCATTCCACAACGTTTTGTTGCGTTTGTAGAGGGATCTTGTATGCATTATATCAAGCAACTACTCATTTTCCTCCTGATAATTAGACAGGGTTGATGGCACCGCGCAAGCGTTATCCCTGTGATCCAAGAATCTATATATTTTATATAAACCGATGGTATGTAAAAGCTTTATCACCATCATAGTATTATTACCATTAACAGCATGTACCGTGCTACCGATTGCTACATATAGACCTCCCACCTGAACATTTATTGATGCTTGCCACATTATGGGATTCTCCGCATTAAGCATCCAGGCTCTCTTTTATGGTCATTAGTCTATCAAGAGCAAAAGCGTCCAAAGCTAAGTGGTCCCGTACGCGCTCCCATTCTAGGGCTTTTCTTCCACCGTTGATCATCACTCACTCCATACATATATAATAACATTACATACAACATCTTATTGTAACCCGAAACAGCAAATCGAAAAGGTTACATTATAATGAAAATATTAACACCACTGGTATATATATAATATATATACCCATAAAACTCACCTTAACAAGACAGGTATACATGTTGT
Organism: Pyralis farinalis; assembly: GCA_947507595.1. Lineage (NCBI taxonomy): Eukaryota > Metazoa > Arthropoda > Insecta > Lepidoptera > Pyralidae > Pyralis > Pyralis farinalis. Next base: position 20,578,207 of record OX382276.1, on the reverse strand, counting down.
ACTAAAAATAAATATAAGATACACATACTTTAATCCCCCAAAGCCATTTTAACGTCACAAACAAACAAAGTATATAGGAAGCGAGCACAACAATAATTCACACGTAAAACCAATGTAGTGAAAAATGAGAAAGCTACGGAACGTGCGCCGAATTTGTAGCAACACCCCTTATAACAAATGAGAACATTTGCCTCACATACCTATAAACCTCTAGTCTATGTTGCAAGCATTAAGTATTCTGTCATTTGTCTAAATGTCTGGTGGCTCAGTACGTCTTGAAGTATACACAAATTTTGAAGAAGAAATTTAGTAAAAGTAGCATTATTACGATTTTTCTTGGTTTCAAACCAACGAGGTAAAGTTAAAAGTAGTATTTAGAACAAGTTATGTGTGTGAGCAGTAAACAGTTTGGTACTTGATTATTGTGCCGTTCTTTCATGACTCGAAATATATGTGAAAGTTGCACAGCGAATGAAAAGGTGATTCCAACTGTACAATTTAAGGATCCCTAAGTCTATGGATAACTCTTGGAAATTGAATTAAACAATTTTTAACGGAAGTATCGCGTATTTTAGCTTTGCACTTTGCAGCGTCCGTGGTCGCAGGAAGTCTTCCTGCGACCACGGACGCTGCAAAGCGTTCGAAACGTCAGGTTCAACAAAATAAATAAAATACGCGATACTTCCGTTAAAAATTGTTTAATTCAATGTGTAACAATCGCGAAAACCTAAGACAATACTAACTCTTGGAAATATTGACATTACTTTACAAAAGATTCTACAGAAACTTAGTGTGTCTTAACTATCGTACTTTTACTGTTTTTTTTTTGCTACTTACTGTAACGTGTACCTTTCATTTCGATATGACATCTTTCCGTTATTTTGTCAGAAATAAAACAATTCATCAGTGTAATTAAAAATATATATAAGTTTAAATATACGAAACAAATCAAGCAACAAAATCGCCACGGGTCAGTCTAAGAATTTCGTTACCCCCACCTACGCGACCCCGAAAAGGTTCTATATAAAGGCATTAAGGGGTAATGTCTTGGCAGTAATTAAAGTCAGGGTGGTTGGGCGGCGGAGGCTGCGCGCGTGGGCGTGGCTGGCGCATGCGTGATATGGCTTAATTACAGGAACAACGACTCATCGACGCCTAGAGCCTTCATTAGGGCGGTGAGCAAAGACAGGCGAAGGGCGATAGGGACGCCCCTAGGGATTGTGTATCATGATAAGTAAATAGCGACCATACCTACATCGTCTACATAGGAGGTTGACCGTTTGGGAGTTGTGTCTATTTTTTCTTAAACAGGTAATTAGTGAGAAATTAGCCGTTTCATAATAAGTCTAATTACAATTACTTATGTCACTTTAACAATTAGTTGTGTTTACTGACAGCTTTATAGTATTAAGTATTGATAGCCCAGCTGATAAGGAACCGGCCTATTGACCAATTGGTGCACGGTTTAAATCCTGACATGGGTAACTAACGTGTAACCTAAGGAAGGTCTGGTTTTCCCGTTTAGGTAGCAGAGAGATTCGCCAAATCCTTAGGCTTAGGTAGCGGTGTCTGTCACAAGCTCTCAGAGACAAACCGTATTTTGTAAATGCTAGTAGCTATGCCAAATTTGCATACACGTAAGTACTCGTGCTGATTTGGTATAAACACGATTTTTTAGACGAGCTCGGTGGCGCAATGGTGGAACGCGCTGTTACGCTATTTTGACACCGACGCTCGTGGGTTCGATTCCTACACAGTACAAACATTTGTGTGCATGAACATGTCTGTTTATCTTGGTCTGGGTATTTTCTATGCATAATAAGTATGTATTTACAAAAAAAAAAATGTATTTACGTATGTTTATCAATTGTCTAGTACCCATAACACAAGCTTCGCTTACTTTGGGGCTAGATGGCGCTGTGTAATTTGTCCGACAATATTCAATTATTTATTTTATACACTTATCACCAGGAAGGTACCAGGAGGTAATTAAAAAAAATCGTGTCTATTAATTGGAGCATCACATGAAAAATAATAACTTGCATTATCAATACAAGTTGTTTCTCATATCTTTTATTGGATATTTGAAAAAGGGAGAAAAATATTTTAAGGAAGGAATTCTTTAACCTGTATTTTCTATAATCATAAACATAGAGCCTGAATAAGTCTTAAAAGAAGTGTCATGGTTGGAATTCACCACTATTAGTGTCGTACTTACATCCATAGGTACATCCAACTACTAGGATAAGGGTCTTTCTGATCCACTACAGATCTTCCTTAAATAGACATTTGATTCTTCTTAAAATTGTTTTAGACTGAAGTAAAAGAAACCCGAGTAATGTTCTATTTACACGAATAGCTTTTGATAGTTTTTTTTAATATATAGCTAGTAAAAGAGTTAGTATCCAAATGTACTATAATACCGTCATCTTTCATTTAGTCAATAAAGCACTCATAAGAGCCCCTATCGATTGATCGTACGAATCGAGATTTATTTCGTCAAATAAGGATAATGTGTCTTAAGATAACCTTCAAGGGTAAAAAACTAAGGTAACCGACGAACATTCAAATGAAATGGGCTCGAAATCGCAGATAAGGGGGCTTTATGAACGAAATAAGGGGGGGTTTGAGGGGGAAAAGGGAGAAGGGGAGGCATTAGTGCGGGCCGCTGTACACTGGCGCACATACGACAGTTATGCGGGTAAATTGAGAAATGTAGTTACCGAATGAGATGGATTCGAGGTGTGTTATGGTGAGAATGCCCCGCATATGATGTATGGGAATTATTATTCGTTTCGTTTGCGACGTTGGTATATATACATACATGATTTATTAAAGATGTTTATTTGTTGATATATCATTTTAACCAGAACCGCTTTTTCGTCGGTATATTGCGGTAGCAAAAGACAATTAGGAGAATGTCTTTTTGTTACTGTTTACCTTCTCTAGATGTTCCTTCGCTATTTTTTATAACATATCTATAATCCTACTAATATTATAAATGTGAATGTCCGTTTGTTTGTTACGCTTTTACGCGAAAACTACTGAACCGATCATCATGAAACTTTGTACACATATTCTTGGAGGTATCAGAAAAAATAGGATACTTTTAATAAAAAAAATATATATTTCTTATCAATGCGAGCGAAGCCGCGGGTAAAAGCTAGTGTAATATACATTAAATTTTGTAAATATCGGAATAATAAAACATTCAACACAGATAATCAATTCAATGCCATCTAATAACTATTAGGTATATATGTAAAAAAAGCAATTATATTCTGTACTCACCTGTACAATATTATCAATACTAAATCTTGTATCCTAAGTAATAATTTGTATATATGCTACTACTTCTTCTTCCTAGCGTTATTCCGTTTTCTAATGCCTTAGAATTAGCGGGATCCGCTACCTAAGACAAAGGATTTGACGTTGGACCTCCACAACCCAGACGGAAAATCAGACCTTTTTTAGGTACTCGTACGATCACTATGTCTTTCGAAATATAACTACTTTTTTTTTTAGACTTGCTGCTAATTCTACATCTAACGATCTGTCACGACATCTCTTTTATTTGTAGTTAAAATATTGTCTTAAACTTATACTTAATAAATTCGTATTAATTACAATAATTTATTTCAGGTATCAGGCGAGTGCAGTACAAAGGATAGAAAATGTGGTGCACTTTAAGACTGATGTAACCATGTACGAATTTGCGTTAGACACGAGATAGGTAAGGGGCAAGGTAGAAAAGGGAAGCATCAGTTGAGGTGTAGAACTTGGCAACTAAATAGGTAAAAATAGAAAGAATGGATGGTTAAATTCTCATAATTACTCTGAGTATATTCTTCCTATTTTTGACTTCTTATTGTTTTCTCAGATACAAGAAAAGGTTGATAAGGTCGCAAAGAAAGGCAACAGTTGTGGTGGTGTGTGCAGAACGCACATATTCATTGTTAACATGACCAATACATTTTAAGGTTATAAGAATTTACTTTAAATATGAGACGGGAAGAAGAATCTAGAAAAGATAAGCGATAATTCTATTGTAGTCGCATATTGTAGAGAAATGTTGGCAGTGTAATAGCCCCGATCAATAACCTACTTAGACAATAATTATACGACTGTACTTTAGTCACGAGACATGGAGAGCAAGGAAGAAAAGGAAAGCCTCAGTTGTGGGCGTGGGGTGCTTTACATCGGCGCACATGTGATTGTTATTTGGTTTTATATCTTTGCGTCTAGACAAGTTCTTAAAAAGTCAGTTTCACTTGTTTTCTGCGTCATTAAATCTTACTGGTACGATTACGATACTATAGGATTTGATTGGTAATAACTTCTTTACAGTTACTTAAATACCTTATTGATTAACTAGTGGCTCGATTGCAATTAATTGACTCGGTAATCGAAGGACGATGAGTTCAAGTGGCACCTAGGCAGTAAGTTTTTTTTTTACTTAAGCACAGGAAAATTATGAGAAATAGACTAAAATCAACTTTTGAGTAATAATCGACATTAAGCCCTAAGTTTAAGGATAGACTTTGCCTTCCTTTGTATAATATCGATTGTACAATGGAGTCTGTTCTGAACAGTTGTTTGATACATACTACATTAACAGCGCAAGACAAATACCTACTTACCGTCTCACCGACGGTCTTCACACGCTAGAATTGGAATGGTCGCGTACTGTACTGTTCTCGAGAAGTTTTCTTCCGAAAAAATTTGAAATTGGATATTCAAATTATTAAACATGTAAAGGTTAAGTTATATTTGTTCATTCGTTTTCCATTAATTGCTAAATAGTTCTCAAACCTATCGATCAATTCAATACCGCAAGAGAACAAAAGGCTAAGGAATAGGACAGCTGTAGCAATACCAATATAAAATATATATAATATATACGTAAATATATCAATTAGTTTAACAACCAAGATTAAAAATCCCAAGGTCTATATTTCAAATCTATTAAGCATCTTCGATGATGTCTTACTTGTCACTATGACTTTGACTACTTATTTGCAATTTAATAGCACCAAATTAATATGCACTTAGAGGTGTTTACACGGATAACGACGACGTATTATGTATTACAAAAAGCTTTAATTTCCAGGAATTACTATAGCAAATAGCTATTCAATACACGAAATCTACTTACATTATACAAAGTGGTTATATTTCGAAACGATATCCGAATTAAGATTCGCCAAACTTTTTAAATAATACTGTTTATTTTATCATAGACGAATAGAAATGTCTTGTGGCATATCTAAATAGTGTGATTTAAATAAAAAATCGTGCCACGCGACGACTTGCGTTACTCATGTAAATCGAGTCTTCAAAGTCCCGTCACGTATGGAGGAAGGGTGCATATATTTTTGATTTGTTCTTGGCTAGGCAATTTTTTCGTCTATACTTCATCTTGCTGTAATGAGGCCCTATAAAGCGGGTGTTCTTTGTTGAATTTTGGTTGCGAACGTGGTATTATCATTGTGAAACTCGAGGGACTACCGCCTAGCTGATTTCAATGTAATTGTAAATGCGTATGCAAATATTACGTATTACAAAGGATTGTTACGTTTATTGATAGACGTATCATGCCCGCAACACGTGCCATCGCTGGTAACTATACTGAATCGTTGATCGGTGACGAAAATACCCTTCCTTTTTCAATTGTTACATAAGCATATGCTCTTCCTTACCTATTTAAATAAATTGAAATGTCTCATATGAATAAAATTAAGTGGGTTTTTATGACACTATATGGGATGACAAACAAGCATACGACCCTCTTTACGTAAAGCAGTTACCGCAGATATGAATGCTTGTAACACAACAGAATCACTGCTGGGTTGGCACCCCAAGTGTTAAGTTATGAGTAACTTAGTTCTTTATCTATGTATACTAAAAACATCTGTTTAATATAAATGGCAAAGATAAAGATATATTTATTTGCACAAAACATGAGTAATATTACACACGATCGCATGCAAATATGGTGTTACAATAATTTCCTTCATGTTTTGCCTTGTCGGCGTGCAACATTTGAGAGATAGAGCAATATTGGAATGTTAAGATAAATTGAATAGTAGAAATGTCAATTAATAATAATACATATTATGTCAATAAGAACCATATACAACAATTAATAGTTGTTGCCTTTGACTATTATTGAATACTCTTAGAAAATCCAATATCGATTTAGAATGTAATTAATAAAAATTTTATCACAACAGTTCATGTATAGGACGATATATTAGCTTTGACTCTAATTATTATTAAAATATTTATTGTCCGACAATATTTATATTTAATTTTTTTTTTATAGACCCATCTGTTATAAATCGGTTACCATAGTCTATGAACGCTTACAATACATTAAGTATCACTCGCGCGATGCCACTACCACGCAGCAACTCCTTAGAAGCTTACTGGTGACTTCCTTCACACGCAGGAACACAACAACCCTTCAGAGTTGTTATTTTGTCTGCGGTGTTCTGTGAGGCACCCTACCCGTCTTATAAACACCCAGACCAAGACAAATTATTGTCCTGTGTGGGAATTGAACCCACGAGAGTCGGTGCCAAAGTCGCGTTATTTACCGCGACGCCACCGAGCTCGTCAAATAGTGACTAACACCCTAAAACATAAAATCTCATTCATTACTATTCTGAAATATATTGTATCTACTGAAAATAATATAGCAACCTACTACATAATCAAAAACCACAGTCGCCTTAAAACGGTTGGAGCGGCGCTTTTTCCGGTCAAGGGGTGGGACCACCCCATTTCATTTGTCCCACTCTTTCAGTGTCGCGCCTAGAATTACAGCCTCAAACACGCTTCGATCCCAATCCGTCGAGATGTGTATCGGACTTGTAATTTATCTTTACCATTTTAGTATTCATGGCGCAAAATCTACCCGCTGCTCTCCTAATAACATAGATATGTATGTAAGGAAAAAATGTAAGGAAAATGAAAAAAAAACTCAATGATTGAATGACGTACCTGTGGGAATTGAGGGTGGGTACACGTGTCATAGTTGAATTGTCAATTTGATTCGCGGATGTAATATTATTTTTATGTATTGTACAGTAGGAAACCTTAATATGTTGAATTTTACATGGAAAATATATTCTCCAAGTTAGTGGGTGGCAGGGGGTTTACTTAGTTATCGTAAAGGACAGATATGATATATATATTAGTACATATATGAATAAAATCATACTTATATAGAAATATAAGATGTGTACAATGTATTCAAATGACTTTACGTGTGTATTATAGGTTGGTTTTAAGTATGCTAGTGTTTGCTCAAATAGTAGAAATTGGACCATAAGCACTGTTGAAAATTTGTGCAGCACATAGTGCGTCGATTTTAATATGTCCAACTCTTATTTTTTTACAGTTTCTGTATTATTTTACAGTGAATGTTAAAGCAAATACGAAAAAATATCCGTGAATATATTTCGTGAATCTCGGCCCAATTTCACATGCTTACTCTCGAAATATATTAACGAATATTTTTTTTTGTATCGTTTAGGAGCTATTTGCTTTCTAGCTTTCTTTCTAAAAAAGGTTTATAAGATTTGGAATAGATATTGTATTTAGAAACGTTTTGCTTTTTAGATTATTTATACAGGTTCCTTTCTTGAAAAATAAATAAAATTTTATGCATAAAACATATAAAGTACACCTAGAACCTCTGCAACTTCGTAGGGACATAGGCTCCCTAAGTACATTTTACCGCCTGTACCATGGTGAGTGCTCTGAAGAACTATTTTCCCTTATCCCACCCTCTCCCTTCCGTCATAGAACCACACGTGCAGGTTTGCGATGTCATCATTCCACTGTTGAGGACATTTGTTCTCGAACTAAAAAGTTCGGCAACTCCTATCTCTGTCGAACTATTAAAAAGTGGAACGCCTTGCCTGCACATGTGTTCTTCCTTCCTACAACATGGGATCCTTCAAACGAAGCGTGAAGAAGCACCTTGCGGGCCAGCATGGTAGCGTCAACTGACAGGACACCGTAGTCCTTTGTCAGTTGCCGCTGCAATGTGGGCTCTTCTTTTCGCTTACCAACAGGCGAAGAGGAGCCACCAGGAGGGCCAGGTACTATAGATTTATGTAGTCTTTTACATAAGTGAGCGCCAATAATAAGTTCACAATGAAGATAATCTGTACGTAAGTAATAATTATCATAAGAAATAAATCAAAACAGTGCACCATACTATTAGGATATCAAAATTATATCTATATGAAATATTTTTTTACTTCAAAATACATTTAATAGTCAGTGATTGACACGTTGACAGACAGCTATGGGGAAAGTCGTGAAAAATGTAGAATAAATTGCTGGAAATGTTTATAAAACTACACACTTTGAATGCTTTACAAATTTGATGGGATTTTATAGACGGTGAAATGAACGGTAACTTTATACAATTGTATTGATTGTAAATGTAAAATTATAATATCTTTGAAGAGTATTTTATAATTATTTACGGGAGTATTTCATTAAATTAGTAATAGTTTCTATTCTGAATTTATTCTACAATTTCTTTAGTGTTGTTTTTCTGTTTATTCAATATTCAAAATGTGGTACACGAGAGTAAGAGAGGATTACCTAGACGAAAGGGAAGGTACAGGGAAAGATACAGCAATTGCTTACGATAATTAAAAGTACATAGTTGCTACATTTTTATAACGACAACTTTAGATAAGATTAAAAGATCAAAAATACAGAGTTGATAGCGTAATGAAGACTGGTGATACCATAAATCGCCTACTAAACCAACCAACTTAATTCTAAAAATAGTTAATCATAAGAACAACATGCTACAAGAACTTGCTACAACAAATCTTGTAGCATGTTGTTCTTACGATTAACATCTACAGAGCCTGATGATGCCTCGTGGAGAGGCAAAACACGTGTCGCAGCGACGACCAGGCCAGTCGTGGCAGCGACGGTGGTGGTGGGGGCATGCGGATTCTGTTCCAGATGGCGGACGACCGCAGCAGCCGAGGCAGAGACTACCCAAGCAGCCATGGCAGCGTCGGCATGTTGCATCAACTAACAGTTGTGGGTGGGTGCCGGCCGGCGCTAGGCCGTATGAACTAATTGGTGGCGGAAGCACACAAAGCAGGTAAGATCAAATTGCAGAATGAAATAGCTCCAAACTCCTGTTTTCATACTTCAGATCATCTACATACTCTGTGATCGAAGATCTTAATTAATTAAATTAATTTAATTAATTTTCACCACAATGTTACACTATAAGAAACAGTACACAATGGTTTGTATTAAACATAAAGATTACAAGATAAAATAAATGTCCGTTTCCAGTTGTCTAGTATCTTACAGGATTTTTCCCGTCTGAAATAATTACGTCTTACAAACTGTCCCCTTTATCTATCCCGGTTCTACCCATCTCCGGTTGTCCCATTTATTCTGGATACGAACAAAGAGAAGCCCGGCTTACAAAATGGCTAAAACATTGCCTTATGTATTAACATTTGGTAATTTTTTAAACATCGAAATGGAAATTTGCAGTTCGGAACTTCCCATTTTAATCATATCTACGATAAAACAAATAACATAATGTCATTTTTCTCGTTATTATATTGTGCATATGAAGAAATAAACTGCATGTAGTCTTAGACACAATAAAGTCTGGGATACAGTAAATATATACTAACTGTGGCCTGAACTTTATTTACCTATTTATTTATTACAAACCGGTTTTCATATATAAAGAAGAATACTAAAGGATTAAATAAATATTAAAGGATTAAATAATGCAATCAATGTAGTGGCTGATATTGAAAGAGCTCTTTCGTGAAATTTTAGATTGTACTTATGTATGGCCTTATCCTGGCAAAAGCTTGAGTTAAGCTGGACCAAAGCTTGACTAAATGCAGTCGAAATCAGACCTAAAGTAACCTTTTTCCAAACTAACCTGGACCGTGAGGTGAGGTGACCGGGGCCTAACTCATCTAAGCCGCTAACCGGGCTCAAGCCTAATTTTAAATTTGATCCGAATCCGAAGTAAACCTATTCTAAACCAAATATAAACCCAACCTTAATTCGACTTAAACTTGATATAAAAAAACCACTAATCCAGAGCTAGCCGAAGCCATTACAAGATACATTATAGACTATACACTTGTTCTTTATATAATATACAAAATAAGTTTTTTAATCATTCATCACATTCTAATCAAAATAATCGCGTATTGTGCGGTTCCAGAAACAGTTACTTTCGCGAACCCCGAATTTTGGAATTAACTCCCTTCCGCGGTTTTCCCAAGAGATCACAGTATGGGGTTTTCCAAAAAAAGCCTTCATAAGGTTGAAGCCCAGTGTTGCCAACGTTCAAACCTACTTTTTCAACATCATGTTACGTCATTGTTGATTAAACAATGAACAAATCACAAGGATCAAATGTCAGAAGTATTTTTATTTGTATTGTAATTATAATGTTGATGTCCATCGAAATAAAATCAAATACCAGAAGGCCGCTAAAATATCTGCCTACGTTTGCATTAGTTTCATAACAAAATTAATTTCGTGTTATCATCGGAATAATTTATGAGTTCGTATAAGCAATAAACGTATACCGATATCATGTATTTGCTTACGGTCGTTAAGACCCGAGATTTATCTAAAAAGGAGAACAAAAATGGATCGGGCTAACCCTGCGTCCGCCATCGTAAAGCCAGAGGTACCGTGTACCGGGCAACACAACAAAAATACTTTATTTATATGTTAATGTAATTTATATGACGCTTAATGTCTCGTGGATGCTAACGCACGACTCTGTTCTTTCAGCTTTATACTCTGAAGTAAATAAGACTTTATTTTTTTGATGGTAGAGTTTTATTCTGTGTGTCGCATGTGTGGTGTGTCGATACGATTATGAATGCGCTGTAGGAGGTAGCTTCCAGCCCAGCTTCCTCGGTGGGGGGATTCGGGAGAATCAATAAAAATACGCGAGAAAAGCGTTGATTATACAACGGGAGTTAGGAAACTGCTCGTTCAATATTCTTTGAGATGTAATTGAAATAAACAAACGTTTACGGGTTTACATGATTGAATATAGGGCGAACGTTGACTTGTAATTGAAATTTAACGTGTAGTACTAAATTGTATTCTTTTAAGTAAATAATATGACCAGTTCATTTTAACTCATCACTTCGTTTTAACTTTTTATACCGTCTTATGAAACCAAAACTAAGATGCCATAAAGCTTTGAACATGTGCTAAATGTCATATCAGCACACGAATAGAGACACGTTCATTATTTGATCATGTTTAACCTACCGTAAAGCTATATAGTGTGTATAAAACATATCACAGAGAAAACATCAAGTGTTAAGAACACCAATTCCGAAATATAGCATGACACTTCACAACTTAACTACAAGCACAATTTAGAAGATACATACCAGTGGGACTGTTTATAGTAAATATATATATACGGGACTTTTGTCGAAAATACGGTGACCTGGTAAATATTGGCCCCGCTGATGTTTTTTTTAATTTCTGAGTATTACTTGATAACGTTCATACGGTTGAGTGTGATATACAGCAGAATGCGTTAATGTGTATAATAATTGAATTTTTTGATCAGGAAGGAAAAAAAATACGAAATGTATGATTATATCTCAAGATAATATTTAGGCACACTTCGTACATTCCACTATACTCATGAGCTATAGTGACGTACTAAATAAAGTAAACCAGGATTTATTATTATCAAATCTGTGTTCGTAATAAAAATATATTACAATCATAAATTGCTGACATACAGTGAGTCTTTACTTAATGTGGAGATGGAGACAGTGAGTCAAGGTTTTCTATCTATTGCTTTGATATGCATTCAAATATAAATAAATAAAATTGTGTTATCAAATATATATGCGAATATGTTATTTCTCCTTTTGTATTTCAAATTGTTAAATTGCTGAATTAATTGATGAAATTTTGCATACAGTATTTTGCACACCGAACATTACATCGACTTTTCTCATCACTATTATTCGTATACACGCTCATTAATGAACATCTCTAGTTTGCTAATGAATGTTGGTAAGAATAAAAGTCATTACGAGGATCGGGTAAAAAAAAAGTTCGAAACTGTCTTCCTAAGTCCGCCGATTCTTACTGGTCATCCTCTTTGACAATCGTACATCTGCAATAGTGACTCAGCGTAGCCGTTATTCTTTCTTCTAGTCACATTATACTGATACCGAGCTGCTTCCACTAAACGACAGATCCTTTCCGAGTATTATTGTTAATAACTCACAGTGCACAAAGCACGACTATAAGACGTATATTAGACATTCAAATTAGACTAAAACAAACCATACCGAGCGAATGATGGACATTCCATCTGGCCATGCGAGGTATTTGCATAAAAATCCACCGCATTAAATGCAGATTCGTGGATTGTTGGGATAAATACAGCGGGTACATTGTGAAGTTAAAAGGGTAATATTGAAGATCTGAATTGCTTGCAAAGTGGTATCGGCGAGAGGAAATGGCACTTTTGCAGTGAACTGTGTAATAATATAATCTGGATAAAGGCCCAGTCTACGCCAGGACAGATCAAATTATGTATTCATGGTCACGTTCGTAAATACCAGTTACGAATTTCGTTATATACAAACAATACACATCAAAATACAGAAAATATACATGCTACATATGTGTCGTAGCTATTCTTGTATCATTTTTATTTTCGACGGAGCGAAATGTCGAATAAAAAAGTATTAATTGTGATAATGACGTTTTCTAGTTTCGATATTTCTGTATAAATGTGTTGGTATCTTTACATTAGTTAGACTAATAATAATTCCAATACTTTGTATGCATGTGGATACCTTAAATCTTTTATTTACATTAACTGCATATTAAAACGAAAAGTAAGTTATTGATAAAAAGTTTGTAAGACTTATCTAATCATAAGTAATTTAATCGCAAATTCCATTTGACTTTATATATTGCTAATTACTTCAAAATTGCATCTAAAAGGGCCAATGATTGAATGGATAAGTAACCTATAGCTTCTTCAAAATTACAATGAAGATTATAGTCGATTTTCGACCATTGGCGCGAAAAGTAGTGTAGACGAAAATCTCAATTAAAATGTCTGTTCATTGACAAACATTTCAGTAGAAGAAGCATTATTGTAAAAATATTCTAGTAGAAATGGCCAAGTGATGCTCCTTGTGCTATGGACGCTATGGTTATTTTTTACTAAAAGGCCTAGTAGAAATGGCCAAGTGATGCTCCTTGTGCTATGGTCATTTCTTATTGAAAGGCCAGTATACTTATTTTCTACCTGAATTAAAACCAATATACAAAACAAATGAGACACTGAATTGGGCAGTAAAATATCAGTCTACGCGAACACACAAATCAATTAAAGATTAACTACGTTCGAGTCGACTGTGTCTGCCTTCAGATTGTTATGGTCACCCCAAGCTACTTCGTATCCCCGAGTACGTTAATTAAGCCATCGTCTTCGGCTGTTTTCGATATACGCTCTTCGTTAAGCCAAGAGTTTTTCGGACAGTGTAAAAACACTGGATTCCAACAATACGTAAAACTGTGGCAGAAAGTTATGTGCCATTATACAATTGCTACAACTGGTGTTTTATAACTTACCAATTTTCATAAATTTCAAGAATACGTTTCAGGATTCACTTACCTGTAAAAAAGAAAAAGAGATTAGTATTTGTCTGATTTTTATTTACTAGAAATATCAATAATGATATATCTAACGTCATAAATTGGATACGTCTTTTATTATCGAGATGGTAGCAACGATAGCTTAGTGGATATAACTAGCCATTAACCCACGGTGCCCGGTTCGTGTTTTTTTTGTTGTCTACGTCGGGAGGCATACAAGCATACGGCCCACCTGATGTAAAGCGGGTACCGCTTGCGATATATAAAGTATCACTCGCGCGATGCCTCATATATTGCAAGCGTTCAAAGGTTACGGTAACCGCTTGAGACCAGATGAACCATATGCTTGCATGCCTCGCGCCGTTGTATAAAAAAAGTTTCATTTTATGACAGTTACGAGTATATGCATTTTTTTAGATGTATTGGTATATGTTACATAATACACAATATAAGGCGCTGCTTGGGAAAGCATATACCTATCAGAATACGCAGCTAAAGTTTTGGAGTGTAACTCTCGTCTGGCCTCATGTGCACCCAGCTAATTAAAAAACGAGGCTCTGGTGAAAGAAAGGTAGGGCACTAGAGAACACCGACGGAGGAAATACCAACACATTACAGAACACCGTAGCCAAATATCAACGACATAAATGGTTGTTGTGTTCTGGCAAATAAATAATAATATTACTAGAAACCTGAGTTCCTTTTTTAACAGCGAAGATGTCATAGTGCTAACGTATACAGGCTGTAATAACCACCATACAGTCAGCGGAAAAATACGAGAATATTTGTATTTAATCTGAACTTATTTATGTAAATGAACAATTGTAGTATATATATATAAATATGTTTCGCGTATCTCGGAAAAAAACTCTAAATCTAAGATTTGCATCAAATTAAAAACCGGCCTATTGACCAACTGAACCCCGGTTTGAATCCTGGCCACCTGTGTACCACTTAGTTCGTGTTTTCGGGAAACATCGTCAGCAAGCTCGCACGTCCAAGAAGTTATATTTCAAAAGACGTGCTATCTAAGAAAGGTCTGGTTTTCCTCTGAAGTGTGAAGATCTGATGGCAGGCAATCCATGTAAAAATCGGTATCTTCGTCAAATACTTAGCTTTAGGTAGCGAACCCGGCCAATCCTAATGAATTAAGAAACTGTATAACACAAAGAGGAAGTTGTATAAATAAAGCTTTGCCTTTTGAGTTTATATATCTTACTTGAGTAGATGCAATTTTGTAAAAAAAACCGATCGGCCAATGTATTTTTTATGCCAATCTACTTCTAATGCAGTGTATACACAATCATCGTATGACGGCTCATGTGATTGCAAATATGATCAAATGGAAATCGGTAATGAGATGATTGTCGTACAATTCAATAGAAATCAATAGATGATTATGACAACATTGACAACTTTCGAAAGCTGATGTTTGATTGTAAACGCAATTTGGATTAAAATTCTGGTGTAACAGAAGCGGAATGCGTGGAAGCGATCTGGCTACCCCACAGAAAATCGTAGCCAAATAACTCCCTGCGCAGTTGTAATGTTCCTGCAAATTAGTGTCAAGGGCCCCAATCAAAAGCTCGATTTTTTTATACAACGTCGAGAGGCGACAAGCCCACACGATGTAATGCAGTTACAGTAACCAATGAACGCGATGCCATCTCCTCCGCTAATATAACAACTCCTTAGGAGCTTACTGGCGACCTTACTTACACGCAGGAACACAACAACCCTTCAGGGAGTTATTTGCTTGCAGTTTTCTGTGCGATGGAGGTACTTCCTTAGATGGCCTACTGTGAGGTTTTTGAAACTCCCAAACATTCATGATTACAAATGTTTGACCTGTGTATTAATCGAACCCTCGAGCGTGGGTGTCTAAATAGCATTACTAACCATTGCGCCACTGAGATAGTCGAATGGAACTGTACGATGTGTATACTCCAAGAATTCCTGGTCTTGGACAAAAGGATTTTTTTCTTACACATATATATCTGAAGATGTGCATAATTATTTTTGAGCAAAAACCCAAGGCTCGTATTTCTATTAAGTCGCTGTCGATACATCGAGATGTGAACAATGGTAAATTCTTCTTCGTAGCGTTATACCATTTCCTAACCCACTAGGTTTGGCGGGGTCCGCTACCTAAGCCTAAGGATTTGGTGAAGATACTGATTTTTACATAGAGCGACTGAACTCAACCCAGGAGGAAAACCAGATCATTCTTAGTTTAGGTCAGACGTGTTTCAAAATGTAATTATATTTTAATTTCTTGGACACGCGGGTTTCCTCACGATGTTTTCCTTCACCGCCGAGCAAGTGATAATTACAAATATGTACATAAATCCGAAAACAAAAATTTTGTGGTACTTTATCGACTGGGCTATCATTGCTCTCAAGTTTCAATAACGGATATGAAACGTAAAAACATCAAGTCATTATCGGCATACGGCTCCCAAACTGTTTCACATTTCACCAAGAAAAAGTTAATATTCGCGGCACGTCCGATGAAGGACTATAAATTTTTATCATTAGGGTAATAATAAGAGTTGGTGTCGCGGTAACAGGATGTTATAATGTCTTTTGTTCGCGTCTCCGTAACTCGAATACCAATGATCTCAGCTTAATATCTGCATATGAAGCTACTTTTTACGGCTCAATTTTAACGAGCCTTTCGTTACTATTAAACTTGGATGCAAAGTTCAAAAAAATCGGTGTAATTTTACGTTTTACGTTGTAATAACGCTGAGTGAATGTCCGTATTTGATTTACTCGTAAAGTGAGACATTGCCATTTTTCCTTCCTTCATCAACCCTTACTCATCCCACTGCCGGGATACGGGTATCCCTTCAACCGAAGGGGTTTAGAGTTTAGTTGCTCAACTGCGGATTGGCAGAGGCCAGTGTTTTCAAGATGCCCGAAGGCCACTGACTTGGTTTAACGTCTGCCATCTATCGACAACAGCCGGAAACGACGGCCAACGTTCTTTCCGAAACACGGAGAAGTTCGAGAAAAGTAAACCCATCCATATGTATACATATGCTGGCGTCGACGTTGCTTAACCTGCATGTTCTATTAGAATGATACCCGCAACGATGCCATCGAGCTCTCATTTTTCCTTATTGTCAGAAAAACCAAGTATAGTGATTATATGACACACAAAGATTGATCAAGTTATACACCTATGCATCTCATGTCATTGTAGAGAAGGTAACGATTTGAATGGTTTTGTTTAGCTTACTCAGTCGTCGTATGTACACGGCTACTACGCTCTTTTTATTCAATCGCTTACCATTGAGCTTTATTGCTTCGCAAATATCTTTACTTCACGTTGTAAATTCTTCTTCTTCTTTGCCTTATCTCGTTTCCTAATCTTATTCTTAATTCTTAGGTAAGGTCACACGTCTTTCGAAATTTTATTTTTTGGACGTGCGGATTTCCTCGCGACTTTTTCCTTCACCGGCAAGTAAATATGTAACAGCCAAAAATAAGAATTTAGTGGTATATGTCAGGATTCAAACCGGGGACCTGTTGGACAATGGGCTGGTTTCCCATCCCTTGGGTTATCTCTGCGCATGTGACCACTGATCGTGAGTGGCTAAAAGGACAATTTTCAGCTTAATGTTTTCAATTATATCCAAAGAAAGCAATTCTGTACTAATTCTATTGCGTATGATATTCCAAGATTTAATACATTATTATTATAATAATTATAATAATGGGAGATTCTGTTAATAGCGTTTCGTTTCTTCAATATTGTATACTCAATTCTGAAATATGTTGTTTTTTTTATCAGTAATTAAGTAAAAAATATGTGCAACTTTGTCTAAGATATATGATGTTGTGGCGTATATCAGACACACGTCTAGCAAAGTTGGCATCAACTATGCACCAAGGAAAGTCAAAAATTCAGTTACAAATACATAAACCCTTAGTGCGCTAGTTTAACTGCTACTTAACCTTTTTGGATAATACTACGAATATACTCGTAACGTATTCACTTGAAAAAATCTCCTTCTTCCTAGATTTATCTCGATTCCTAATACATCAGGATTGGCACAGTCCACTACCTAAGCTTAAGGATTTAACAAAGATACTGATTGCATAATGCGACTGCGTCAAACCTCCACAACCGGCCTAGTTACACGTCTTTGGAAATATAATTTCTTGGATTTCTTCACGATGTTTTCCTTTGCCGCAAGGTAAGTGTCAATTACAAATAGGTACGTACATAAATCCAAAAAACACGAATATACTGGTACATGCCCTCACCAGGTTAGAACCAGGGACCCGTTGGTCAATATGCCGGTTCCTTATCCATTGGGCTGTCACTTAGAGGGTAATTAATATTATCATAACCAAGCAACCAAAAAGAAATTGAAATTGGTAAAACGGTTTTGCTTCAGTTAGATTTAGAGAGATATTTTTAACAAGGATTTATCATATTTTCTGGATTACAATGTGAAGTCGAATGACCCCGTACTAAATATTTTACTACCGGGTAGAGCAACCCATCATTGGTATTAGCATATGCAGCAAAAAGTTGGCAGCTTAACAGAAACTGCAGCGCGATGCACCGTGGTGAATGGTAAGTGAGGGAAAGCCTGATTTATTGCTGTGTTTGATAACTTATTTGATCACTTTATGATAGCGAAAAGTGCCAAGAAAGCTCATAAGGCACACTGATGCAAATCGCTTGGATTAAGGTGGTTTGCAAACGGACGACTTTACTTCGAACGGTCCGTCGTCAAGAGTAGACAAACAACATACTAGTGATTAGCGTACTCATATTCCGCATTAAATAATACAACGTTTAGCTATTTACGTTGGTCACTGTGTCAAGAATATTTTCATAATACTAAAACACATTATTAATGATATCTGTTGGCGATAGATCTTTTTAGATGTTTTTACCTTTTTGATGTATTTTTGTATATTTGTTTTTAATACTTCTTTGTTTTTGATATTGACAATTGTATAGTTTTGAGTGAAACGTACTCTGAAATACAAGTAAGTTCCTCCTATAATATTATTTCATTTAGATGCTGCCCTATACTCCATGCACAGCTCTATTCACTATTAATAATATCCTATATAGAATATGACGTAGTAGTCTTCTGAGTCAAAGTGATGATGTATGGAACTGAATTCTAGTGATTGGTGGCATATTAAACACAATGCTTGGATTTTTGTAAGATTTAGTAGCGAATTACATCAAGTTCTTTGCGGACTAGGCAGAGGCAACTATCCTTCATGTACGCTTTTCGGTTAAAAGAGGAAAAGCCATGTAAAATTCATATGGCTTTTTTATTTAAACATACATATAGCACAAGTATATTTTGTTCTTTAAATAATCGGTTCTAATAAGAAACTGTAATAAGTAACAAATTTTTCGAGGCAAATACTTATCTAGTTTGATCAAATATTTGGTACTGGTGGGCAGGTACATTGACGGTAAGCTTACATTGATAATATAATTATTTAGATTTGTTATTAGAAATATTTTATCCCATCCCATATCCCAGGGCCCCCAGATCGCAGACATTTTTTTTAAAGTAAGTTCTAAAGTTTAATTTTATGCGATTACTTAGTCGTCTATATCAAGAAATTTAAAGTCGTCAGTGTATGCGGTATGTTGAAGTATAAGGCGACGTAACGGACAATTGTCAACGTCCGTACGTCAACACATTTGCGTATCGAAACATCTTAGGTCTCTATAACGGAATAGAAATCACATAACAACCGTGAGGACTATGGGTTGAAAGGTAAATTACTTTATAAGAGGCGACCTAGGCGCTTCCTAGGGCACCTGTGTAGTTATCGTATGATGATTATTGATGAGTTGAATGACATCTTTTTCTCTGTCTGATTACCCTATCCCGTACGAATGTTCATAAGAAGGTATAAATTTTAAGTTAACACCTTAAAATACATTAAATGGAACAGTTAAAGTGGTTACCGTAGCTTATCAATGCTTGTTATACATTAGTATCACTAGCGCGATGTCACCTCTGCTAACACAGTAACTCCTTAGGAGCTTACTGGTGACTTCACTCACACGCAGGAACGCAACAACGCTATACAGAGTTGTTATTTGGCAGCGGTTTTCTGTGAGCTTACATCCCCAGATAGGCTGCTTTGATGCACCCTACCTCTCATAAATCTTAATATTAGTTATTTACACCTCACAGAAAATCGTAGCAAATAACAACTCCCTAGACATTGGCTGTGTTCCTGCAACAAGTGACTGAGATGAATATTTCCTATATTGCAAACGTTTGTGGGCTACGGTATATATAGCTTTACATCAGGTGGATCGTACCCCTCCCGACGTTATATAAAATATTCAAAAAGCTCGATAAGAAAATCACCATGTTAGTGACTGATATTAATTGTTATGTGAGAAACACCCACCCCACCTATCGCACCTCTAGAGGATGGAGAACTTTGTTTATTATTTTCAAGTGCAATAAGAAAGGTTTATTATCATTATTTTTTATGTTAGTAACTTTTTATAAATAGAAACGTTTTATTTATTTCGTGGTGTTTTGTTTTTCGAATATATCTAGTTATCTAGTATATCGGCGTCCATGAACTTGGCTACCCTTAAAAAAATACCAAATTCGAAACATATTTATATGATGTATAAATGGTGCCATTATCTCTATCTATCTATCTAAAACTTCACGCCCAATTCCTTGCGGGATAGCCAGACAGTACCGAGTGCCACGTGACTCGATCCTTACATACCTCACTTTAACATTCATTGCTCTTTTCATGCACGCTCGCCGGTTTCTAGGGCTCAGTGGCATAATCATGGAATTAATTTTTACTGAAGAGGTTAACTACACGGAACAGTGATAGCCTAGTGGATAAAGAACAAGCTTATTAACCAATGGTCCCTGATTCGAGTCCTGGCGGGGGTACGTACCAATTAATGAATGTTTTAGAATTTATATTTGTAATTATCACTTCCGCGGCGGTGAAGAAAAACATCGCGAGGAAACGCGTACGTGCACGAAATTATAATTCAAAAGACGTGTGACCTAAGAAAAGAACTCGTTTGCCATTTATGTTGAGCTCAGACGGCAGTCGCCAAAATCAGTATCTTCGTCAAATCTTTAGGGTTAGATAGCGGACCCCGCCAGTCCTAATGGATTTCGAAAACGGAATAATGCTAAGAATAAAAAAGAGAAAGAGCTTAGAAGAAGAAGGAGAGGCTAGATTTAAAAAGATGCAGCATGAATATAACTAATATTTCTATCTATCTATCTATAACTTCACGCAAAATCCCTTGCGGGGTAGGCAGAGAGAACCGAGCGCCACGTGACTCGAACTAATATTTAAAAACGAATATTCATCAAACTGCTGGTTATTAGTTTGCTAGGTGTAAAGAACCCATTCAGAGGTCCCACATGACTCATTTAAGCGTAAAAATAGCATTATAAATTTTAACAGCAGTAGTTGGAGACACACTCGTAATAATAATAAGTTGATTTAAATAAAATGTAGGTATTAGCATGCCAGTTGCGCTTGGATCTTTCCATTGTTTTCGCTAAATGACATCAAAGTTGCGCGACGACTTGTAGTTAGTATGTGAAATAAAAACTTGGCAAGTGTGAAATGACAACTGTACCGAGTTCCGTACTTTTAAATGAAAACTATTTCGTATTATGCAATCTGTAGCAATTTTAACTGGTACCTATACGGTACATATTTATACATAGTAGAAAAAATATCGGTAAGGGCCGCTCTAGACGCACACGTATATACCAAATTGGCGACGTGCTAAAAAGGGCTAAATCAAAAGCACCCAAAACAGAAAAACAGGCATGAAGAGGCTGATGAGTGTAAAAGGAATGAGAGAGATATGTTTGTATAAGTGACCTGGTGTTCCATACTATCTGCTAAGCATATAGGAAAATGAGCGTGACACCTATTCAATCACAAAACCTGCCACCGCGAACGATCAAAGGTAAATCGATCATCCTCGGTGTCTGAAACGTAACTAACCTACTCGTATTTATGTTTTTATGAGAAATAAAGAATTTTTAAAGAGAACTTACTGCAATTTTAATGCAAACTGCATTCGTTTTGGTGGTGATTCGTGATCACCAAAGGGTATTTTGTAACATAAATGTTAATGACCATAGTTTACTAAAAACTAAGACACGTTTATTTTCAAAATTAAGCAAATCCACATGAAATGTATTTTCAAAAAGTTGGCTTGGTTTAGCTGGAATTTTCAAGCTAATACGATACGACCTTATTCTACGTCCCTCTATCATAGAGATCGTATTTTTTTATAATTTAATATCTTAAATGTATAAACTATGTCGTGAAATATCACAAAAATATTCAAAAGAAAGAAACTGCACTCTTTCTACTATTGTTGTACTCGATAAAACTTCACAAGTTGTGTATATTCCTTAATTTTAAGAACATATGGAGATAAATGTAGAATATAATAGAGAAAGTTATGTTTGAAGTTCGCTACGTGAAGTCAAATTATATACACTGGGTAAGTATGTATATCCATAATAGAACTAGAGTTGCGGGCATAGCTATATGGATGAGTAAACTGAATTATCTCGGGACTGTATGCACACACAAAGACAGACACATACGCACACAAACAAATACACACACACGCACTTAAACACAAAATTTTATAACATTCACTTAATATTATTAAGCTCTCTGGATGTCATTGTTGTATATTCATTTTTAATTCTATGTTTTCATAATAGAACATCAAAATGTTCTAGTGGTAAACATGTTGCTTGGTGCCCCACTGTTTCCCTATACAGTGTTCCATTGATATACTCCATCCACGATTATTCGTTCTCTCCCCATCCTATATTGTCACATTACGTCAATTTACACATAATAACTACTATCTTTTATATTTTTATTAGTGTGTCATAGTACCGAAGCCTAAGATTGTAGAGAAAGAAATAAAAATATTTTATTTGATTTGACTGTGACTTGCATAACAGAACCTTTCATCAAGGACAAGTCATTAGATGGATTAACAACAAACTTGTGAAAGCCCTCGGCGAAGATGAAGGAAAGCAAATGCAATCCATATTCAACGTTTTAACCGAGAAGGTTCAGCAATGCTCCAGTACATTCGCGGAATCCTAAAGTTTGTCCGCCATTCTTAGAAATGTAGGCTTAACAGGTGGACGAGGTTTATACTCAAATTCCATTTAGTCATTCTGTTGACGACCTCTAAAGATTTTATGTTGCTAATAGACAGTTAATACTTTAACCATTGAATGGCTAAAGAGCTGTAGTTGCAAACTAATAATGTTCAACGACAAAATTTTAAAAAGTCATTATTGTTTCTTAAAATCCCTCTCATAGGTTACGGCTATATTATGTAAGTACAAATAGATGATTGTCTCTTATGACACAACAAAAAATTAAATAGGTTTACGTAACCCCGTATCATTTTAAAAGCTAACTGCACTAAAATAGTAAATAGTAGCGTCATATAGTTATCAAGAAAAATTTCCTACATATAAAGATACTCGTACATAGGTAGGAAATATGAATACGTATGTTTGACGTACGTGATGGATGTGAATAATATTGCTAATATAAGCTTACTTTGCAGCTCTGATACATACTTGTAGGTTACAAAACTGCAAGCTAAGCTCACATTTTCAAAAAAACCTGCTATAAGATCTCGTTGACAATTTTAGTAAATTGGATTTCTCTTACATTTTACGTATGATTGGTATACATGGCCAGTTTTTATGATTTTTCAGCAGCAAAATTACGGAATCTTAAATTTCAATACAAATTGTGAACGTATTATCCGGGTATATATTTGATCGCCTACTTTTTGTAGGCACCTCTAACTTTCAGTGGCATACAAACTGTAGACCTCGTACAATTTTCGCTTATCAAAAATTAGTTTGGCCTATATTTACCTCTTCCCAATTTGACATCGACGTATTTTAACTTCGAAAATTTGACATTATGCGGAACAATTCATAGTAGAACAAAGTAAAATCACATAAGATTGTAATTTTATGCATTATATGTAAAAAACTAACGTCTGAAATCTCCGGCACTGCCCAAGTGCAGGCTTTCGACTCTGCGTAAATAAGGTCCGGCAAAGATCAATTAGGTTAGACAATAATTGTGCGTTAGAAGTTTAGGCCAACCAGGTTTATGGGTACAAAATAGGACTTGTAATTGTAGACGAGTCAATGGACATTACGCACTAATGTATTAAAAAAAAAACGTAAGACTTTGATAAATGCGTATAGATCAGGTTAAACATACATTACGTTTATACGTTTCATTAGTCTCGTTTCACTAAGTAATTATAATTTAAATAACTAGATACATACTTATACTATCGAATGATATC
Source organism: Pyralis farinalis (assembly GCA_947507595.1). Classification (NCBI taxonomy): domain Eukaryota; kingdom Metazoa; phylum Arthropoda; class Insecta; order Lepidoptera; family Pyralidae; genus Pyralis; species Pyralis farinalis. Next base: position 20,554,122 of record OX382276.1, on the reverse strand, counting down.
ATGGTTGGAGTACATGAAACAAAAAGAGGTAAATATGATTATTTACAAGTCTCATTAAGTGGCCGAATAACTATGACATATGAGTATAATATAATCGCACAAAAAGAGAATGTATGTATGATCAGAATTTTCATGGAGACGGCTATGGAATATATCGTAGGTAATTTAAAATTAATATAAAATATGCATTTTTTGTAAACGAAAGAATTGACATAACTCCAACTTTAATGTTTAACATAGAATATCTGATTTCCCCTAAACGATATTCTTACATATGCTGCTAATGAACACCTTACATGACTGTCGTTTACATTCTACGAGTTTCTTGAGATGAATGTACTTTGAGGTGAAAAAAGGAATAACTCAAAATATATGCAAGTCGAATTCGATATGTGAATGTATCACAAATGGTACAATTTTAACGCAGTAAAAAGTACCGTAAGGCAAACAGAATTAATTTCGTTCTTAATGCATGAAAAACAAAATCTTTAAACAGTGCATTCTCTTCACTCTGACTTACGGTGCAGAGACTTGGACCTTGGCTGTTGGACTGCTTACAGGTTAAAAGTCACACGACACACACGCGAGCGGAGTGAAGAATAATCGGGGTTTCCCTAAGAGATTGGATCTCTGTCGAATTTTCTTGTTCTTTAGTTAAGAAAATACATTTGAAGGCACTATTCTTCACACACTGCGGGTTTCTTGGGATTCAATTTAAATAAATATATGTATGTAGTATGCAACATAGTTCATATAGGAGGATGAGATTATTAAGAGGTTATTAAGAGAGGTTGGGTACATCAAAGCAGTCCGTCTGGGGAAGTACCTCCACCTCACAGAAAACCGCAGCCAAATAACAACTCCCTAGAGGGTTGTTGTGTTCCTGCGTGTGAGTGAGGTCACCAGTAAAGCTCCTAAGGAGTTGTTGTGTTAGTAGCAGAGGTGGCATCGCGTGAGTGACACTTAATGTATTGCAAGCGTTCATAGGCTACGGGTAACCGCTTTACATCACGTGAGCCGTATGCCTCCCGACGTTGTATAAAAAAAGAGATAAATGCGATTACATGTAATTAATTAGTGATACTGTACAGGAGAAATGAATTATTAACAGCTCTATATTCTGAGATGTAATTAGTTTATTTCTAAGGCACAATTGTAATTGCCAAGTATTTTATGTACTGTTCGTGTACAATATTTAACTGAAATGAAATTCTCGTTCAATCAAAGGATACCTCCAAACTTAATTTGTTCACGAAAAGAATTCAATTACCAGATACGAGAAACTTTTCCTATTAAGGGTTACACGTGGATCATTATAGAACTTTTATCAGTCCCGAATTTGTAAAGTCACAGTATAGTCAAAAACCAGTAAAGACGCTCAATTTCAATGTCAAAAAGAGCACACTTTAGTTTTACCTTACATTTTAAAATCTAGATATATAATAAAAATAAACGGTGTGCGGTTGTGTCCTGGATATGGTTACGAAATGATCCCAAAATGGTGACGCTTCCCCCCTTCCCTCTCGAAACGTAACGAATTCTCGGATTATTTAGCTATCAAGTGGTGTAAATAAGTTTTAGATATTACGATAAATATGTGCGCTGGTTTTCCCTCTGGGTTGTGAAGACGGCAGTCACTCCATGTAAAAATCAATACCTTCGCCAGTTCCCTCGGCATAGGTAGCGGATCCTGCCAATCCGAATGGAAAAGAAAACGGGATGACGATACGAAGAAGAAAATAAAAACCTTCTATACTGCACTTATTTTATCGCTTCACTTGATTATAATTGTACCGTTAAATTGACATACATAACATAAAATAACGTTCCATTTAAAAAAGAAGTACCCGCGAGGGCTGCATGCCAAGAAAATATTTTTTTTATTTATCTTTATTATTTACCGTTGTCGGCGTAAATATATATATTTCTCACTCCGTATTATTTTTGTAAGATAACATACTAAACTGTATCCCCCGATTTTGTTATATATATATTTTTAATTGCCTGCCACTATGTATAAATTTAAAGAGTGTTTTAGTATTCCGTGCTTCGGAGGGCACGTTAAGCCGTCGGTCCCGGCTATTGTCGATAGATGACAGTCGTTAAGCTAAGTCAGTGGCCCTCGGGTGGCTTGAAAACACTGGCCTCCGCCAATCCGCATTTGAGCAGCGTGGTGGAGTATGCTCTAAACCCCTTCGGTTGAAGGGAGACCCGTATCCCTGCAGTGGGATGAGTAAGGGTTGATGCGGTGGATGTTTACAAAAAAAAAAAAAATAAGATGTGAAGGCAGTAAATGTGCTATATTATTATTTAGAAGCAGGTTATCTGGGAAGGCACCACTACCTGGAAGACTGCCTTTTTTACCTACAGGGATTATTTTCTTCATATAGGGTTTATGTATTACTGTGATTAACCTATAAGGAGCTGGTGAGCCACATAGTGGGTACGTGCAAGCTATATTTCTTGTATTTCAAGTGACCAAAGGCTAGAAACCGCATTGTAATTGGTGCCATGCTTTATTACCTTTTGACAGCGACTTTTCCGAAAGTGGCAGACACAAGACCGTAAGTCATAATTTTGATTTTTGTACCAAAAGTGTCAGCAGAATCGGCAGTTTTGAAGCCATAATAAAAAATGCCTTTACTGCTTGTACCTAAGTAATCTCTATTTTGTTTTGAGGTTCTGCTTCCCCGCAATAGACGACAAGGTCTTATGATAATCCGCATACTTCAATGTTCCGCCAAATGGCAACTGATTTATTATTTATTTACACAAGAAGTATTCACATAAGTCACGTTGCCAGACAAAAAGGCACACTAAAAAGCCGAGATTGATGGAAAAGAGTAAAAAATCAGGGTGATATTAAAATAAACGAGACATGCGTGGCGTGGCACTCGCTCTGTTTGGGTTGCAGTCACGTACGATCGTAATGACAAATTCGCTACCATTGTTATTGACTGTAGATTTTTTCAACGTCCAAGGTTTTCATTTTGAGTAACAATGTGAACGTGCCGATAGAGTATTTAGGTGTTAATTATGCAAAAAAAGTTCGACTATCAGGTGATATTGCGAGGTCGCGAAACAATGAGTTAATTTTTCACGATTAGGTTTCCAAGTTGGGTCAGAAGTGAAATCTGGTGAGTCGTTGGTTGCCCTCAAAGCATGGATGCGTGTAATTGATATAAACGCCACAATTAAACGTTGTCAAGTTGCGGTTATTAGTAGGAGGTAGCAAAATATACGTAATTAGCCTCCATTGCTTCGACTATCGCTGTTGCGAAGTCGTGCTCATTGTCTAGCGGCACTCTTTACGCGACATAGATATGCGATTTATGAATAGCAAAAGCAGTGATATCATTTAATTTTTCATATTGCTAAGTATAATCATTGTAGGTATATATATTTCATTTGCTTCGTCCCACATTACCTGTGGCGGTTGCTTACAATGAAGATTTTTAAGCCTTTTCGGCTAAAGGAGTTCCGGTGGTGGTTAAGTCATAATCGTCCTAATTCTCAAACTCGCATAGCGTAGATTTTTTTATTAGTTATTATTGGGAGTTATTATTTGGCTGCGGTTTTCTGAGGTGGTGTCGGTGGTGTCCCCAGGCGGGACTGTCTCTCTCTTTATGCATAAGATAGCTACAGTGCCCCCCGGAACATGGGGAAACTCGAGATGACGAAACTCATCCGTAGATAGGCTGCGACGCTGCTTATGTTCGACTAGACAGACATGCGCATCGGCGCCTACCAGTTCTTTTTCATGTACGATACGCAATAGGTATATAGGAAACTAAAATTAAATATGTTTGTCATGATACACCACTACAATCATAGTGTACGTACGAATGCTTTACGTGGCTCACTATTATTTATATCATAATCTTTCTTTGTGATTCTCTGTATGACAAGATTTCGGTATCCTACCTTTTCGCCGAAAATTGTTTGACCGATTATCACTTGCCAACCAACGTTTCGCCTATTTTTCACTTTGACAACTAACGATTACTAAATTTTTGTATGACAACGTTTCATTTGGTAGAATTATTGTTAAGCTGATTATTATAATGACCTAAAACGTTTGGGGCATTTATCATTTGTCAAATCTTTCAAACAAATAAAAATTTTGTAATAAGTATAGCAACAGAAATCTCAGTTAGGTTAGGTTAGGTTAGAGCATGACAATTGTTTGTCGACTTACGAGCTTACTTACGAGCCGAACGAGCGAAGCGAGCGTGCCGCGGTAGCGGCAGGGGAAGTACCAGAAGCGAATCGTTGTTATTTTGAAAAGTTTCATTATAAAAAGAAGACCAAACATACAGTTGGCATTTGTGAGGTTGGGAAGTAAAACAAAATTATACGAAAAGTTGGCAAATGATTATTCCGCTAAATAAAATTCTTCAAAACGTCAGTTGGCAAGTGCAATTTCTTTTGGGAACACTTTGATTTATATAATACTACTTTTTAGTACCTTGTGGAGTGACTAGATCCCGACTAGGGAAGTACCAAGTAAATAGTAATTTGGTGTACACTATCTTTTTGCGTCTCTAAAGTCGGAAAACAAGAGTCGTTTGACTGATCGTAGTTACACAATGGTCAAAGGCACTTAGCAGTTAAACCTGATAATACTCGCAACATTGCTAATTAAAGTGATGCCTTAATGATCTGTTATATAAGCACGAGTTATAATTGCACTGTCACGAAGGGGTAATAAGTACATAATAGGATTGGAAATAATAGTGGGATATCTAAGGTCATTTGTGCATACTAGTTGTAAAAATATTGTATTCTCACTTGTTTAGTTTGTAAGAAAATGGAACTTGTGGATATAAATAAAATAATATTATTATTTGAATGGATGTGACGCAAATGTAAATACGATTAAATAAAAACCAATATTGAATAGTTTATAGAAAAGTTGGATTTTATTTTTTTTATCAACATTGGACTACTTTAACAAATATATAAAAATGTAATAAGTAATAAAATATCCAGGTATCACGTATTTATGTAAGCAAGTTTTCATACTAATCTAATCGTAATATATAAAATCTAAACAATGTTTGTACCTATGTCCGTTATTGACTTTGAAACCATTCTTCCGATTGTGATGAAACTCCTGGGCTGTATTCAACACATTACCGCGAAAGTTTAGAGATAAAAAAAACGCCTAGCGAAGCGGCGTGTAAAGTGAAAAATTTGTATAAATAGTACATAAAATTTTTTTCGACTCCTTAAAAAACCAGATGAGAATGCGCAAGCTTGCATTGCCAGAGGAACACCTGGCTCGTCAATTATATAACAATTAATATTTTTTTTAATTTGTCGGCCATTTTGACCATGTTCCTTACGAGATAGGAACGGTGTTCCTGAACATTCCTATTCTACTTTTTTATGCTGAATCCGTATCTGAAGTAAAAACTCGAATATTCGAAAAAAAAACGACAGGCAAACACACAGACAAACATATAGATTTCATATAGGAACGGTGTTCCTGAATATTAACAAGTTTTTTAAATGCACTGCATGCTTTCAATTATACATATGACGTACAGACCAACGGAAGAAGACGCCGTTAATATTTCAAAGGCAAGCTTAGACCTCTTTTAATATTTGTGATAATTTGAAACTTTATAGATGACAGACCAAGTTCTCTGAATTCCACAAAACTGCATTAAAATTTATACGTTATGTTGTTTGTATTAAGAAACTGTCTATAATATACCTAATATATAATACCTATAACGAAAATAATAGTTTTGTGGGATTACGTTACATTATACGCATATGAACGTTTAAACTGTACTAATTTTAAGTAATGTAAACGTCTCAAAAATTTAATGTTAAATAGTCGCATTTTTTTATATAACATATGGATTGCTTGAATAAGTGAGTGGTATACTTTTTAGGTTGAATTTGAAAATTGTAACAAGTAAACGGCAATTTTAATTACTTTGCAAGCGAATTAATTATCAGTTTACTGATTTTGGGATTTAATAAAAGCATAAACGATTGTCACCAACTGTAGAATTCAATATGAGTGACCTCAGTGACTACGATAATGTCGGAACAAATGAATGTTTTCATATATGTTTTAAACATATATATCTAGCAATTATGATGTTCCGCAGACCTGTTGAATGCCACAATGAATAGCATTGTTAAGAGAGAAACGTGCAACGGTCATACATATGTTGACACGAACGACCACTTTTAATTATGCAGTTATAAAATACGAGTATTAGAAATTGTTTAAATAGTTCTAGTTAAGTCTAGTTGCGAAAGTCAAATTTACATGCAATTCTAATCTAACCTGCTCTGTGTATATTGTAGCATGTTACTCTAACAATTAACGTCTACAGCGCCTGAGGATGCCTCGTGGAGAGGCGAAACACGTGTCGCAATGACCAGGCCCGTCGTGGCAGCGACGGTGGTGTGGGGCATGCGGTTTCTGTTCCAGATGGCGGACGACCGCAGTAGCCGAGGCAGAGACTACCGGAGCAGCGTCGGCATGTTGCATCTCCTAACGATAGTAGGTAGGTGTTGGTCGGCGCTAAGCCGCATCAACTAATAGGTGGCGGAAGCACACAAAGCAGGTTAGATCAAATTACATGTAAATAGTTCTAGTTACGCCGATAGTAGCATCCTTTAGTGGTAAGTTCTCGCACATACATAAAGTTTGGCAAATCGATGTTTATACCATTGTTGTGCAGAAAGAACCTGAAAAAAGAACCTTGTTTGCCACCTTAGTGGTATAAAAAAGAATTTTGTTGATTCTAAACGTAACATTGAGCCCCTAAACCTAAGAAGCAATTTAACTTCGATGTCAATTAAAAGAATTATTAAATAATAGTATAAATAATTACATTCCAATTTACATCTACGATTGACGTACCATTGACGAGCTCGGTGGCTCAGTGGTGGAACGCGCTGTTACGCTACATTGACACCAACGCTCGTGGGTTCGATTCCCACACAGTACAAACATTTGTGTGCATGAACATGTCTGTTTGTATTGGTCTGGGTATTTTCTATGTATAATAAGTATGTATTTACAAAAAAAAATGTATTTACGTATGTTTATCAGTTGTCTAGTACCCATAACACAAGCTTCGCTTACTTTGGGGCTAGGTGGCGTTGTGTAATTTGTCCGACAATAATTATTATTATTTATTTATCTACGGTACAAATTTTAGATATGGTACAAATATCTGATCTGTATTGATATCGGACGGATCAGTGTTACGGTGTAATACGCTTTATGCGCTCTAGGTAAGAGCCACAATTTTATGCCAATTTCCCATGTTAAACATTTTATGGCATCAAAGAACTTTGTACATCGACCCTTATTTGAAATTCCAAATGTCAGGTCCCGGCTATCTGGTTATTTATCTTCATTTTAAAAACCCAATGACACCATAATTTAGAGTAGTTATGTGCATTATGTGGCGAATATTGATTGTGGCATTTAGTTTAAAATGCAGTAAGCATTGTTCGGACTACTGCCAAAGAGCAGAAACTATGTGACCAATATTAATAATATTGTATTCCATTTATTTGGTCGGGTCAACGATGAAATTATTAGTTAGATCGCAAGAGAGATAAAGCAAACTTCTTTGAACCTCATTGGAGAAGTTGTTTTTCGTCAAAACTAACGAGTGGTACTGAAAAATAGGTAGTAGATCCACACACAGAAGATTTATAGATATATCTATCTATCTATAACTTCACGCCAAATCCCGTACGGCGTAGGCAGAGAGAACCTAGCGCCACGTGACTCGATCCTTACATACCTCACTCGCTTCTTTAACATTCATTGCTCTTTTTTTATACCACTAAGGTGGCAATCAAGCATACGGCCTGCCTGATGTTAAACAGTCACCGTAGCCTATGGACATTTGCAACACCAGAGGCGTCACACGTGCGTTGCCGACCCTCTAAAAACCTCTTCACGCATTTCTTGAAGAACTCCAACTCTTTTCATGCACGCTCGCCGGTTTCTAGGGCCCCTGACATATATATAAAAAGAAAATACTTGGTCTTTTTGTTATTGAACAATATGTTACATATAATGTTGTATTGCACAGAATTGCTAATGTAGTGTAAAACTTAAAGCAAAATTTCAAACTGAAATCTCTATTTATCATGAGCTGTTAATTTAACGTGTTAATAATTACCCATGGAGCGTTTAACACGACAACTATAGTTCGCATTGTTAGTTACAATGTAAATATGACTCACTGATGTTGTACTCGGGATAATTCATGGTCAGACCACGAATTAATTTATCTTTTGCTATTGGTTATGATTTTGTTGGATATAAAGACTTAAGTACTTTATTAACATAAGATTTCATACGCACAAAGCCTTCTATATATTCTTCTTCTATTGTATAAAGTAAGTACCTGGGCTGTGTAGCTTCACTGAGAAAAAGTTATTATACACAATAAAATATGAAAAAGGTTTCATATTTTATTATGTATAATAACTTTTTCTCAGAAACATCTAAATAGATAAACATAAAAGCAAGACCATATCTAAGTTACAAAATTTGAATCAAAGCATGACACATGTTTCCGAAATACTCGATGACGAGATATTTGACGAGCTCGGTGGCTCAGTCTTGAATGACGCGACTTTGACACCAACGCTCGTGGGTTCGATTCCCACACAAGGCAAACATTTGTGTGTTTGTCTTGGTCTGGATGTTTTAAGAGAGGTAGAGCGCATCAAAGCAGCCCGTCGGGGGAAGTACTTCCACCTCACAGAAAACCACCGCCAAATAACAACTCCCTAGAGGGTTGTTGTGGAAGAAATAGCAGGAAGCATGTGAGTGAGGTCACCAGTAAGCTCCCAAGGAGTTGCTGTATAAGCAGCAGAGGAGGCATCGCGCGAGTGATACTTAATATATCGCAAGCGTTAATAGGTACCGCTTTACATTAGGTGGGCGGTATGCTTGTATGCCTCCCAACGTAATATAAAAAAAAAGAATATGTATACATATTCGTAATTATCACGTGCTCGGCGGTGAAGGAAACACTGTGAAGAAGCCAGCACGTCCAAGAAATTATATTTCGTATGACGTATGGTCTAGCTTAAGAAAGGTCTGATTTTCCCTGAGGTTTGACGGTAGTCGGTCTTCGCCAAATCCTTAGGCTTAGGTGACGGACCCCGCCGATGCTAAGGAACCAGGAATATTTCGTTTAAAGTAAAATAAAAAGATAATACCAACCATTCTCCTACCACTGCTCGAATACTAAGTCTCTTATAAGTGGAAACTGTTTGTAGATTTATTAAATCAATAAGCATGCGGCCTACCTGATGTAAAGTGCTCACCATAGCCTATGAACTCATGAGACTAGCCTTCCATTCTATGTTTCATATTAAGTAATTTGTATCTGTATATACGTACGTACAAGTTGTTAATTTGCGTAAAATCTTTTTAGCACCAGTTGCACTATAATCGCAAGTGTTTGCCATAACTCAGCGTCGTGGTCGTCGGTCGTGAGTTGAAAACGCTCAGATAATTAACTAGGTGTACCCAGGCGCCTATTGCTGGTACCGGCTGGCAGCTATTCATTGGTTCTCAACCTATTTTAAGGCACTTAGAGGCGAAATAATAACAATGATGTAAACGCCTGAGGACCCAGTTTAATAAAGTCGTATTTCACCACATTTATAGCAAACTAATGCCGCGTTAGATGCTCTCCCAATAACAAGTTTTTTCAAAATCGTTTTACTGTTGCCATATAGAACACGTATAGGTACTCGTACATATGTGTATACAAACCAATTAAATATGTTAAAATTATTCAACTAATGAAAGCTATTCGCCTGATAATGCTGAAAATTTGTCACTCTAATAATTAGCTCAGTCTCCTTGATAGTCGAAAATTGAGCGAAAAATTTGTTTACGTAACCACGGATTGACACAAATACACACACATGTTGTTCAGTCAAGCTCTAAAAACAGGAACAACCTCAAAAATGGGAAATTAAAATACAAATCCTCTTACTGTTTTGAAATTGGTAAATAATTCTAACGCTCGAAAACATGTATTATCCATGCTTATACACATTTTAGATGTTTGTTGTGTTGTGAGAAATAGAGCGTTTGTTGTGTTGGGATCCATTACTTGTATTTAATTGCTAGTTGTCTGTAATTAGTCAAGCTGTTTAGGGTTAGCTTGTAAGTAAATTTTTATTTATTTTATTTATTTATTATTATTAAGAAGAGTATACAACAAAAGGATAGACATGTTCTGTATAAACGTAATGTAAAGTAAATGGAAACTGCTATCATTTAGTTCTGATTGTTTTTAGTTGTTGCGCGTCGTTGTTCTGCAACACTTTCATTGTAAGATGAGCTTTATACTTTTGATGTAGAAGTCTTATGCATGCTCATCTTGTTATTATTAATATTATTAGTATTATTACGTATAAAAACAATATTGCGTTAATTAAATAAAAATGAATTATCCCATTCGGAGCAAGCTTTTGAAAAGTTTACAAAGAGTCTTGGCCGGAGGGGGCATTTTGATTTGATACACTTATTGTAAGTACCGTTGCTTTGCCAAATAAAGGGCATAAATAAAAGAACTGGTTCTTAGGACAAAGGACCCTCATAATGAGGCCAGCATATTGTGTGAAGAGCCCTTAGAATGAGGTCTGATATCGCGACGGCAATATGTTTTTTTATTCGCAGCGACTTCGCTTCGGTGTGTAAGGTATTAAAGTATAGTACCATACTTATTATATTAACTTTAGGTTTTGTATAAAAATAGTAGCAAGAAAAATAACATATTTTAGTCAAATGTTTTTGCCTAGAACTTGAAGTGCTGAAATGTAAAACCTAATTCAGCGTCGAATATCCAATTAACTGCAATGTGATTGATGAACCATAAGGCACGTCGTTTTGAAATGCGAATATTGTAGTGTAGATAAAGAATTATGTTCTATGTACCGATATCTTTACGCTAGTAGGGGCTTTGCGAGATAGGTCAAGCGCCATAAGACGGTATTTACGCACCTGGTTCGCTTTATAGCTCCTTTCATGATGAGAGACTCCTGACCTCACCTCTTATTAAACACAAGTAATTTGGTCGCGGTAGGTAAAGCTCTCAGCTCCATCATCCTTCCACTTTATAATTGAATTCATGCATGAACATTGGTGAAAATGCCGCAAATGTGTTAGCATGAAAAAGGAAAATGTAGATAGAGTTTTCCCAGGTATTGGCACTCGCCTATTATCTATTTATTTTCAAACCAGATCCCTTGCGTGATAGGCAGGGAAAAAACGAGCGCTACAAAATGCGGTCATTACACACCTCACTCGCTTCTTTAACATTCACAGTTCTTTTCATGAACTCTTGCCGGTTTCTAATGCTCCTGATATCATCTTACATCATATCTACAAAGGATGTACGAATTATTAGAATATGTATGAATATGCATACTTAAAGTTTTGTACTAACAGGGGGTCTCTGTGTGTCTTACACCCAACACTGTAATGAGTTATATCCCGCTGTCTAGCCAATCTGAACCTAATTCACACACACTAATCTAACCGTGTCAATCTAAAAATCAATATAAACAAATCAGACCCAATGCGACACATCCGTGAAGACCACGGCTAGACGTGGACTTCCTTATTGCATTAACTGATGGAATCGTCCAATCAGACAACAATCCCAACCCAATGTGGACTATTTAACGCCGAGCAACCGGCTCAATTAGGGAGCAGAGGATATGCGGGCCCCTTCCTAGTGGGTGACGAAGAACGATAAAATGCTGCTGTACTATTTTTACTGTTTTACTTTTTTACTGTTTGGTATTTGTTTTCAATTGCTTATGTATTATTTTTATTGTGCTGTTGTTGTAAACTGGCTCTTACTGGGCCATAGTTTATTTTTTTAGTTATTCTTTGGAAGTCGTTTGGCCGTCACGTCTCTGTCGGAACATAGTATCACTTCTTCTTGAATCATTAAAGACATAATAAATTTTCAAGTCGAATGCAATGTACTAATTCAAAGTTAATAAAAGTTATGCTCTAAAATACTTTTTAACCCGCACTGGCGCCATACTACCTACTTAGTGCATCAATATACATTTAAATGGTACTTTACTTTATCTTAGAATCTCAAATTTGGCCTCAAGTTTTTAGAGCACATGCCACTACTATAATCTCAAGTAGGTACTATAATCGCAAACTGAGCCTTTAAATAATATAATAATCCATTTAAATATTCAATGAAAATATACCAATTCATGTTAATTCATAGCCGATAGAGAGATTGCTCATAGTAACTACAGTATTTTCAGAACTGATCTAACATATCACCTTAGTCTCTATTTTACCAACTTATAGTCTGAAAATCACATTAAGTTCTAGTGTTCCGACAGTACAGTTCAGAGTGAACAGATATTTAATAAAAGTACACCAAAAAACGTAAAATGTAAAATAAATATGACGCTCCTGGTAATTGGATGAGAATAATTTAGTTTGCTCCTGCGACATTTTAGACACCGAAGAGCTGAGTACTGATTCCCTCTCTTATTAGTGCTCTGAACAGATTCAAATAGCATCATACCCAGTTAACATTGGGTTTTTTATACTACATGGGACGCCTATGCACGTTGACCAACATAAAAGGAATTGCTAGCGCATTGACACCACAGCTGCCGACACTGCAACTCAGAAGCTTCACGATGATCTTACTTATTTTGGAACAAAACAACTTTCAGGTAGAGTAGGTTAGACCTCTATACGTGAACGAAAATGACGCACCACTTTCTCTACTACATCTACAGGTACATTTATTTATATTCTGAAACGGATGATTAAATAAATCATAAGAATAATTGGTTTAGAAACGTCGTTAAGTTCTGAATAATATATATATATATATATATATACCCTTAGAAAGTCATTCCAAAATCATGCGGAATGACTTATTCCAAACTGGATTTTTTGAGTTTTCTGTTGTTTTCGATAGTTAGGTACTTAATATCTTATAGGTACTCGTATACAAAATTCTCGTGTCACAATGTTAGTTACCATACTCCTCCGAAACGGCTTGACTGATTTTGATGAAATTTTATATGCATATTCAGTAGGTCTGAGAATCGGCTATTATCTATTTTTCATACCCCTAAGTGATAAGGGTGGTCCACCCCAAATTTATATTTTTTTATTTTTTGGACAAAATTATTTATTATAATTGTTTTATGATGTGGCATTAAAAATACATACAATCCTTAATTTTCACCCTTCTACCATTAACCCCTATTTTTATAATACTAAAATAATCCTAGGAATAATTTATATGGCAAAACAACGTTTGCCGGGTCAGCTAGTGAGTAGGTATATATTAAACTGATTTGGGCTTGAATATGGTAACGTTAAACGCTGTATGAGTACAATTAATTAATTGTCAGACTTACCATAAATATTTAAATGTTACGTAATGGAGGAGGTAGAGTAAATGTGTATTAAGAATTATGATACTATGAAATCTTTGATAAAATCTCCTCTTGCTTAAGTGAAGTGTAACCAACTACGAGTATATAGATTTTTTTGTTAACACAGCAACTCCATAGGAGCTTACTGGTGATCTCACTCACACGTAGGAACACAACAACCCTCTAGAGAGTTGTTATTTGGCTGCAGTTTTCTGTGAGGTGGAGGACTTCCCAGACGGGCTGCTTTAATGCGCCCTGCCTATTTTAAAATACGCAGACCAAGACAATCACACATGTTCATGTACACAAATGTTTATCCTGTGTGGGAATCGAACCTACGAGCGTTGGTGCTAAAGTAACGTAACAGCGCGTTTCGCCACTATGCCACCGAGCTCGTCAACTATACTCATCAACGTCTTCATTATAGAACAGTTATGAATTTCCTCGTGTTCTGAAGTCGTTAGTATTCAAGATGTTCAAACTATACAACATGTGGAACTAAGTTTGACTTCCATACAGGATAAATTTTCAAGAATCCATTCGCATTTTATGTGTACGTTAATAGGAAAACTTCTACCAAATTTCAGGTTTCTATGATAATCGATTTAGTTATGTATGTAAAGATAAACTATGTGCGAAAACATTTTGAAAATGATGGGATTCTATAGTGATATTTTATCTAACGATTAAGAAAAGGATTAAAAAATTGTTTAAGATTTGCCATCTGCAGCGTGTAATCTTACGTACGTATTCATACGTGCATATCAATTGGGTGAGATGTATTTTGTTTTTCAAAGCCAAATTTAGATCACAATAAATGTTTTCAATAATTCGGAAATGGTACTGATTGAGCGACCACGACGTTATCTTTCCAAAAACCTACATTAAGGTACAAAATGCATAACAAATATAAACTTTTCCACTATAAAGCCGAGTATGACACGAAGTCACAATATAACTCTGGAACGACCCATCATACATACATCTCACAGTCAAATCTTAAGGTAATTTGTGACGATTTTGTAGCTCATTTAATATGCAAGGAATATAAAGTGCTGAAGGAATCGATTATACGTATAATGGTGACAGCTGCAAATCAAGACTATCTGAATATCAAAGTGCGACATGACACCGTGTACGCTCCCCACTCTATATTCATTATTATATATGAAATATGGAGGGCTAGTCCCGTCTGCGACCTCTTATTATGTACGTAACTTTGCGTTTTCTATAAAATTACCATGTTCAAGTGTGTTGTTTACACATATCTATGTTTAGATGGAACGTTCTAATTTATTCGGAAGGAATATGCGAGCCACAGTATGAGATTTTCGATGTACGGTTTTGTCAATCTATATGTTCATTGGTAGTCCCCTCCGACAATACTAGGGCCGCAAAATATTGTGTAATACATGTTAGTTGTAAAATAAAGTCCCGCAGGGAAAGTTATTCGTCTATGAAATTCAAATTGGCAAATTTGTGCAAAGAACTCCTACAGTGGGTTTAAACGAGTGGTTAAAACTACGCCTATTTTCTAGATGGGTTTTCTTTTTCCGTTACACACCTGTGTAATTAAGCTGGAACCTCACTAAGGCAATGCGAAGATAGCTTCATTCCACGGCGTTTATGTCGGTAATGAAAATGTCGAGGCGGGAACGGCACGAGCTTGGGCAACCGCGAGCTCGTTGGAGAATCTTGTACCACCGTGTCCCTATTTTCTACAATTTTCTTTTAATGATTTTTTACTGAGTAGGTTACACAAAACTTTTGTTATAGACTAAAAAGATAATTGAGCATTAGTTTTTGTGTATTAATTCAGTCGTGCAGGTTTAAAATATCCTGAAGCTAATTTAAACCAATATAGAGCATTGTATGTAGTAAATATATAGTATGTGTTTAGAGAATATAATTTGACTATGAGCAGTTTATAAAAGTTGAACATCGATATCTCTGTCGATCGAAGTAGAAAGTGTTTAAAATGTGCAGAAAAAATAACACTAAATGTACTAATAGCTGTTTATACAAATAAACTGACTGTTTGTAATGTTAAATAATAGTTTTTTTCTAAATGCATATGAATGTGTATAAGGTTTAGGTTTGTAAGTATCAAGTCAAGTGGCACTCGGTTCCCTCTGACTAATCCCCAAGGGATATGGCGTGAAGTTATAGTATAGTATGATAGTAAGTTTGAAGAAACTTTCACTGGTAAATAGCTGCTATTAAAGGAGTAACTTAGGCTAATTTTATTTAAGAAAAAGAATTAGGGTTCCGCGGAAAGTATAAAACTCATTAAATTTTGAACAAATTCCCATTACATCCAGACGAAGAAGCGGCGACCGCTAGTCAATTATAAGATACTCACTGACATATCATTCATGCAAAAATCGCTGAATCCAATATACAAAAATTAAATACTGGATATTTCGGATACCGGGATATATACGGACAAAATCACGGGCAAACTATACCTATAGTAAGTTATGATTTATATACAAACTATATAGTTAATTATGATTAAATATTAAAGTATATTATCAGGAACACCGTTCCTATATGAAATCTATATGTTTGTCTGTGCGTTTGTCTGTGTGTTTGTCTCCCTTTTTTCGTATATTCGAATTTTGACTTCAGATTCGGATTCAGCATAAAAAAGTAGAATAGGAATGTTCAGGAATACCGTTCCTATCTCTTAAGGAACATGGTCAAAATGGCTGGCAATTAAAAAAATAATTTAATTGTTATTTGACGAACCAGGTGTTCCTCTGGCAATGCAAGCTTGCACATTCTCAACTGGTTTTTTATTTAATTTTTACTGCAGCGAATTTTGCAATATTATTTTAACTGGAAAACTTACAGCTACTTTTTTCTGAAGTATGATGCCTTATTAAACATTTTCTACCATTCAACCTGAAAATGTTGCTGGGACCAGATATAGGTACGTACCTATACAAAATAATACATTGCTGTCACAGTAATGTAACCCATGGAAAGTTGAATTAAACAATTTTTAACGGAAGTATCGCGTGTTTTATTTATTTTGTTGAACCTGACTCCTGATTCCTGACAGGAAGACTCTTCCTGCGACAACGGATGCTGCAAAGCAACGTCGATTGAACGACGAAACGTCAAGTTCAACAAAATAAATGAAACACGCGATACTTCCGTTAAAAATTGTTTAATTCAAAGAATAACAATCGCGAAAACCTAAGACAATACCATGGAAAGTTTTCAATCGTACATTGACTCTTTATAAAAAATGTGTTCGGTATCAGTCATAAGAATTCAAAACGTGACTTCACAAGGACTGTTTGTTTATACTACTGCTCCCAGATTTTATACAGTTGTATAAAATCTGTTTGAGAATAGTTTTCATTTTCAGTTAGTAAGAGTATATGATATTGGAATTTTGGATCTTTATTTCTGTCTGCAAAAATATGTAAGCAAACACTTCACTCAATCTCCACTAAATGAATATTGCTCTAAGTAAAGGAACCCTAGTAAATCTTTAAGCAAAATTTGTCTAATGGTGATACATTTTTACTATTATTTTATTATTATTATGCTTTTAGTAATTATGAATCAATTGTTATGTCTCATCACCATTTGTCTCACTTACTTACAGTACAGCTGTAGTTTTTTGTTTTTTAGGGTTCTATACCTTATAAGGAAAAACGAAACCCTTATGGGATCACTTTTTCTCAGGAACGGGTGGATCTATCAAGCTGAAATTAATACCAAATACTCAGACCTACAGTCCCTTCAAACAGTGAAAAAATCAAACTTCTAAGTCAACGAAATCAAAAGATACGGCTATTT
Source organism: Pyralis farinalis (assembly GCA_947507595.1). Lineage (NCBI taxonomy): Eukaryota > Metazoa > Arthropoda > Insecta > Lepidoptera > Pyralidae > Pyralis > Pyralis farinalis. The sequence goes on along the minus strand of OX382276.1, from coordinate 20,536,848 downwards.
ATGCCTCGTTTATGAGCATATTTTGACATTCGCAAGGGAATCAAAACCTATAGGGTACTTCCCGTTGACCTAGAATCATAAAATTTGTTCAGAAGCAATGTCATGTAGCACATGTAAAGAAAAAAATCCGAAAACGTTAATTTGAAGTTCCATCACAAAAAAAAAAATTGCGACAATAATTTGCGAATTTTTTTTTTGCGGAACCCTCAGAGCGTGTCGGACTCGCACTTGACGGTTTTTTTTCTCTAAAGCTTCCCAGTAATGTATATATGACGTACTTAATTCCACATTAGTACGTACCTTACCCATTAGTTGAGCTCAACCGATATCTACTAAGTTTTTTGTGGAACAAGTTAACCATACAAAGTATGCTACAAGTAACTTGACAGTTTATTAATTTGGTATTTTTAATTTTTATCTTCCCATATCTAAAATGTTAGCCGGATCGAGTTTTTATTAGAATATTATTTTGACATAGTGATGCAACTGGATATACATACATAAGTAATATTTTTACAAACATACATACATATCATCACGCCTGTCTCCCATTGGGGTAGGCAGAGACTATAGAACGCCAGGTGCACCGATCCAAACATACCGCTCTCGCTTCTTCCACATTCATCAACCTCTTCATGCACGCTCTTCGGTTTTGGGTACTTTTGATTTGGCCCTTTTTCATCACATCACCAATTTGATCTATGGCCGCCCTAGACGCACACAGCGTCTAGGGCGGCCCCTCTCGACATCACCATTCTCATTAATATTTTTGTGTTGTAATCTTTTGTCTTGTTTGCACGAATAAACTACTGATTGGATTTTTATGCGGTGACAGCAAAATTAAAAAGTAGAGGCATGTTTTTATTTGCTAACTTTTTGATACATTGTTGTTTCTAAGAAGTTTAATGCACACACACATAAGTAATATTACTGATGAACATACATACTGTGAATTTTCACAGTAAGTTTTTCAATTGTAACTCCGCTAAACATGTGTTGGAATGGACTTACCCGTATAGTCGTGGCTCACACTGTGTTGCCTTAATTCGATAAAGTACTATCAAAGCCCGTATCTACAGCAATCTCGACAAAAACAATGTATTTTATTTCTATAAGGGTAAATTACAAGTTCTCTGTAGAACAAGCCTGTGTCACGAAGTAGGTTCAGATAATTACCGAGCTAATCTCGCTGTTGTTTCTCTTTGTTAGAAGCGATTAAAATAATAATCGCGACTCTAATGCCTTGTAATAAGAGATTTATTTTAGTCGGCTAATTAGAGGGCGTGGTTACATCGGATAACTAGTTAGAAAACCAATGTAAATAGGCAGCTACAATCTTGAAGATAATCTGACTTGACAGTTTATCAATTTGGTAACACTGACAAGTAACTGTATGACTGTCATAAGTATGTTTAGTTGCTGGTTCGAGTATAATGATCCAATATTCAAATACTGTCTGACCCTTGCGATCTCTACCCGGATCTCAAGACATTAAGAGATTTTGTTTAATTAGTTTCATTTATCCAATTCTGACGAATCTGAATCCAATTTTGATGAGCTCGGTGGCTTAGTCGTGAGTGACGCCACTTTGACACCAACGCTCGTGGGTTCGATTCCGACACAAGGCAAACATGTCTGTTTATCTTAGTCAGGGTGTTTAAAGAGAGGTAGGGTGCATCAAAACAGCCCATCTGGGGAAGTACCTCCACCTCACAGAAAACCGTAGTTAAATAACAACTCCCTAGGGGGTTGTTGTGTTCCTGTGTGTGAGTGAGGTCACCAGTAAGCTCGTAAGGAGTTGCTGTGTAAACAGCAGAGGAAGCATCGCGCGAGTGATACTTAATATATTACAAGTGTTAATAGGCTGCGGTAACTGCTTTACATCGTATACTTGAATGCCTCCCGACGTTGTAAAAAAAACCAATCTATGTAGGATTGGGTGGATGAAACAAGTCAAAATGGAACAAAGAAACGTAACGTCAAATTCGAATCGCAAGCCGCGATGCGAGGTTGCGTCGTGTCGTCGAGTCAATGTTAATCAATTTGATTAAAATTGTCGGTAGGTATTATTTACTCAATACATATCTACCTAGAATAGATATCCAAAATAGTTTGAAGTAATTAAAAGAATCGTACTTTTATGGTTCCAATTTATTAATTTACGTGGTTGTCATAAATTAATAAATAGGGGTCTTGAGGAACTACTTCAATTCATCAGATACCATTTATAGAGCCAATCAAAAAGGTCAAAATATGAATGAAAGGAGCTACACATTAAGAACTAATGTGAAACTTTTATAGTCCAAAGAAGCCCTTGTAATTAGTTTAGATGCTGGAGTAAAATGATTTAATACAAATATTTAGCAAATGTGTATTTTCCGATATTTAACAGAACCCATTAACACGCTCAGTAGACACGACCGTACAAAAATTACTGCCTGTGCACTAATCACATTGAATTTAAAAATACTACATCCCTCCTTTTTATTAAAAGAAAGAATTAGTTACTTCAAAAATTCTATTTAATTAATAAATAGTACAGTGAACCATCTCATTAGTACTATTAGATCCAAGAACATAGCGCACAGAGATCGATACGTTGTATGATAACAGCTTGATAGCAACGGTGGGTCTATGACCCTAACATCAGTTTGAATAGCGAACTGTCACTTCGATTGGCCACGGCTTATCTAATTGAATTTGTCAAACAATGGGAGGTGTCGGCATAATCAGCACGCCTACGTCGTGTTCGATCGCAGCTTTGTTTAGAAAGTTTAGTGATGCTGACGTGGGAATTCCCTTCACTATGCTCAATGCAACATGCAGTATCTCATATTTTAAATTGTATTCAGCTTTTTGGCTGTTCTTTATTACTACTTTTTTTTTTGCAAACAAATGTGTCATTAAAGGTCAGTGTCCAGTGGGTAATAATCAACCAAGCGTTAGCCGTTCTTTGGCCTATTATTCCTTCGTGACGCGTTTACTTTCAAAGTTTCTATTTTTTTCGTACCTTATATATTACTCATGCAAAAGCTTATTGAGTTAGATTTATTAGCTATAAATTCTTAGATAATATTATCTATCTATCTATAACTATCTATAACTTCATGCCAAAACCCTTGCGTGGTACGCAACAAGACTGGATACTTACAAACCTCACTCGCTTCTTTAAAATTCATTGCTCTTCTTATGCACGCTCGCCGGTTTCTAAGGTCCCTGACATCACCTTCTGATAAAACGTGATCAATTTGGTCATGATAATATCATATGCTAGAAAAATGCATCTTAGTATATAACTCTTATAACAGATGACGGCTAGATGGAAAGAACGGTAGAAAATTCTCGTGAGGCGATATCGTAATATGTGGCAATGTTTATCAACCTCTTAGGTTGTGAATGGGCTGCTGAATATCTCAGCAAAATTGTCGAGAGTAATTGATGCCTGTGGACGTCGTCCTTAAGTACTCCTTGATTGACGATGGAACGATGAAATTTCCAGATAAGTCGCTAACGTTGAAGTAGAGATACTGCTTTGTACGTATACTGTGCTTGTACTGAACAAATACCTAACAGGACATGCGTATTTAGCATTTACTAGTGTTCCTGCCAGCTGTAAGCGTTTAGATACATCTTTTAGATAAGCTTGTTTTATGTTAACGTATGTGTGCTACCCTAGCGTAAAGTTTCCTATTTGAAATTTCGACATAAAATTTGTATATCTTTATCAAAGTTGTCCTAATATGATGGATGACTTATGAGCTTTATGGCGAGCCCAGTGGTTTTGTGGTTAATAATGGTTATGATAACATCGTTGTATGTAATGTCGCTGTGCGTGTCATGTTAATCAAACACGCAGGTTAAGCAATGTCGATGGCAGCCGGTCTATGAATGGATTTATTTATCTCGAGCTTCTTTGTGCTCCGGATATTAAGTCGGTATGTCAAGTCGGTCGCGGCTGTTGTCGATAGATGACAGTCGTTAAGCTAAATCAGTGGCTTTCGGGTGGCTTGAAAACACTGGCCTCCAATCTGCAGTTGAGTAGGGTGGTGGAGTAAGTATGCTCTAAATCTTATAGGTTGTTGTTGGAATGAATTAAAATTGGTATAGTAGTATCTAGTAATCAAGGATTTTGGGTTCACTTCCCGCCCAAAATAAATATTTGTGTTTTGTATATATTATAGTAGGTAGGTACGTACTTACGAAAAGTATGTATATATGCTTTGGTTGTTTACTATTTATAGTATAAGCTTGATTTAGTTAAAGACTAGATGACAATAGATACTTTACATGTAATATTTATTTCATACTAGTGACTCGATCTAGCTTCGTATGGGTTTTTTTATACAACGTCGAGAGGAATACGACCTACTTAATGTAAAGTGGTTACCACAGCTGATAAATGCTTGTAATATAGGAAATATCTCTCGCGCGTTGCCACCTCTGCTGTTAACACAGAAACCCCTTAGGATCTTACTGGTAACCTCACTCACTACTTCGATTTGGAGCAGGAGTTGGGAATGCGGGTCACCGAAACCACAGTCTCCGAAATAGTTTTGGGGGGAAATAGATCTAAATTTATAAAATACTGCGTCAGTCTAGCTACGGTTGTCATTGATCGCAACAAGCAGAGCAGCTTCACCTAGGACTAATGCTGTATACCTCGGTTATACCCCGTATAGCCGATGGGATCGCGCTGGCTAGGTGGAGCTGTGAAGCCCGCTGTCGCCCGTGGATGGACTGACGCAGTATGGGAAGGGAAGTTCGAAAATAACCGCAGTTATTTCACTGGTGTTCTAAGATGGGCAAAAACGAAAGATGATGAATGAAAGTTAGAATTACGGAATGAATGAGAATATGATGTATGAATGTGTTTCGGCTGGAAAGAATATTATGATGATGATAGCCTTGCCCATGGCAGGGGTGCAAGTTATACAATAAAAAAAAAAAAAAAAAAAAACCTCACTAGTAGGAGCACAACTACCCTCTAGGGATCCAGAGAGTTGGTATTTGGCTGCGGTTTACTGTGAAGTGGAGGTAGCTTTAATGCGCTCTACCTCTCTTTAAAATATCTAGTAAAAGATGAACAGATATGTTCGTGCACATAAATATTTGTGTCCTTATGGGAATCGAATCTAAAAGCCTTGGTGTTAAATTAGCGTCATTAACCACTTGCCACCGGGCCCATCCATAGGTGTAATTTATAATGAAGAAAATGAGAAGTGCGCTTAGCAAAAAAAATGTATGTTAAGTATTATATGAATGTATCTATCTTCATTGATCTGTCAGTCAATCAGTCAGTTCAGTGGAGATTCCGATATTTGTAAGCCTCAATGATGGCATTTTTTCCCAATAAATCACGAAGTGACATCAATTTAATCTTTTCGACATACGGTTCGAATACACCAAAGATATGTTCACCACCGATAACACACTGAAAATCGCTTTTAATTCAATTGTTTGTAACAACATATAATTTTTTTAAAGCTGGATTTGTTTTTGTTATGGAAACATAAACTGAAGAACTGTCAAATGAAACTCATTTCTTATTAAACAAATTTCCGACTTTTACGATGAATTTTCCAAAAAAATGTCTCACACAAACCTTGTTGTGACAATAACAAAGTAATCACTGTCCGGTTCTGTTTGTTCTGTTGTTGCATCAGTTGATTTATATTTAAGAACACCTTGTTAAATATAAATCAACTGATTTATATTTAAGAATTTTAAATTTAAGTATTCAGACAGTATAGATGACTTCATAGAGACCTCATACGTCATCGCACAAAGAGTATGTCATTGCAGTTGTAGGATTCTTAGCGAAACTTAGTTTCGACTGGCACCTCGAAGCAATTAGTCACGTATACTGCTGCTCGATGTTCCTTATCTTTAGAAGATGATTCTACCACTCCAATGTTCGCCTTACTATGTACTTCACTCTACTGTGTGTTCATTGGAACGTTTCACATAGAAGATTAGTAACTAGAAAATTCAACCATATTTTTATGTGCCTATCAAGTACACTGCATACTACCGCTACTGTAGTGCTTTCTGTGCTAACTCTTAAAGTTTTCAAATCGTTTCATAAATACTACATATAGTTACTTTAAAGATACATATTTTTACTAAAAACATAAATTAATTTCATTAGGAAGGATTCAAAATATTCCGGACTGTAAAAGTACCTCCACCAATTTAAAAGGTTAGGTAGAATACCTATTATCCCACATAATAAAACAAAGGTATTACTGATTACTAAATTAATACATTGCAGATTCAAGTTAGCAATAGAAACTAGAATTTGAATATTACAGATATTTTGATACCAGTATTTTTCGCATCTACCCTAGAGAGAAATATATGTATAATATTTGGATATGATCTGAGATCTTAAAGATATGTTTATACTTGGTGAGGTGTTTATTTACAGATCATCGTTTGGAGGCTCGTGATTTCAGCATTCAGTTAATGACATTAATTTCAGCAGCCTGATCACTTAATGAAAACCTAAATGGGAAACCATTCCACGCTAGATAAACTGTTAGTTTATTCTGCCTATACAAATCTCATTGGTAGTCAGCTGCAATTAGAATTATATAATCGTTTGACTACAAAAATAGCCTCTATCCCAGCATTCGCGGAATGATCGCATCACAAATCAATTTCCTAAATTGAAACATGACTGAAGGTACAATAGTTGTTTTTTTCTCCTCGCCCCCCATTGAAGTCGGTGATTGAACTTCTAATTGGCAGTAAGAACTGTCATCGGTTACGCTAGTTAAAGAAGTCACGTTATCCCCTGGATCCTATTTCTATTATTAAGCACAGTTGCATTATGAAGCGTTGGTGATCTGGTCCAAAATACAATGTAGCCAACTGGGATTAAATGAATTGAAATTGAACCGTTAAGTGCCGAAAAACATTTGATATCTTCTGACAATTGGACGTGTTCAAATGGTTTTAAAAATTCAGAAGTAGATTCAGTAGTAGCCAAATGATTCTGAATCGAATATACCCATAAATAGGCCAGGGTTGAAAACTACAACTACTTCAGTCAGGCCATGCAGTATAGTCTAGGTAACTTCAACAAAGACATGGACATACGCATCGATTGATGTGGACAGAATTTGGGAAGCTTTGGTACATGTCGGAATTAATTGCCATATGCTTTATTAAGTTTGATGACTGAGGTGTTCTGTTCCCAGGTTAAAAGATACACTGCAATGGAGTACGATTAGATTAGATTAATTAAGCTCTATCACTCCTTTAGAGTATAAGCTCAGAGTTTCACTTAGGAACAGTAATTGGAACAGGGAATTCAACGAACCTACGTAAAATGTGACCGGCATTAGACCACATTTCGTAATTAAGTAATTGGGGACAGAGGAGAATAGAGGCCGCATATAGAGTTTGTACTATTGACTATATACCCTCACTCTAGACAGACAGATGTTCTTGCAAAGAGCGGAAAGAAATAGTGAAGGACATTGGACCTAGCAACGGCTAGATACAGGCTGATGAAGATAATATACACTTTGGTATATACGAGTATATTGAATTGAAACGATTATTATTTGCACTGATCTGACAATTTATTTATGATAATATATTTATCAACATTTCATTATTGTCGCACAGAAATCTATAAACATTTGAAAACGTTTGCTAATAGTTATTTCAGAAATAAAAATCCTCGGATCCCATTTGCTAAGGTAATTGAATTCATCATCAAAATGATTTTTAACGAACGGATTTTACAAAAATATGCGACGGCGGGAGAATGTTTGCACATTTTTCGACATAATAGTGCTATCTATTTATTCTATTGGCCCGTAAGTCAATTTCAAGTGGACTTAATTGAAACTACCTATAAAAATGTCAATGTTTTTAAGAGATACAATGACAAAGACGCAACGATGCTTCTATCATATAACACCCGTCTGTTTGACCGAGAAATATTTTTTTAAATCGATTCAAAGGTTTACTCTATGACAGGGCCACAGCATAAAGAACAACATGTGAATTCCCTTAATGTATACGAAAATAAACTATAGATGATTTTTAATCAAGCATTTATAATTCATTTAGATACCAAAGCTATTCAGTAACAACGTTGTAATTGCTTGCGGTAGCAGTGAGCGCCGCAAGCGGGCACGACTAGCAGTTCGTTAGCTCCTCTCTCATTTTGTTTCTACTGAAGAGGAAACATGGTAAATTACCATATTTTTAGTAAAATTGACACTTCACCATTATCTACCGGTCGGGCACCGCAGAAGTCAACGCTCTCGAACCATCCGGATCTAATTACGAGGCGTCATTAACATGGCAGAGCCGGCACGTCCGTCTAGGAAATGGAATCGAATCATTAGTAGTTTGATTACAAAAAAGGCTTAATAGAAATATAATAACGCTGGACGGAGAAGAAATTGTAAAAAGATTGTAGAGCGTTCCAATAATTGGCGGTTATTCGTCGATACGGTTTGGACCGAGTAATGGGCTGGGCTGGGACGCCTCGACGTGACTTCAGCCTTCCCCTCCCGATATTACAATTTAGCGGCATTTGCAGATCGATCTTAGGTAAAGCACAGTCCGATAATGTTTACGTATATCACCACACTTATCTCTATCATTTATGCGGATTCTCTTTTCTTTTACTGTCGTGAAAATCAGAAAGGCATCTCATAGGACATATCCTATGAGATAACTTTCTGATTTTTACGATTTGAATCTCGATTTGTTTATGCGACGTGATCCAAGTTACTATAGATTTTTTTTTATACTAAGGTCGAGTGCCGTAGAAGCATATGGCCCATACGGTAAAGTGGCTACCGTAGCCTATTAAAAAGATACGATTTGGCTCTACACTGTGTTGTTAATACATACCTACGTAAACCAAGATTAAATTTCACACTTTTATTTCAAGATTTTTTTCTTTAAGCCGTTTAACACAAAATTGATTTAGTTACTTAGAACAGAAAGGCGAATACTTCAGTATTGTTCGACTACGGGCAATGGTAAGAGGCCCGACGAGTAAAAAATCGATTGCGCACAGCAAAATTTAGAGGTTTTTAGAGGGCCGGCAACGCATGAGTGACATACCTGGTGTTGCAAAGTCCATAGCCTACGGTAACTGTTTACCATCAGGCAGGCCGTATGCTTGTTTGTTTAGTGGTATACAGCAAGAGCAGATACATAGATGTATTAAATTACATATCTAGTATACAAGACCCAATATCACTTTCTAAAATTTATTGTTGGCCTGCCAGTGACTACTATAGAAAATTTTCTGAAAATGAAGTTATTGGCTGATATTTAGAAGAAACTTAGACACAATCGTAAATATAAAGAACCATCAATAGATTATGAGGAAAAAATACAATATAGTGTTCATGCGTCTATGGATTGATTCGTTTTCCTAAAATAAAAATGGAATATTTCCACAGACAAATTATATTATTTAAAAAATCTATAAATTTACACCAATCTCTCGCTTACTGTTCTATATTTATAAAACCTCATTGAGGCTGAATGCCTGTTATTATTGTATTTACACTAAAATGAGTGGATACTCTAGCCTCGATTTGCGAATAATTTGATTTCTGAAGATTGGTAATAAAACATGCAAGTCGTATGTCTTATAACAATTGTTTCGTATTGTATAAATACGCATGTGTTACTATATGTACAGTTATGTCGGTTGATTGCGGATTAATCCAAAGAAATTATCGTAAAAAATTTGATTGATTGTCAGTAAGTAGGTACGTGGAATCATGTGGCAGATTTTAACATCACCAATCCAATGTAATTTGCTTGCTCATTGAAATGCTTAAACATCGGCGCATTTTTTCTGTTTACGATAAGTTTATTATCATGGGAATGATACCTCTCATTTTAATTCAATAGAGTTTAAGCCGATATATATTTTTTATTAATAACATGATATATGTAATGTGGCAATGCATTCTGTGCCTATGGTCTGACCACCGCTTAATTTTAGCACCAATGTCGGTACCACACGAAAGCAATAAATATCTGTAACTATTATAAAGCGTTCAAAAGAGATAGTTTTCGCTTATCAAGAACGGGCTGCCCTATTTTCTTTGTTGCCTTGGCAAGAAAAAGATGTAAAATCGCCATAATAACTACGAAGTCCCACGGTAGAGTTATTGTGTGTCACTTAGGTAGAAACAACTGGTTATGAATAGTTACAGAAGCGTACTTAAATTTGCAACATCTAAGCTCGTAACTAAACTTATTATCAACACAGCTCTAGAGTTCTATAATCTCACTTACACGGCCATAAGAAACAAATGAAATCGAAGCAAGTCGAGAAAGGCTTAAACTATTCGCTCTCATTTTTAAAATCAGAGCCAACCTGGAGCAGTTGGACTGGGGCTATACGTCCATCTTGGAGAATATCGCAGAAAAGCCCCTGGAGGGTTGCAGTATTACTACGAGTGTGCGAGGCAACCAGTAAGCTAACGAGTCGCTGCTGCATTCGCAGCGGCAGTGGCTATGCTATGCGTGAGTGGTACCTACTTAGTGCATTGTATGGATAGGCTATTATATCATAGTCAATAAGAGAATGTTACATTAAGTATATTTTTTTGTAAAGTCAAACTTACACCGACTCGACTTTATTAGTTTCGTAACGTAGTAAAGACAAAATTCGCCACACAACAACATAGCTATGTTCGGTGGGAGCGTATTTGGAATGGCTCCTAAAAAATTTAATAAGTTACCAAAAATGTAAAAGATTAGGCTATTAGTGAATTTAAATAGATATTGCACTTGATTTTATCACAGATATGCTATTACATTAAAGACTTTCTTCGATTTTATATTGGACAGTAAAATTCTAATATCGGTCAACAATAAAACTGATAGTATTTAAGATTTTTATGTTTTACATGCCTTCTAAAAGGTAAAGTGTACATGGGAAATTGTCAAATGCCACCTAATTATAGTAGGTACCTACAATTTTACGCCAATAAAATTATTGCTAGATTGAAGTTTTGTATTATCATCAATTACACTTAATACCTATCAAAATATTTAATGTTCAAAAAGGGGTATAATGAAAATCGATTCAGTAATACCTACAACTGTCACTACAATGGATTAATGAGAAAGTTGCAGGTTTTTATAAATTGTCAAGTTACAATAAAAAGCATAAGACGCCTAGTCTTAAACCAATCAGATTTCTGACGGCTTTAAAAGGAACCCAAAATCATTACAATATGGAGCTCTTTAAGGCAAGAAAGCAATGGACTCATTACGTCAACTAAAACTTTATCATCATTTTACATCAATTAAAAGTGATGTGCTTATAGAGGATGACTCTATCTATTAATATTTCTCCAATATCGTAACAGACTGACAAACTGCGTAGTCAGCTTAAACCAGGAAGGAAATGACCTGTGGAGACCCAATGACACGATTTTGTATAGTAAATAAACTCACCGCTATGAGTCGGGGCGTAGAGTGGAACGCGCAGCACTAATTAATTGGTGCAGCACAATATCGCGTCACTTCTCGGTTTACTAGGCACTAAAACACTGTTTTGGTGAATGAAGGGTGCCTTGCACTTGGTGCCGCGCAGTCAAGTAATTAATTGGTTAGTGGCCTAAACCGTCGTAACGTGATTGTCACAAGCCAATAGAGAACTGAATTGATCGTGGTAGAAACTTGAAATTTGACTATGTAACATTGGATTGGAAGCATACTAGCATACGGTCCATTTGATGTAAAACGGATACCGTAGCCTATCAACGTATGCAGTACCTGAATTATTTGTTACCACCTATCGATAACAAAGCAACTACTTAGAGCTTACTGGTTAACTCATTCATTTGCAGGAACACAACGACTCTTCAAAGGGGTATTCTGTTAGGTGGGGATATTTCCCCAGATGGGCTGCTTTGATGCCGTCTCTTGAAGACATCTAGACCAAGTCTCAGTCAAGTATATTTGTCCTGTGTTAAAATCGAACTCACTAGCATTGGTGTTAAAGTATTATGGCTAAGCATTCCGCCACTGAGCACGTCATTCAAGGTTTCAGGGAAATTAATAACCAATTTGAACTTTATTTCGTTGATTGAATTTAATTTTCTTTCATTCAAATCTTTATACTACTGCAAGTAAATTGGAGTTATTTTTATACTAGATCTAATATAATATTGTATATACCAATGTGTCTGATTGACTGTGCCTTTTCATGGTTAAACCGTTGAACGATCATACTGAAATTTGACACAGAAGTACACATGAACTTATTATAACGATAAAGGAAACTCCATGCGTGTAAATCCGAGACAGAAGATAGCAAACAATTACTGGATGAGTGCGCATGAGTGACACCCCATGTCTTGCAAATATCCATAGGCTACTGTAACTACTTACCATCAGGCAGGCCGTACGCTTGATTGCTGCCTTAGTGGTATAAAATAACGAATCATTCAAAACGCGTACAAGACGGTTTTTACGTTTCTCGCATTCAGTAACAACCCCTTATTATAGGGATTGAAGTATCTTTATGAATCTACTGTTCATGGGTTTTGCAGTGTGCTTATGTCCTTTTTCAAGTCCAATTTACACTTCTAATGTGGTTGGTATAAAGCAGTCCATCCTTTGATACTTTATTATTAATATAATATAATATTATAAATGTGAATGTGTGTTTGTTTATCCTTTTTTCACTTCAAAACGGAGCAACGCAGTGATGTGGTTCTTTGCATGGAGATAGTGGGAGAGTCCGAGAGTGACAAGCTACTTTCAATCGCGGTAAAATAGCTCACTCCCGTGAAAAACAAACACGTTTTGTTTCCATTTGACCGCGTGCTACTTTTGATTTAGAAAATGTATTAGGGTTTCACGGGAAAATAAAAAACCCCATGAAATTGTGAACAAATTCCAATTCCACCCGAATCAAGTCACGGAGTGCCGCTAGATTTAGAATATTTCTTTACAATCCTAATATATCTATCTATCTTCTATCTATAATATTATAAATGTGAATGTCCGTTTGTTTGTTACGCTTTCACGCGAAAACTACTGAACCGATCACTATGAAACTTTGTACACATATTCTTGGAGGTAAGTATGAGAAGTAACATAGGATACTTTTTAATAAAAAAAAGAATTATTTTTTATCAGTGTGAGCGAAGCCGCGGGTAAAAGCTAGTATTTACATAAAGTGGACACTAACATATAATAAAAACTTTTTATGTATAATATAAGTTTTTATTATGATACTGTTAATTTGATATCAAGAGGCGTACGAGCGTGAAACTTCAGTATCACTTTAATCTGATTTGGCTCTTTTTTTAACTTTTAAGGGAGACGTGTTAAAGATCAATTTGTAGCAACTTTTTAGATGTAGTCGAACGTGTGCAACCTTACAAGACATTTTTTTTAATGTAAATTAATTTGGGAGCTGTATAACCCGTTGTTATTTTACAGAGATGTAATTGTAACACTGTGTTAAAGGATCAACTTTTAGTTCAACAACTATGATGAAATTACCGACCTATAGGTATATCGTGTACTAAGAGTTTTGCACGTTACTTGCACCGCATTATTAAGTTTGTTCAGGAAAGTGAGGTATTCAGAAACATTATATTTTTATTCATAACTAGCTGTGCCCGCGACTTCGTCCGCGCGGAATAGTTTTTTTTTTTATTATTTATTTATATTAATAAAAATAAATAATTTTTCTAAAATAAAGGTAGCCTAAGTTACTCCTTATTACATCAGCTATCTGCCAGTGAAAGTCCCGTCAAAATCGGTCCAGCCGTTTCAGAGATTAACCGGAACAAACAGACAGACGGACAAAATTTGTAAAAATATTCATTTTGGTATATGTACTGTGTACCTATACATCCATATGCATTTAGTTATTTTAATATTACAAACAGACACTCCAATTTTATTTATCTGTATAGAAGATTATTATTATATTATTACATATTATGTTATTATACTCGTATTTATATAAAAAAATGCGTAGTTTATGTCACAAAAAATACGTATTCTGTGAAAATATAATAAAAATAAAAGTGCAAAGTCCCCCGAAGGGAAGAAATTTCCCCCTAATTTTAACAGTTTTTCATATTTTACGCAGGAACCCTAAATATTTACGGGATAAAAAGTACCCTATATTGTGCTCTGAACAGTCGTCTACCTACCAGTGAAAGTCCCGTCAAAATCGGTCCAGCCGTTTCAGAGATTAGCCGGAATATACAGACAGACAGACAGACAAAAATTATAAAAATATTCTTTTGGTATATGTACCGTGTATATATCCATATGCATTTAGCAAACAGCGGTTATTTTAATATTACAAACAGACACTTCAATTTTATTTATCTGTATAGATTGGTTAAACAAGGCTAAAAATTTTAGCTAATCCTAACTACATTCAACTCTAATCTGAACTAAGAAAGGTGAAATACGAGTCAGACTCAGCCTGTAGGTACCTATATTACAATAAACATCAGTCGGGACCGATAGGCAGCGGTTCGAATACAATGCACACAGCGTTACTTAGTCCTAAACTAAGCAAAGTTTGTACTATGTTACTAGACAACTGATAAACATGTGTAGGTAATCCAAACCAAGAGACATGTTCATGCGCACAATTTATTTTGTGTGGGAATCGAACCCGCGAGTGTCGTGGTGTCAAAGTGACGTTGCTAACCACTGTGCCATCGGACTCGTCAAAATTAAATATGACATTACATACTGAACTGATGCGTAATCGGCTATTTTTAGCATCTATTAAATCGTTTAAATTTTTTTAACAATAATCAAAAGCTATAGATACTTATTTGTTTAGGTTTTTATGGTCCGTTTTGGAAATAAAGCCGGCGCCAGTAATGCGGACATTATAGTCAAATAGGCCAATTATCCGCTCACGGTAGGTTAGCGCTGGTATATTAAGTACCTAGATTTTTATGTACGTAACCTTTTTTAAATTATTTTATTACCTCTGAAAGTTTAGCGACGACACGACGGCGCCTTATTAATATTTCTTTATCTAGATGAGATTGCATCCTAATATTTGTCGTCAGTAACCAACGGTTGAGTAAGTAGAAATGGTGACATCTACTTTAGAGAATTGGAAAGCTGGTTCGATTTCCGCTGTTCAATATTTGTAGTACAATTTTCGTAAAATTGGTAACAATGCTGAACGTTTGAGTGACTATCAGACGTAAAGGGATGAACGGTTTGGATGTTTTTATAATATACTAGCTGTGCCCGCGACTTCGTCCGCGTGGAATTTAACAAAAAAGTTATTGTTCAGTTCGCAGAGTTTACTATAACTTATTAATTCTGTATTTCGCGTATAGAAATACCTATGCTAATTTTAATGAGATTCTTCTATTATGTGAATCGCACCCCCGAAGGGGAAGATATTTCCCCCTAATTTTAACAGTTTTTCATATTTTACGCAGGAACCCTAAATATTTACGGGATAAAAAGTACCCTATATTGTGCTCTGAACTCTACCTACCAGTGAAAGTCCCGTCAAAATCGGTCCAGCAAACAAACAGACAGACAGACAGACAAAAATTGTAAAAATATTCATTTTGGTATATGTACCGTGTATATATCCAGATGCATTTAGTAAAAAGCGGTTATTTTAATATTACAAACAGATACTCCAATTTAATTTATCTGTATAGATTACATAGTAAAATGTAAGCTATATGTAGCGTCGGAATTAAAGTGATGTGTAAAGTGGATATGATAGCCTATAACGCTGGTAATACATTAAGTATCACTCTCGTGATGCCACCTCTGCTGCTAACACACCAACTCCGTGGAAGCTTACTGGTGACCTCACTCGTACGCGGGAACACAACAACCCTCCAGGGAGTGGATATTTGGTTGTGATTTTCTATGAGGTGGAGGTACCTCCCCAGTCGGGCTGCTTTGATGCAAACTACCTCTCTTAAAAACACCCAAACCAAGACAAACATACATGTTCATGCACACAAATATTTGTCTTGTATGGGAATCGAACCCACGAGACTTGGTGTCAAACCGCGACGCCACCGAGCTCGTTAAAAGTTATATCACTTCTACAATTTTTAATCTCTATATATATATAAATTTAAGCGAACGTTCTGCTGTTTGTATGCTATTTTCATTTACTTTCGAATTTATAATACCTACTGGTATTGATTAGTAGGTACCAAAGTATCCAGCACGTAGGTAGTTATACCTTGTTATTATAAATGCTCAATTATCAATGGTACCTTTTTCATTATTAAAGGGAGCCGAAATAATGAGAAAAGATTATTTAGCTATTGTTTCATAATGATGTCGAAAGAAAGAACATAGCCATTCATAGGTTATCAGTTTACCAGATACCTAAACATTCAATTGTCTATTATTTTTACCACCCAAGTAGTTCCCATTCACGCAAAGTACACTAACGAGAATCGTTCATGGAAACCTTGACATATTCGTGAATATACTCGATTTATAAATTCTTTATTTATCTGTGACCAAGATTTCAGTTATTTTTCTTTTTATTTCTCGTGGCTACAACAGGAAAGGCCCGCTTAATGCAAAGAAGCCACTGTAGGTTATCGGGATGCTTGGAGCGCAAGAAGTATCGCTCATGCGTTGGAACCCCTCACTAACGCAGTAGCTCAGGACTTCCTTGGTAAGCTCAATCACTCGCAGGAACTAAATAATCCTCCAGAGAATTTTTATTTGACTGTATTTTGTACGTTAGAAGCACATCGTCAGTTGCCTGTTCCATTGAATACTACAGTACTGATCTACCTTTTACGCCAGAGACTCGTTCAGCAATTGGCAAGGTACACCACGTGCATTGAATGTCGGTTTTGGTTCTAAAGATGTTAGGGAGCCACTCAAAATCGTGCGTATCCTTCATCGCAAATGAGCGAAATAAAATACCTACATAACTTTAGTGGTTTAGCTTTTTAGTTACCAATAGCGATACCAATTGTATACTACTAGTACTACACCTGATTTGAATTTAAAGAAGTGAACATCCCTTATTTCCTTTTGGCAATCTACAAGCCCGACTCACCAACGATTCTTGAGATATTGAAGGAATTGATCTGTAATGGATTCCGCCTTTCAATTGATCTCCCTACTTATGCCATGATATCTTCGATTCCAGCAAAAACGTCTTTTGTTGTTTGACAAAACCCCTTGTTTTCTACTGAGCACGTCCTATATATTGAATTGTACATTGAAATAATTAGTTGGTTAACGGCACTTTTGAGATAAGCCTTTGTGCTTCGGTAATTTAATATTTTTTGTACAAAACCCTCACGTTTGAGTAGGCGT
Source organism: Pyralis farinalis (assembly GCA_947507595.1). Lineage (NCBI taxonomy): Eukaryota > Metazoa > Arthropoda > Insecta > Lepidoptera > Pyralidae > Pyralis > Pyralis farinalis. The sequence continues at coordinate 20,519,520 of OX382276.1, read as the reverse complement.
TGGAAAAAATGTATTGTCAGAAAAATCAAGGTAAAAGAACAATATTATGTGGTTTACGTGTTTTTTTTTTGTGTATTTATGAAAAAAAAACATTAGTATTCTACGATAAATAAGAACCATACATCCATGACGATGAAAAATAATAATATCTATAATTTTTTATGCTATGTGTCAAACTAGCGACCTGTTCGGCGGACGTGATTCGATTAGTGTAACATGAAGATGCTTGCAATTATACCTACAAGAGGTTCACGCGACGCGAAAGCGTAAGACGCAACAGAACCTAACCTCATCATCATCATCTGAGCGTCATTCCGCTCAGATGATGATGATGAGGTTCTCGCGTCGCCATTTTCACTGCTAACGCAGATTACCCTCACCTTCCTCGTCACCGTCATTATTAAGTTAATTGTAATTCAGTTAATATTTTTTAAACATCATCATGTAAACATCAATTTAACTGTAATATTGGCTAGAACGTACGAATGTATTGGTATGGCACACAAACTAACAAGCCACTTGCCTACGCATGAAAATACCCCGCGTTCATAAAAACGTGTTTTAACGTCTATATATGATATATTTTCGATTCGAGTCTACTAATCAATGATAAAATATTTTAACCAATAAGCCACTAAGTACAGTGATGTTTATCGGTGAACTAGCCAATGATAGCTCCGCGTTCTACTTTACCACCAGATACAGTGGTGAATGTGGTTACTACGTAAAATCGCTTTCGTCGGTTCTCCATAGTTTATTCCCTTAATGGTAAAGCATGAGCTTGATTACGTAGTGCTAGTTAACATTAAAATTTTCCCTTTAATATGGTAATGATGTAACATCGCAGAGACTTTATGTATTTCACAAAATGACCTTTGTATCTAGAACTTCACGCTCTTGCGGGGTAGGCAGAGAGAACAGAGTGCCATGTGACTTGATACATACACACCTCACTTGTTTTTTAACATTCACAACTCTTTTTATGCACACTCGCTGGTTCTTGAGGTTCCTGATATCACCTGATAAAGCAAGATCAGTTAGGTCTTTGGCCTTCTTCGGCTCCTACATCATGTCACTAGCTTCTCCCAAGGTCTTCACAAAACCTTCACAATGTTGATATAATTTTCCATAAATATTTCCCGTCCTCACTTAAGGGTAAGTAGTACCTACCCTTAAGTGAGACAGTACGTTATAGTTGTGATACAAGCATTGTTTTTGAACTAGCTTCGTTTTTTTCTCATCAACTTTAAGTAGATGTCCCATTGAATGAAAATATTTAGATATTTATGTCTTTGATCGTTAAGGAGCTTTAAATATCACATTATGGCTTTATATAAAACTATAGATCGGTTGCGCATGCCAAATTGTAAGGCTCGTTTGTGACTCACTGACGAACAGACATCTAAGGAAGCCACGTGTGTTCTTCTTTGACAAAAATGGGATGTTGCACCAAAAATCAGAGAACCAATAAAATTTATTATTTTTCTTGGGTTTTGAGGCTTTTTTTTCAATTATTATTTTTGACGATTATTACGTTACTTGAAGCTATAATCAATTATTATTACCTTAACTAACATAATGTTAGAAGTGAAAAAATTATATACATTTTATTTTCTAAAGAATATTAATCAGTTTTTTACTTAAGTACACGAGGATGTATACTTTAGTAAAAAAGGCACTTCGTTTAATTAAATCTTATATTAAGTAAAGCACACGTGATAACTTCGTAACCTATAAGGTACAAACCTTTGCAATAAGTATGAAATGTGTAAATTACTACAAATTACATCGCAGCGTGCCATCACGATCATTACTTCGAAATCATATTAATAAATATTACTATTAAATAAAAACTAGCAATCTGTTAATTCCTGACTCACGAAGATCACCTCCCACGATGCAGAACTGAAGAACCTTCACTCTTTTAAAACTTTAAGAATGCGAAGTAATTTTTATTATTCTAGTTGTTAAAGAAAGACAAAGAACATGTTTTGTTTTAGTCAGGTAAGTAAAATCCCGTCGTAAAAGCTCAGTATTTGCTTTTACCTGCTCTTGACTAATTAGTTGATTCTTTCCAACTTAGCAGGAGATATTCCAAAAAGCATACTTTGTCTTACTTACTATTATCAACATTCCACGCCATTGCTTTCAAATAATAAAAATAAAAACTCAGGAAAAAAGGAACCAAGGAAACAAAAGAAACAAAAAAAAACATAACTCAATAATATAAATATTATTTTATTAACAAATATTTTATGTAATATAATAACTGGATAAGTATAATAATACTAGTTTTTTAAAAAGATATTTCATCTTTTTATTTCCGTTTCTAGCTCAACCTTGTCTCAGATATACCAAACAATAATTTTCACTGTGGTATCTAAATCTTACAAACGACTACATAATTCTGAATATCAACGAAATTTCTTTTCAATAACAGAACCTTAAATGCAGTTCGCGTATAATTACTTTAACATTAAATTATACAAATTAAAATAAAATTATTGGAAGTACATATATATCTACATTAAAACCAAAAGTAATAATAAAATCCGAGTACAAAAATAAATACAAACACAACCAAATAAAACAACAACGAAAGCGATATGCAAATGGATAGATATTATTTGTAATATTCATCAAAACTATTCCGATCCGAAGTATACGGTTCGAATAAACAGTGTAAGGTATATTTGCATTTCAAAGACCAATGGCGTATCAAGGCGACGGACGAAGGTAAAAATGTTTGTATAGTAAATAGATGAATAGAAAGCACCCTGAACGCGTGCGGGGTGCTGCATGCGTGAACGCAACCAACGCACCGCACGAGCGCTGTATAAACTACACAAAACATTTGAATTTCAAGAAAATATTTGCATATCGCCTAACTCCCCAATCGAGGCCCACTCTTATGTAAATTTATCGGGAGAATAGCAAAAACTGCAACCGGTGAGACCCCACACGACTCAACTCGACTCAAGAAGCCATTATCATGGAAAACAACGACCCATGTGACAAATTTGTTATGTTATGTCTGTATGTACTTCTATACCCCGTTATTATTTTATCACAAAAAATCTAGGTCGTAACGCACAATGAACATAGATCCCAGATTACTACTACCACTAATAGTACACAGGTACACTTCTGACTGTAGGTATTTACAGTGCAGTTTAGAAATAATATTTTACAAAGCACAGGGGTGTCAGAAGGTACCTCATTTAAATAATATGACTTTACAAAATAATAACTAAAACGTATTACATTCTCTAAATATATATTTTGGTGTTCAAAGTGTCAAGATATTTCTAAAACCTAATAGGATTTTTAAATAGTATTAACAGCTAGGAAGAATAATATTATTCAACAGATTACTAGTCCTATCACTACGCAGTGTTGGTTTTTAAATTGGTAATAGGCAATAATGCACGTATGCGAAATATAAGTATTTTTCTAAAACAAGCGTGAAAATATTCAAATTACATTTGAAGATACAATACGATAAATATAACATTTACATCCGTGGGATTTCAGAAATTTAAACTAGACGACAAAATATATAGTACTCGTACCTTGCTGCATTTTTTTAAATTGAAATATTTTTTTATTGTCATAGATTTGTTTTTGGATTTGGTCTTCTCCGAAGGACCCTACTGCTACTACTAAGCTATGATTATTTACTTACTAATGATTACTTTTCTCTCAATAATTACGTTAACACGGGCGACACAAGCCTCAATGTTATATTTTTTATTTTATTATAAAACAGCATTTCCCTGCAATTTTCGAGAAAAGTACTATACAAGCCTCAACAAAATGACTCGTATTCGTCGCGGAATTGCCTACGTTTTCGCCTCGAAAAAATTATATTTATTTATATTTAAATATATCGTTATCTAACAAAACCACCGAGAATTCAAGAAACAGAGATCACAAATGCAATTCAATATTCGAGCAATACGGATCTAATTAAAAAAAACTCAGTTTAATCATTTATTTCAAAATAAGGTATGTTTTAAATTGTAGTGGTTTATAATTTGATGCTTTTTTATGAATTAACCCTTCAACAATTTCGCGAAAATTCGTGAAAGTTTCAAATGCTTCGAGCATTCTCAGGCGCGTGGGCTCTAAAAGTAATACAATGGAGGCACACTTCCGAGAAAGCCTTCTGATTGGCGTTATTTAAATAATTGATTATTCATGTGGAGCAAAATGCATGTGCGTCAGATCGGTCCCATCAGATATACGGCGTCCTTCACGCGTCCTAACTCCTACCATTGTTATGTTTCGTTTGCATTTGAATAGTGGCGGCTTAGAGAAGCCGCCCCCAGGCCCTCTGGCCCGCCTCTCGCGGCTTCGATGACAACAGTCAACACGACCATCGCCACCACCCAGAATGCAACGACACCTTGTATCAAACCACAAAAGGTCCAAAATGACTATTTCACGTGATTTTTATTTAAGCAAAGTTGGAAAGTTGCGTTAACTTGTCAACTAGTCATAAACAGTAAACCTCTGTTACAATCTATTGAATGATGTAGGTAATTCAATGCCAGTGATACACATGCAGGGTATTGATATATTGAAGGAAGTCAATCAGAAGACTACGACGTCAGTGCCACATAAACAAAAATATGGTTTGTCATGCATATGACTATCGAGAGTACCTACACAAATTTACATTCCGCGATCAATTTCACAGTAAAAATATGTTGTACAATAGAAAAACCAACATTTCGTAGGTAATTATATAAAAAACGGGCAACGACCGTCACGGCACGAAATGAGCAACGCTCGAATCGTGTGTCATGTCAGGAGTGGGCGATACAAACCGTAGAATGCTCGTATATACAATTTTACATAACAAGAAGAGAAAAATTTCCATTAGGTACGTATTTTAAATCAGATTTTAGCTAAGCACATAGCACCCAACGTGTCAACACAGTCAGATACCGCACTGAACGACAACTCCAATATTATGATACATCATAAAATCTAAATTGTAGGAGATATGCGGACAATACGTTGTTCCAGAACGTATGACAGTCATATGCTCATGAGATATCTACAAAGCAAGAATTGTAACACTGATCTAGAAAGTAAATATACTATCAGAATCTGATTTAAAATATCAATTAATACATATAGAGTCGGCATTCTATATAAGTTATTTGTTTTACTCCTAGTATCACCCAAGGAAAGACTCGATTGAGCGAAGCTCGCCGCTGCGAGGTTCTAGAAAATTGAGTCCAGAGTCGCGTACCGCTTAGGAGCGGTAGGCGACACGGACCGTGGTCAAGTGGTACACTCACCATTGCCGGCGAGTTGTGGCCGCAAGAACGCGTTGTGCAGTTCGCCGCCGATGCCACTCTCGAGTCGTGCCGCCATCTGCATCAGCGCGAGTGTGCTGTCGTCGCCCGCTCCTGCGCCACTTTCGAGCCGCGAGCGGACCGTTGCTATGTGCCCACGAGTGAACACGTGATCTTGCACGGAGTATTTGTGACTGTACTTAAAATCACACACGCGACACTCGTCAGGCGGTGGAGCGTCCGAAACCTCAGGTAGCCCGGCTGCTAGCCGTGCCTTCTTTTCTTTGGCACGCGCGTTTTGAAACCAAACTTGCACTACTCGTTTAGGAAGTCCTATTTCACGACCTAACGCTTCGCACTCAGCCATTGTCGGCGTTTTATAGTCAGTGAAAAGTGATTTCATGATTTTCACTTGCAAGGAGGACATCTGAGTACGAAATCGTTTGCCCGGAGGTCTGGGTGTTTGTTGTTGGCCAGGTAAGGGCGATGTCGGATCATCGTCTTCATAGAATTCCATGGTCTCGGATGCAGTGTCTGATCGCTCATCGGCATCTGAACCCGGTCGTGATAAGTCGACGGGTTTACTGAGATCTAAGGGTATTTCTGATTTCCCATGTCGAGGCGTTTCATTGCATTCATTGTTTCCACCATTCTGTTGGGCAGCGGCATGCAACTGTAATTCATTTACATATCTTTTCATTGATTCTTCACTATACTGTTTGATAAATTTCTCCATGTCTGAGTGAAGCGGAAAAATAGGGGGCAACATGGGAGCCCCCGCTTGGGAAAAATTTTGCTGTCTGTCACTTTGTTGAGAACCAAAACTAGGAGTGGATTCAGTACTTAATTCCTCGTCTGGCAGTGCGTCGACATTGATTTCACCTCGCGCACATTGGTCTGCATGTTTTGTACTTAAGTGGCTTTCTAGAGCACTCTTTACTTTGAATAAAGCAGGGCAAAAGGGGCATCGTTTATTAATGACTTGTGCATGTGCTCGAAATTGACCTTTCCTCTCACGTGCTCGTGTATTTTGAAACCAAACTTGTACCACTCTTTTTTTTAATCCGACCTCTCGTGCAATATTTTCAAGCATTTTACGAGAAGGATTTGATTCGATTTGATACTTTTGGTAGAGGTAGTCTAATTGTTCTGGTAAAATAGTTGTTCTTAATCTTTTATCTTTCGGCTGTTCACCGGTATCGATTTCTTCAAACTCATCAAATTTCCTTTTTACAACTTGTTGATTTAACGCTGCTACTAAAGGGTGACGTGCTTCTTCACTTCCCAAACTGGCGTTTAGTTGTTGTAACTGAGCATGTTGTTGCAAAATTCCAAAAGGGGAATCGGGAGGATATGTCGGAAACAAATTTGGGTTCATTATGTGAACCAATTGATGTTCCCGCCATAAATCAAATCGAGGGAAGACTAAGTTGCATTTATCACATTGATAATTTCCATCTTTCTCTTCACGTGGTGGATGTGCGAGTGGTGTGACAGGTGTATGAGGTGTTGTAGGCGCTGGAGATACTGGGTAATTAGGTGCGGCTGGAGTGGGAGTACGTGGTGGCGCAGGTGATACTGGTACATGCGGAGCATGATGCTCTACAGTACTGGAGTTTGAGTCTTCACTGCTCAATGTTGCAGCTACTTGGGCAGCCGCTGCTTGGGCCTGTGCCGAACGTTTTGCATCTTCTTCTTTAAAACAATGTGTCTTTTGATGTCGTATCAATTCGTAATATCGTTGGAATACTAGTTGGCACTTTTTACATTGGTAATTAAGGCCTGGAGTACGCTGAAATCTATTTGCGTCATCTGTGGCACCAGCAGGTGGCTCTGCTGCTGGCTGGTTTTCATAAACTTTTCTGGCTTTTTGTCGAGCATTTTGAAACCAAACAACTATTACTCTAGGACTAAGTCCTAGTAATTTTGAGAGATATTCAAGATCGTCATCCTTGGGATATGCGTTGTTCTCAAAAAATTCTTGTAAAACTTTTATTTGGTAATCTGTGAATCTAGTTCTGTTGGCGCGTTTGCCAGAAGACCCCGAGCTGTTGGATCCGTTCGAGTTGCCCCCGGAAAGTCCGAAATCGGCCGGTCCCCTGCCAGGACTGAGGCTGCGATTTGGGGTCAAAGGTAGGACGTTCGGGGGCGCGGAGTTTGGGGACGTGAAATTTGGATTTAATTTTGGTGGAAGCATCGATGGATGCGGCGGCTGAGGTATGCTAGTAGCCGGAATAGAATCTAACTGTGACTGTATTAGAGAATTTAAGGACAAATGAGTCGGTGTTTGAGGTCGTGACATATTCTGTTGATGATCTGAGTTCAAAGTCAGAGCGGGACTCTGAGAAGGTGCTTGGGGGAAAATAAAACTTTTATCCTCTTGGTGCCGATCATCATACGAATTGTACTTTTCTTCCATTGTGGGTTCATCACTTGGTTCAGATTTAACTTCAGGTTGGTTAATATTAGAGTTTGATAGATCTTCAGTTTTTGCCTTCTTCTCTGGTGGTGGTTTTCCTTCATCAGAACTAGCAGAAGAATCTAAGGGCGTCACTTTGGCTTCACCGGTTTTTTCATATTCTTCAAGGTTCAGAGTCGTAGAAGGGGGATTGTTAAAATTGTATGGTGAATCTTTATTGCGTTGACGTTCTTTAAATAATGTATTTCTGAACCAGTGTTTGATTACTTTTGTAGCTAAACCGGATTGCTTGGCCATTTTCGCGATGGCTTCGTCACTTGGTGAATTGTTTATGTCGAAATGTGCCCGTAAAATTTTCAACTGTTCGTCCGTGATGCGAGTGCGAGCTCGCTTTTGACCGGCAGCGTTTGCCTGCAAACAAAACAAAATACCATGAATTTTGACTTAATAGCTATAATATCATGGTAAACAACAATAGACCCTCTGTTGTATCCTAACCGATATCAAACGTAAACCTTATCTTAGAATGCTTCGTAGATAACATGATATCAAAATGGGCTTATACAGTAAATATCTAAAATAATAATCAAAGCTTCGTGTTTGATAAGTAAACATAACGTATTCACTGCAGCGACTCGTTCGAAGGACATTTTAAATGATAGTTATTTTTATATTGAATTTGGTAGAAAACAAGCACATGGTAATATTTTGCAACTTAAGAATCTAATTCTGCTGGAGTATTTGCTAGACAACACTGCGCAATTAGTTCCGTTCATGTAGTCCTCGGGAGCGCTACATATATTATATATACATTAGGCAGGCCGTCAAGAAGCTTTTCTAGTGTTGCCATCCCCACTATAACTCGTGACAAATTAACGCTACATCTCCTCAGCAAGTACCTTCGCTCACATCGCAGGAACACAAGTCTCATCAGGAAGATGTTATTAGGTCGAGAGCTTTTGTAAGGTGAAGGTACTCCTTAGTCGAAGTCTCGACTTTCTCTAACTCTCTTTAAAATAAATATACCCACCTATTTTCAAATTGGTCTAAAATACCTTACATACACACCTAACGTGGTACTACTCATTAACTAGTTATTACCATTCTGTAAAAACTTCATTAACATCTACCATAGGTAAGCAAATAAAAAGTATATAAAACATTTATAATAATATCGAAGTTGAATCTGCCAAAAAAAGACATTGTATTTCGATTTTTTCAATTTAAAATACATATTGATCTACATAAATCCTATAAATTATATTCTGTCTGTCATTGCATAGAATGATTTTTATAGTCAGCTCAACACCAATATAAAAATTACATGAAATTCTGAAACAGGTCTTATTGTGACCTGTAGGTATAACAATGAATTATGTAAATCGATTCGTTAAGGTCTTAAAATAGGCTTGATAAAAGCCTTGAATCTAAAAACATGACATTGAAACGAATGGTAGAGATGAAACAAAAGAGAGGAAAGGAACAAGTTGACGTGGAAAGAGATAAACATAAGCTGTAAGATGCTCACTATCATCATTAAGCCAAGCCAACCACGCATGCGCCTAGTGCACCCTGCTAATTACCAAATGATGAATATATACCTTTGATGAAGGAGGGGTACCTAGGGTACAATTTTATTAATAAGAAGTAGCAGTTTGACTGGGGAATTACGTCCTCCTTATCAATTCTTATACCTTACTATAGCAATATCATTCCTGGAAGAGTTATTGGCTTCCTGTGAGTGAGTAAGGTACGCGCAAGTGATGCTCTTTGGGATGCTAGGCGCCATAGCTCACGGTAACTGCTTTAGTCAGGCGAGTAGAAAAATAGAATGTTTCACTACACACAAAAAAAATATGTCTAATTTGTCCTCGCAAACAAGTCTCAAACAGATAATACTACATACTGCATTACACAATGTAATAAATGTAACTTTGTTCCTTACATACATACGTTTAACATATACTATCTACCTTATAAATATAATGTAAACATACAAGTAATATAAAATAAACAGCAATACTAATATTTAGGAAACTATAGGTTTAAACGTGCTAAATAAATGTAATATTAGTATAAAACTGTTTGCATCTGTACAAAATAAAATGCGAGTGTATTTAAACTATCGGCAAATTGCGAATACTACTCATTTAAAGGCGTGAAAAGTTTTCATATCTATTTTAAATCGCTAAAGAACTGACTAGATCAAGTGAACTATCTATCTTGACGTAATTATAATCGTTACGATTATAATTATGTCAAGATAGTTTAGTTTTTTCATTAGCACTATTAGAAATAGTTTAATTACTTTATGGTTTTGGGGGGAAATTGAAACTGACAAAACATCAACATAATTTGAATTTCAAATATTTGAATATTATATTTTTATTAACAATAACTATTTAAGAGAGGTAGGGCGTATCAAAGCATCCCGTGTGGGGAAGTACCTCCACCTCACAGAAAACCGCTGCCAAATAACAACTTCCTAGAGGGTTGCTGTGTTCTTGCGTGTGAGTGAGGTCACCAGTAAGCTCCCAACGAGTTGCTGTGTAAGCAGCAGAGGCGGCATCGCGCGAGTGATATTTAATATATCTCAAGCGTTAATAGACTACGGTACCCGCTTTTCATCAGATGGGCCGTATGTTTGTGTGCCTCCTGACGAAGTATAAAAAAAACTTACCTTAAAAAAGAAGTTAAAAGAAACCTTTTTCAACAACCTTAATATAATTATTTTTTAAGTTCAAGAAAATTCATATGTTTAGAAATTCACACTAAAATATTTATAACACTTTATTTATTGTGTACTACAGTTTGAATGTCATCTTTAGAACTTTATTTAGCCAAATTATTTTTTACAATACAACAAAACATTACCTTTATACGAAACAATTTCTACTTGTGTGAGATGGCGTAATAATTTAGGGATAGATAAACTGGTTAGCATTTGTTGTAATAAGTATTAATGTTTCTAGCATTCGATTGATATTCATATATACTGCAGTATTATTATAATGCTGTCGATTATGAGACTACTTATAATAATTTAATAATTAGTATTGACACATTGGAATCTATCTACGGTTTAATATATTTCCGTAAGTTACGATTTACTTAATATCTTTTACTGTTATAATAAATATCATAAACTCGACATATAAATTATTTACGTTCGTTAATTATGTAAATGACACTACAAAAATAATATTTTGAGCTATTGTCATAAAATGTAGTTTTATGTAGATTTATAAAACTGAATTTGTAATGAATGTGTATGGAATTATAAATTCGAGCCTATGTTATTAATTATACTCCCAATATTCTTAGCTCTTAGGCAACTTAAAACCAATGTCACTGACCTGTTGTTGTTGCTGCAAGAGTTGTTGTTGTTTCATCTGCGCATCGTGGGCGAAGGGCATCGCGTCGAAGGGCGGGGGAGGTAACATCAGGGGCACAAGTGGTGGCTGCAGGTTCATGGCTGCAAGCGCACCCACGTTCAAACCCAGCGGTAGGCCCAGCGAGAGCATCTGCGCCACCATCGGGTGGAGCTGCCCAAGCTGCTGTTGTAACTGTAACATGTTGAGTGCTGCTTGCATTTCTTGCACTTGCGCAGCCAGCAAAGCACCAGCTTGAGCTTCACCCGGTGTGTTTCCATTTTCATTGTAGTTCCCAGCGCTATCACCCCGTGGCGATGGCGACCTTTCACCTTGAGGCGCCGGAGACGCGGCTCGCGGTGAGTTAGGCGCACCGGACTTCCTCTCATACTCTGACTTAAAATGTTCGGCGAACTGCTCCAGAAACTCCAACGGAACTTTGTCTTTATGCACTTCTTCACAATGAGTTTTTAGAACAAATACACTAGAAAATTCTTTATTACAATGTTGACAAGTTGATTTCGTTTCACCATCCGGAGGCTTCTCTTCTGGAGGTGGCGGCGGAGGACTCGGCGCTCGCGCCATTTCTCGTTCTTCTTGCATTTTTCGTCGTTGATTTTCATTGTATTGCATGACAAGATCGAAGCCGAATGTTTCTAGAAGTTGTTTATACATTTGTGAATTTCTTTTGGGCGGATTGCCCTTGGCTACCATCTCGTCTAGGGCAGCTGCTTCTGCGTCACCGAGTGGCGAATGCGCGCGCGCATCGCTGAAAGGACATGATGTCACACGGTGTGCGTCGAGTAGCTCCCCGGTAGAGAATGAGGCGTGACACCGTTCGCATGCGATACCTGCGCGAGGGGATCTCGGGCTACCTGGCCGCGCGGGGGGCGACGAACGTGGGCCCCCACTGCTAGTAGACGAAGGGGATGTATTTTTCGGCGACAATACGTCTTGTAAAATTTTGGCGGGGTCGTTTCTGTCCGGTTGCTCTACTAAAGGCCGTGTCAAATCCACGTGACCAGCCGCAGCTAGCTCCTGTAACTTGCCGGCCCTGGTTTGATGTAGTACGGAACGCATGTGTATGTCTAGCGTGCTGCCCTGCGTATAAGCAACCTTGCAAATGTTACATTTGTAACGTTTTCTATCGTCCTCCTCGCTCGACGTGCTTTTAGGTGTGAGAGTCAAATTAGAGGGCGCGGAACCAGCTCCAGGCGAAACGGGAGGGTTGTTATTATTCTGTTGTTCTTGCATCGCTCGCTTCAATTTGTGTAAATGACTCACGCTGTTGTAATGAACAAGCAAGATGTTCTTTTGTGTGAACGACTCTTTACACACGTCACATTTGAATGGTCTATTAGGGTCAAGATACTTTTCCATCGGGTATGTTAGTTTCTCGCCTTTTCTATGTAAGAGCGTTTTGTTATGTGCAGTCAAATAAGATTGCCGCGTGAAAGCAACTTTGCATCGATGACATTTATACTTCCTATTTGGATCATTATAGGAATCTTCAGCCATAGCTTGTGAGTTCAAATAATCTTCTAAGAATTGCTGGTCTTTGTATATAATAGAATCATCCGAATTTTCAGCATCATTGTGCCCAGATTCATCAGCAACAGTAGCGCTCGAGTCTCGGTCTTCCAAATCTGCTAATTCATCATCGGGTGTTCTTAGCGCTTCTTTGCGTAATAATTCTGCGGTAGTAGCATCCAATGCCGTACCCTGGTTAGGTTGTAGTAAAGGGTTTGTTGCAAGACTGCGTTTGAATGCAGCCAATTCTTCCTCCGATAATTCAGAATGGGAAGTCTCGACGTGTTTCTGCAACGCTAATACAGATCTAAAACTACGTCCACATAAAACACATTTAGTGGCGTCTCTAATCACGTGATATTGGGAATGAAGCTGCAATTTTTCTATTGTTTTGAAGGCCAAACTACATTGATTGCAGCGATACTTGTACACATGTTTTTCAGACACTGACATATTAGCGATTGAATTGCGAGCGTGTGCCTCTCTAAAATGATTTTGTAATGCGTGTGCGGCATCAAAGTACCGATTGCATCCTTTTTTCCAACATACATATCCCGGTCCCTGAGGAGTTTGTTTCAATTCTAGATGTCCTGACTCGTTCTGATGTTGACAAAGTTCATCGACATTACGAAATGTGCGATTGCACGTTGAACACCGTTCCATCTCACCATCTGCACTGCCTTCCGAGCGCGGTGAAGAGATTTCGCGATCTTCGTCCCCTTGTCTCGATTCATCTCGTTGCTGCTGGGCTCCTCCGTTTAGCCAGTGACTTTGATCGACAAGTAACAATAGTCGTTGCAAGCCCTCGGAGTTGACTGAATGAATTTGCATGACATGCCGTTCAAGAGCGGGACGATCCTTGAATGCATCTTGACAAAGCGGACAGATGAAATGTCGCACTGTATCACCATGTATGGCAGAGACATGGGCATGTAAACGAGCTTCGCTTCCACAACTAAAGTTACAGTATGGGCATGCGTGTGGTCCTGGCGTTTCTCGCTCCTCATCTCTTTCAACGGAACTTTGTTGATTTTGTTGTTGTGATTGCTGCTGTTGCTGTTGTTGCTGCTGTTGGTGTTGTTCTAAAAATGTCCTCATCATTTTTTGTTCTTGCGTCAATTCAGGCTTCTGGTCTATTTGTTCCTTGTTATCTGTCAACAAAAAAATGAAATGCAACTACCAAATTTTGCACATAAACATTATATAAAACATTCAAAAACTGCTTACGACGAACCTCCCTCTACAAGATCAACTGCAAGAATGGACACAAATCACCAAAGACTGCAATGTCTATTACATTTACGTGAGATTTATCTACAAAAAAGATTATTTCTATAAATGAAGCTCTCTATTGTTCGGTGTACGCATTTGTAACATTCTGAATTGAATTTAAAAATAAAATTCTTCGCCTTTATATTATTAGTAGGACCCGTTTTGTTTGCGACGTCCCGGCAAGACAAAGGTGCCTATCGGTTCTATCCATCCCGTACGCACACATTCACATGTGTATAAAACCCAAGGTAACAAGTATATTGTAATTTTGCACACAAAGAAGATGCAGGACGAGCAAACAATCATTGTTCATTATTACAAAAGGTTTCGAATATTTCGTTTCACTTGGATCAAATGCATTCGGCAGAGTCGACGTATGAGACAATAAGTGGGACTGAGACGGCGATATGGAAGATATGTGAGATTGCAATTATTATTTGACCAGGGATAAGTCCGCAGCAGCGTGTGAAAGAAGCTGGCCGGCTTTGTTTACGCTCAAATAAGGAAGGTGAAAGAAATAGATTTTGGGGTGCACACAAATTCGTTAATGTAACGCTACAATTATACTTTATTAGATGAGCAACTGCCAGAATGGTCCAACTATTGTGCTAATTCTATAGATCCACCTCGCTAAAAATGGTATGCTAAGAGCCACAAAAAAATAACAAACTCAAAATAAAACAGAAACTGGGATAACTATGATTCATTATCAATATGTCTGGCTTAGTATTTTATCTTAGTAACGTAATACAAAATTGTTTAATAAAAATAAAAGAGAATATTGTATTACTACAATACCAGTATGAAAGAACTGCAAAAACCAGAGAGGGTGCTTTGATTTTTCAATTAATTAAAACACGAAATTATCTCACAGTCCAGCAAGCTTGAAACCAGTCGGCCCCTGTTGGGAACCCGTTCCATAGTTTTAACAGTTGTAACCGTTACATCTAATGAAGGGGAGGGGGATAAGTAAATCCGAGTACGTAATAATACTTACATTGACCCTAATTCCAGGCTGGAGTGACCAGTGAATGTAATTATTTATGGAGGATCGTCGTCGTCCCACCGTCTGGTGGGTGCATAGAACAATGGCAGGTATAGAGAGCTCGTCTTGCACGAATAAGATCTGCGACGCTTTTTGTCAATGGACAAAGGATCTTTTCTAAGGAAACACCACATCGTTATAGCGTCGTAAAGTAGGTATTGTGCAATGAGTTTTGTTTCGAGAGATTTAGGTCAGGATTTTTACAATGTGGCGTCAGGGATACAATGGAGCTTGAATATTTTACTGTCTTTCGTGCTCAGGTGTTGTTTCTTAAAGTTGCGAGCTATTGCATTTAAAATATGTAAAGAACAATCGGCAAACCTATATTTACATCCTTAACAGGTATGAATTTTTAAAAATCATCATTTCTTTTGATAGAATACGCAGATGAAGATCACATAGATTTATGTCACTTTTTTTTTCTACGGGACATAGATTAGACCGCAAGGATCCCATACCGACTAACGATAACAAAATTGACTAAAACTGTATAATCGAATTGATTCATCGTATTATGTTAGTGACAATTCAACTAGAAGACTTGGATGCTTAAAAGTAATGTGACAATTGACAATATGTAATGTTTTCTTTAGTTGCTAAACAAAAAATGCTTAATAGTAGGGTGTCGCTACACCTCGAGTGGAAAGGATGGTATTAAGAACTGGTTTCGATTCTAGTTATGGTGAATTGATAGCAAGGATGTGCTGAGAGTTACGGAGTAATGAATTAATAATCTGACAAAAACTTTGACGGTTACAAAAGATTTCGAATATAATACTGTAATAAGGGAACATTTTAGGTTTTCATGAATTTAAATCACTAAAGATTGTCCCCATTACATTTATTTTAGCGTCCCGTTTTACAATGAACCTAAAGCAATTTAAAAACGAAAAATTCATACTAAAATCGATCGTTTAAAGCACCTCGCTCAATAAGGTGAAAATAAGTAATAAGCATAAACATGAGGAATACAATGGTGTAAGCCGGATTTCTTTCGCCTCCACATTTCTCTCGGAGTTTATCGTATTTTACCGCGACCGTAAATATGCTACGGAGATGCGGCCGCGCGTCGACATTGTGCGATGATGTAGCAGCCTCATCACAAGGGGGCAATCATCCTTAATGCGCGACGGCCACATACGTAATGCGAGTCATTGTCCCGCATGTGGTACTTATGGAAAATTCGCGTTCTCAATTCAAATCTTCTTTCCGTCTCCCTCGCTCGCGGGGCGGAGCCGTCTCCGACCAATGACTGCATCCGACTCTGGCGACACCGTGTAAGGCGTACGTTATTAAAGAAACCTGTTCTAATGTTGCGCGCTTTAAATTAAATTTTGTCCGTGTGTAATTATCTCATTATTGTGATTACGAATACTCCGCTAAATGCTCAGCGCTTAAAATGGAGATTGCTTCTTAGATTGAACACGAAGTGACGGTCACGCGGCCAGCGATAATTAACTGCCCGATGACGAAAACGGAAAATACAATAAAACCACACATTCCAATAAGTACCCATCGTGTCTATTGTATTTAAGCAAATTAACACAAAACAAATTGTATATTCGATAACACGATTCACAGAAAGAAGTTTATAAAAAAAACACAGAATAAAATTGATTAAGGAACGAATCGGTTTAAATTGGAAACCGATAGTGACGTTTCGAAATCACATTCATAAGATTCTGTATTACTTTATCGATACCAACCGCGGTAATGGTTTTGGTTGAATTAATTTTAATGGGCTTTTTACGCTTTATAGAATAAAACGTTACGAAATGTGTTTAGCACGAGAGTAATAAACATATTTTGCTACTGTTTGTTCACTGTACATATTTGTTAAAAGCGCCATCTAGTAAACGTCCCGCAACACCAGGTAGTTAAAAAGAGATGCGCATGACTCTGTCAGATTTTGCTTATTTTAAAAAAGAAACCTTTTTTGTGTATAGTGGTATTTTTAAATATTAAAGCAGCACAGACACTAATATACGGGTAGGTATATGCTGTCACCTATCCAGCATATTCTAGTGATATTAGAATTTCGGTGTTACCACAATTGCTACTAACACAGCATCTGATTAGGAGCTTCTTTGTGAATTCGTTAAGTGACTATCATAAAACAATCCTCCAGTAGGGAAAGAAACTTCCCTATTTGGGCTGTTTTTGGGGAAAATCATTGTGCTCTACCTTTCTATTGCCTAAGCCGTTTGCTTATTATTCAAAATTAGACTTTGTGCCAATCAACAAAAGACACCAATAAAATAAAACAATGCCGATCAAGGCGAGTCGGGTTTCATTCACACTTAGGGTTCCCTTTTCTATTTTAGTGCTTACATTGAAACAGTCCGGTAAAAGGGTTTATTTATAAGAACATTATAAATTGGTACATTTGTAGTTTATTACTAGTTATTACTAGTTGCACCCTGCGACTTCGTTCGTGCTTAGGTATCACGGTATCTCGTGGGAACCGCTTTTTCATACTATCTTTCTTTTTTCTCGACTTCTAAGGGCTATATCAACATGATTTGGGGCTTCCTCAATAATTAGTCTATCAAATGCAAAAAGAATAGTCAAATGCGATTAGTTCCAGAGGTCACTTTTCCAACAAACAAACAACGAACAAACTTTTCCGCTTTAAATATAATAGTAGGATAGATGATAACTACAGAAACATTAAATTCCTAAAAAGTTTACCATTTTATTTTATTAATAATTGAACTATTTTGGTCAATGTACTACGGACATTCAAATAATATAAAGAGTGATAACAATAGGGTTCTCGTTTCTCGTATACTTCGGATACGGAACCCTAAATAGTATGATTCTTACTGCTTAAGTCATATCCATGGTGCCTAGTCTCAAATTATCCATTTGAGAGAAGTAGAGCTCATTAAAGCAGCCCGCCTGGGGAAGTAACTCCACTTAATAAAAAACCGCAGCCAAATTACAACTCCCTGGATGTTTGTTGTGTTCCTGCGAGTGAGTGAGGTCGCCAGTAAGTTCCTATGGAGTTGCTGTGTTAGCAGCAGAAGTGGCATCGCGCGAGTTATAATTAATGTGTTGCAGTAACCACTTTACATGAGTCGAGCTTGTACGCCTACCGACAATGTATAAAAAATCCTTAAAAGACTAACAGTTATAACTATTCATATAACAGCTGCATGGCGTAATCGACATAAGTGCAATATATTAATCCTTATTACATACGAGTAAAGTACTACAACACAGTAGGCCAACGAGTGGTCAGCCGCCAATCGATTTTATTCTCCACCGCGTACGTACTAAGGATTACTTTATATTACTTTTGTACCGCCGTGAATAGTCCTTAATTCTAGACTTTTAGGAATGGGTTTAGGGTTAATATGGACATTAGGTACTCCAGCAGTTTGACATTGTAATGAACGTTGTTTTTGTTTGTCATTATATATGACACAAAGATCACACGAAATCAGATCAAGCTATACAATAACATTGCAATCTCGCCTTTACTGCTACGACATAAAGTGCAACTGTCATAACTTAAGTCACTGGCTGTATTATCATGCTGAAAAAAAACCTTTTACGTACTCACGATTAGTGGTCAGAATGGGTAGTGATAGGCCAGTGGATAAAGAACTGACTGAAATAGCCTATTGACCAACTGGTCCACGGTTTGAATCCTGGAATATTACCATTAAATTCGTATTTTCGAATTTATGTACTGAAGATTTATATGAAGTGAATTATATGACGGCGGTGAAGGAAAACATCGGGAGAAAACTCGCACCACCAAGAAAATATATTTTGAAAGACGTGTGCTCTGAACATAAAAAGATCTGATTTTCCTTCAGGGTTGTGGAGGTCTGACTGCAATCGCTCTATATTGAAGTCAGAACCTTTGCCAAATGCTTAGGTTTAGGTACCCCCCAACTACAGAATCCCCAATCCTAATGGATCACGAAACGAGATAACGCTAAGAAGAAGAGAAGACTCACAATTAGTAGTCAAATAAGAAGATTCATTTGACGAATAGGTACATGTTATAAAAGAGCTATGAATGTTAAAGCTGCGAGTGAGGTGTGTACCGTATATAATACCGTGTATACAGTAACGCGCCTTGTGGCGCTTGCTTCTCTCGAGCTACTCCGTAAGGGACCTGGCGTGAAGATATACATATGATAAAAATTATAGGTATTGAAAAATCGCAAGTGTACCTACCTACCCATAAGTAACCCATAAGTAATATGCCTCAACGGAATGTCAATTATTTTTCTAAGGCGTTAATTGCAATTAACTTGTGAGTAATAAAGATAATGGTTTTAGGAAGTTTGTGAAAACAGGACAATAGGCGAGTCACGGTTGGTAAAATATTACTTAACAAACAAACAATTTCCTTATTAACACTCTATTGAACATAGATAAACACACTCCATTAAAAAAACAATAGATCTGATCTTGCCCTCAAATTAGTCTCGTTTTTCTTGGGAAGTTCGTCAGTAAGGACAATAAACATCTACGTAAGACGTAGATAAGATAGGCAGATAGGTAGAATAACTTACCACTATCTTGCTGTTCAAACGGACTCGGAAGTTCCGATGGCTGAGCGATGACTTGGAATAACTCAGCCACATCGGGAGTAGGATCTTTGCCCTCTGATCGTCGTTGCAATTGATGTATTTGTTCCATTTGTAAATGTTTCACTGAACGCACATGCTGCAGTAGAGAGAGTCGATGGGGAGCACCGAAACCACATAGAGCGCATCGGTAAACCCTAGGACGCTCCCGTGGAATTCTAGATGCACATTCGCGAAGATGCCTCAATAGAAGCGTGGCGGCTTCGTGCCTTGCTCCAGCCGCGTGCAGTTGAAGTTTATGTGCTGAATTAGTATAGTAATCGCAGGCACAACATCGCACTTGGACTCCACCCACACCAGCGCCACCGGTTCCAACCCCACCACAGAATTTCAGTTTCCACTCATTTCTTGGACCACCTTCCTTCACATGGTTAACGTGCTGTAACCTCTGCAAATGTTTATCGGTTTTACAGTGTAACTGAAAATTCGCCTTCAAATTCGTCTTATATGTGCAAAGTTTGCAAACGTAATGTCCAGCCACTAAAGCTAAAATTTCTTGCTCTCTGATCTTCGTACGATCTTGGGCTAAATGATGACCTAGTGCTTCTAATGAATCAGTCGAGAAGCAATTGCAGATGCAACAATGGAACGTTCTTTCAGGTTCAGGGTCAGCTGGTTCAGGAGGTGGCTCCATCGCTTCTGGATTTAAACCAACGTCGAGGTGAGCTCCAAGTTCAGGAGGAGACGGACCAGGGCCTCCAGTCATCAGTTGAATCATAAGAGCTTGATTGTAAGCCATGTCAGCTAATGCTGCTTCTGGGTTAGGAGGAGGGGCATCGCTACTGTGGAAGTGTAATAAACTCTCTAACTGTTGCTGGCTTTGTTGTCTATGATGTAACGCTGATAAGGTTTGCATGTGTTTCACATTTTGTTGCAATACAAGCATGTTATGGGTATGTTTCTCAGATGTCATATGTATCCTTAGATTACGTGCAACGTTCGTTTCGTAATTGCAAACGTCACACCGAAAAGTAGGTTTTGGCTTCTGTCCTAATGGCGAATGATGCGGCATTGGTGGTTTGTGTACACCTGGAGGAGTATGTTGAGGAGCTGGAGGTAGATTACTTTCTCCCGGATTCCCACCATTTTGTAGCTCTTGCATGTTATTTAAATGCTTATCCGACTGCATATGTATACTTAGGTTGCCCTTGGTTGTGGTTGAGTAATTACATACTTCGCATCGGTATGGTTTGTACCCACAGGTATATGTTTCACCACGTGCTAACCGTGGGTGTGGTTGACCAGCTATGCAATAAATGCAACTCGTCTCAGCCTCTGGATGTTTTTCTTTCATATGAATTTCTAATGTTTCTTGATATTTATAATGCCAGTTACACTTTGGGCACTTCAATGTTTTGCAGGAATTCCGGCTATGCATTCCAGCTAGAGGCCCGCCTAATCTTCCCGAATTTAGAATCAGTTCACATTTCGGGCATTCAGCGCCGGATGGTCGTCCTCCTAAGTGATCAGGGCAAACTCCTATCGTTGTTCCGGAAAGAAAAGCCGGTGGAGCAGCCTGAAACGGTGGGGAAGAATTAGGACTAACCCGTGGCTGAACTGATGCGTTTATCGTATGTGGATGTGCCACAGAGATCAAGGAATGTTGGGGTATCATTGATTCAGCAATCGACCTAGGCGGCCTCCACGTCGTTGGACTCGGCCTCCTATCATCACATGTACCATTAGGTAACATAGAATCGTTATCTCTATCAGGAGTCATTAGATCTTGCCGTTTGTCTACAGATGGACTCGACAATTCTGACATATTGGCAGGGCTACCAGATGCAGATGCCCGGGGCGGCGCGGCAGCGCCAACGGGTTCTAAAAATGAGACTAGAGGTTCTTTATCTTTTCCGACGCATTGAATGATAGCAGAAGCATTTTCTCTTGATAAGGCGTCTCTTTCTGTATCAAGTAGCGATAAACTGTGGTCCGATTGCGCATGTGCCACAAAAGATTTAGCATAGCCAAAACTCAATTTACATATAAAACACATAAGAATTGGTTTAACTGGCACGCTGACGGGACACTCAACTGGAGGTGATTGCGGTCTCGGAATGTCCTTTCCTCCACGAAAACTAAACACTCGATAACTATGCATTACAGGTGCATCGGGTCTCGCTCGCGCTCGCTCCGCTGCTAATCTTCCATACAACGCGCCATACAACGATGGATTTCTCGAAACGTAGAATGCGCTCGCTATCTGAGGAAACTCGAACTGTTTCTCGACCACGTTGCTGTCTCGGCTGTCGACGATGCACCCGGGCTCTATTTTGGGTAAGTCATGTATGCTAGTCTCGCCCTCTGACAATTCCGGATCCTCGATGATGTAGGCCGATCCATCAGGGTTGTAGACGATTTTCCCATCGAAGCGCTCGACGTCAGAGGAAAGAGGCGGAGAATCACGACGCGAGGTAAGATCGACAGCATCAGGCGCGGCGGGAGGTGAAGTTGGCGCTGGAGCTGAGGAAGGCGCGGGTGTAGGTGCCGCAGGTGCCGCCGGTGCGTTGCGCGGCTCCTCCTCGGGGCTCATATCGCCGTCGTCGTCGTCAGGCTCGAGAGCGGCTGAACTTTGCGGATCGTCGCGCTTGCGGCGCCGCTTGCGCTCCGGGGGCGGGCCGCTAGCGGGGCCGCCGGGCTGCAGCGGCGTGGGCATGGCGCCGGGCGTCAAAGGCCGGCATCACATGCTCTCCTGTAACAACAGATAAAGGCAAATTTAGCCAATGCGGCACAGAGACGGAGAAGATAAAAACCTCGATATATTTGAATCGGCACAAACCGGAATAGTTTCGAAGAAGATATTTAGACAATTGTCATCAATTAGATTCGATTAATATTCAAATATTGTTATGAGTACGTTGCTGGTTTATTAATCAGCACGTGCGTGCGGACTCAATAGCTATACATGTTTCATTATTGTGAGCTCGTTCCGTAGAGTAAGCAGCGACGCAGATCAATCAGATATTTCTCACGGGCCAGATTCGCTCAGTTGCCGAAGGTGAGTATTGAATCGATTTGTATCGAGCGTCGCACCGGAAGTGGGTGGGCCGATCATTTGACTTTATCGCTTGTTTTGTTTTGCTAATTTTATTTATTTGTTAACTGCTGAACAAATATATATTGCGTAAAACGAGTATTAAACTGCATCTTTTTGACTTAAATAAGGAAATACTGGAAACAAATAATGGAAATTTTGTAGAATACCACGAGTGCTTTAAAAGCCCATATTAATTTTTCAGAAGATAAACTGATTCCCACAGCAGAGACTATGCCTAATCTAGGTCGGTATATACCATCTCAAATTAAAATACACGATAATCATTGCTTATCTAACAGTTATTTGCGCAAACAACCGCGATCATTTATCCGAATGACAGCTGTCAACGTTGTCAATACTGACATGTTTACAATTAAGCAACCAACATACTTGGAACTTTAACAAAAATACAATTTGCCAGCAGGCAATAATTTACAAACGAATATTCACCTTATTGGCAATACGATACAGCATATGAAAATGTGTGTTATGTCAAGTACCCAAGCATTGATAAATAAACAGGTAATCTAGATTGAAAATTTGTTAAAAAGCGAGATTAAGCCGTCATCTCCGTTATCTAGGCCGTTATCAAAGATATTTATCCAACATATAGGTATATAAGTTGAGCTATAGTAATATATTGACTTAGGTGACAGCGCCAAGATAATCGACGAAATTTGTCACATGACACCCAATATGTGATGATTACAAGAATTTTTTAGATAATAATAAATTGAAGTCACGAAGAGGCGAAGTGACTAAAACATTGTACCTAACTTCGCAGAGTAAATTCGTACTCAGGCCCCTCACTTTACTCATCTAGAATGCTATCTGAAGTAACGCATAAAAGAGTCTATTTCTCATGCTTCATTGAGTTGTGGAATCTTATACTATCTAAGTCTTGGCTAATGGATTTGGCGAGGATACTGATTTGTTATATGAAGCGACTGCCACTAGATTTCCACAACCCAGAGGGAAATCAGAACTTTTTCCATCAGATTTTTTGGGTAACGTCCCAGGTCTTTCGAAACATAATTTCGTCGACGTACGAGTTTCCTCATGAGGTTTTTATGACATGATAATTACAAATATGTACATAAATCCAAAAACACGAATTTAGTGGTACTCATGCCAGGATTCGAAACGAGGAGCAGTTAATAGAGCGGATTTTTTATCCACTGGGCTATGCTATCTTATACATCTATGAATTCTGAAATTAAAACGCGCAAATAGGTTAAATGCATATATATGTGTTATCGTCATGTTTTCCTTATAAGACAGCGATGTTAATAATTAAGACGTTTCAATGGAACAAACTGAGTAAGTCAAACATTGCGCAATTCATTAATCACATTGACTAATGAATGAATAAACTCCGGACGTCGCGATAATGTGTAAAATTAACGCAAAATCGACAATCGACATACAACAGGATGTGGACATTAATGATAAACTTTGAATTCAAATTAGATATAGTTATTGAAGGCCTTAGGATTTCAGTAAGTAATTTATATGTGCGACCGCACCTAATGTTTACACATTTAACGGTCGATGGGCCCTTGAAAAGTTTCGATAAATTATATCTTCGACAGTGTCAATATTTAACCGCGCGGTTAGATTGTATGAAAGAATTTCCTTGTTCTATTAAATCGTCCGTTTAATAAATTCATATGAAACGGTTGAGTCATTGGTGTAAACTGTTTAAAGGTGTGGAATGATAAGCGAGATTATTATGTATATTTCTCATAATAAAATAAATATAATATATCAGATATATTAAATGATTGGACACAAATAAGATCCAGACAACAAATAATGTTATTTAAGGGTTTTTTGATAATTTGATATCATATTACCTTAAACGAGAAATTCGTGTAGAAATATATTTCGTGTTTCTTTAAAACGGCTCTAAAGATTTCACATCAAGTTTTGTATTTACATAGGATCTATTATATTTTATCTAGAAAGTATTTTCTAAAACAATGCGATTTTACAAAAGAAACGTAAAAAAACGAAGAGCAAAGCTCGGTCGCTCTGCTTGAAATATTACGAGTATATAGCCTCCATATTAGAAGTTCTATTTAGTTTTAGTTTCTAGTGTCTCAATTTTTTAATTACGCAGTAGATTTGATTTTTAGTTCTGTCCGGATTCTAGTTCAAAATTAGACATGCCAAAGACGCTTGTCCCCCTAGAGTTTAGTTCCAACATATCGACCTCAACGCCACATTTTTAAAGAAATCATATTATGATCAATTTTTAACCCATAATATTCTTTCTGTATTGATTTTCTTACTTTGATTATTATTTATGATGTTAATACTACTTTTATAGCACGTCAACATTGTTGACTTAGGAAAGGTTAATTCCGTAACCTCCTAGAGCAGCGCGACCAGACTGCAAGAGCTGTTATGATCCATGAAGCGAGAAATAAATATTTGTACTAAGTCATGCCAAGTCACAACATGTTACCGCGTGCTAAATGTGTTATATGAAATGTGTAAGTCTTCTTCTTCCTAGCGTTTTCCCGCCTTCTTATGCATTATCCGTTGGTGTCCATCCTTTGGCGAAGATACCGATTTCTACATGGCGCGACTGTCGTCAGACCTTCGGGAAAACCAGACCTTTCTTCGGTTAGGTCACACGTCCTTCGAAATATAATTTCTTGGACAAGCGGGTTTCCTCACGATGTTTTCGTTCACCGCGGAGTTAGGGATAATTATAAATATGAACATAAATCTGAAAACACGGGATTTAGTGGCATACATGTCAGTGTTCCAACCAAGGACCAGTTGGTCGATAGGCCATTCATTACCCACTAGGCTAGGCTATCATAAATATGAATTTTTGAATTTCGTATAAGCATGACTCGCAGGAATACAACGTGCGAAGTAGTTATAGAGGTGTATCTTCAGCCGCGCTGCTGCTCAAACGTCGCTGGACTCTAGGTACCTTTTTTTTGTATAGTTTCGTTTGCCACGTGTGTAGGTGAGGTTAAATTTAGCTCTGAAGATGATAATGAGTACATTTCACTGAAAGGTAAATTAAATTTGGGAGTGGGTGTTTGTGCACTCATTCGATTTTATACATTTTCGAAAAATGTTTACATAAAAAAAGTTATGAACGTTAGAGAAATGGGTGACGAATTTAAGAAGCGAGTGACGTATGTAAATACAGGATCACGTGGCGCTCAATTTTCTCTGCTTACCCCACTTACTACGAGTATATTCTGACGAGCTCGGTGGCGCAGTGGTGAAACGCGCTTGTTACGCTACTTTGACACTAACGCTCGTGGGTTCGATTCCCACACAGTACAAACATTTTTGTGCATGAACATGTGTGTTTGTATTGGTCTGGATATTTTCTATGTATAATAAGTATGTATTTACAAAAAAAAATGTATTTACGTATGTTTATCAGTTGTCTAGTACCCATAACACAAGCTTCCCTTACTTTGGGGCTAGATGGCGCTGTGTAATTTGTCCGGCAATATTTATTTTATTTATATTTCATATGTGAAACTGTTATTTCGAAAAATGTGATAAATGTCAGGAAATGGAAAACGTTTACCTTTTGCGGTTTCTAATGTGAATTATTTCTTTGATTAGTTTGCAGTGTCATTTAAAATAAATATTCGTAATTTATTGATAATGGAGCGTTTCACGTGTATTGCATTTTGTGTTAAATCTTTAATTATGACAATGGGCATTACCCTTATTTTTCAAATAATTTATATAGACTTCTATCTATCTATCTATAACTTCACGCCAAATCCCTTGCGGGATAGGCAGAGAGACCCGAGCGCCACGTACTCGATCCTTACTCACCTCACTCGCTTATATAGAGTTGATACATCTATATCGAAATAAATTCGGAGTCGTATAAAACAGGTGATAATGCTGCATGTAGTTTGCTGTATTTTCAAAATGACCACTACTTTCTAATATTCTACGCGTGTGTACATTTTTACTTTCATACATAAAGGAGGAAAAGCAGTTGAAGGACAATCAGCCTCACAGAAAACGGCAGCCAAATAATAACTCCCTATAGGGTTGTTGTGTTCCTGCGTGTGAGTGAGGTCACGGAAAAGGGTATGGCTGAGATTGTTTATAAATTTGGAAAGAACTAATGAGAAAAGAGTATCGAGCAAGAGTTAGTGGAGATATCAACAGGAGCCGCCCTAGAGGCACGCGTATAGACCAAACTGTATTACAAACTTTCAATATTTCATTAAAACGAAAACCAAATGAAAATAGGTTAATATGAATTTTCTTTTAGCATATTTAAATAGATACGCATTATAATAGATTAGCAAAATAATACATATTCGTTTAAATTTTTTGTTGTTATATATTTTTAACACATACTACTGGAATAAATTCAGATAAAAATATATCATCGGAGGCCTTACACACAGCTCTATATTTCCACAAAAGTTCAATTTTCTTTTTCGACAATCACAAAAGTTATCGATTTAATTTTTAATCCAAAACAGACCTCGATTTTCCGTAGTGTCAGCCCCGGCCCTTTTCGATAGATGACAGATAAACTAATTACGCGCGACAAAGCAGTCCACCTGAGAAAGTAAACACGACAAAACCATGCAAATTTCACCTTTGCTACGACATAACATGCAAGGATGTATAGCTTGATCTGTCTTGTCTGTACATACCTCCTCCTTATTGATAACCGCAGTCAAATTACAACTCCCTAGACAGTTGTGTTCGTGGGCGTGAATGAGATTATCAGTAAGCTTGCGAGGAATCGCTGTGATAGCAGCAGAGAAGCCGCGATAGATACTTACTCCTTGTATTACAAGCGTTCATAGGCTACGGTAACCACTTCATAACAGTTGGGTCAGGTGCTTGATTGCCTCTCGACGTTGTATAAACACAATGAAGTCTAGGTGGTGAATAGTGTTAATTGCCAATTGTCTAGATGGTACTACGTTTATGGTAGCCGAACTTCTTGATTTCATAAAGTCTAAATCTCACGTATCCCGGTGTCCCGTGAGAACTACTTTTACTACATTCTTTTTACCCTTTTAACCTAGTAATGTTGAATAACCAATACACTTAGACTTCCTCGAGAATTGGGCTATTAAATGCAAATATATTTTTTCAAATGGGACTGGTAGTTTTAGAGATTAACGAATCAAACAAACAAACAAATTCTTCCGCTTTATATATTAGTATACATTAATATTATAACTTACATGAAGTAAAATTATATGTCTATAACTTGTCAATTTTCTTTTAAATATGGCTTTCAATCCAAGTTAAGTGTTATGTCCAAATCAAATGCCTGCATTATTAGAATGTTCTTACGCAGTAACATTGATTTACAGTCCATAATTGTAGAGAGCAATTGCTATGAATTATTATAAGGTGACAAAGTAAAAAAGGCTAATAATTACTATAGCATAATTATTGTGTTTCTCGCACGCCGCAAGAGCAATCAGTGGATCATTTCGCTGCGCTAATGTGTATGGAAATTATGCAAAGAGCTGGTAATTAGACCCGAGGTGAATGGTCTGTAATGCTATAATTTGCTTCTAACTATTTATATATATAAGATGATATAATTGGGCCATCTTTATATGCAGACTTGATTGGATTTGTATATAATGTGGTAATTAGCACTGATGTAAGTTACGTCATTAGCTTGAAAACTCAAAGCTTAGAAATTCTACACAGTAAGGAATATACATAGGAATAGGTATAATAGTAGGTCCTTACTTATGAAATTGGTGTTTTACATGGAAAAGTAAAACGAAAAAAAATATATGAAATTATATACTTAATCAATCGAAGTATGTACTAGTATATACTAGCAATAGAATCATTAAACTATAAAATGGCGAAAGTGCACAGATAATAATTGTACAACTTTTATAGAAATATAAATACAAGTTCAATCATTCTATTGCTAAAAAAATGTGGGAACGAGAATCAATAAATATTTTGAAAGCGATTAGGACTGCCCCATCGGATTTTTATTTTTTTCCTTGCAAGTAGTTTTCTAAATTGCGAAAATAGTCGTAATCTGTTAGAGCAAGGTCTGGGGAGTATGGTGGGTGTCGGAGACATTCCAGTCGCAGCTCCTCTAATTTAGCGACCGTCTGTCGTGAAGTGTGAGGTCTAGCGTTGTCCTAGAGCACCAGTGGGCTAATCAATTGACCAGTCTCGGTTGTTGAATAGCGACCTTTTCCATCATGGTTTGCAATTATCCATCAAACACTCAACTGTACCTTTTCCTGAGTTAACTTTCGCTTGGGACAGGATTAAGCCGATTCTCCTGGGTTCCACCACTGTGATGAGCGTTTCCGATTGTCGTACAGGATTCATTTTTCATCACAAGTAACAATACGATTAAAAATTCCCTCGTTATTGTGACGGTTGAGTAATGTAACGCAGCACTCAATACGTGTTTGTTGGTGTGCTTCACTCAATTCATGCGGTACCCATTTTTCGAACTTTTTCACTTTTCCAATTTGATTCGAGTGAATTTAAACTGTTTTGTCACTCACACCGAAGCCTGCCGCTAAATCTGACGTGATTTGCGATGGATCTGCTTCATCCATCGATAGAATTCTTCGTTGTCAACTAACGGGGTTTGTTCTGTAGATCAAAATTTCCCGAACGAAAACGTTAAACCAAAAACGTACCGTGTTTTCTTTTCCTAACCAAACGCCAGATGTTTGAGAGCCAAGATTTACCTACAGTGACCTAATATATATGATATTTGGTCACTGTAGGTAAATCTTGGCCTTCCTGGGTCCTACACCCTTCTAATTTCGCGTTGTATATCTTTTCGTATTTCTTTCTACCTGCATTCGGTGATGTCAGGAGCCTTAGAAACCGGCGTTGCGTGCATGAGAAGAGCAATGAATGTTAAAGAAGCGAGTGAGGCTTGTAAAGATCGAGTCATGTGACACTCGGTTCTTTCTGCCTACCCCGCAAGGGATTTGGCGTGAAGCCTCACTGGCTTCTTTAACGTTCATAGCCCTTCTCATGCACGCTCGCCGGTTTCTGGGGCTCCTGACATCACCTTCTGATAAAACACGATCAATTTGGTCATGGTAGGTAAGTCGTAGCCTGCCTCGACTCCTACGCACTTCTACTTTCGCGTTATATATTCGTTTCGTGGTTTTTTTTTATTTTTTTATTGGTAAGGGCCTAGCGTTCGGTTGGTAGCACATTAGTTTCTTGAATTTCGATATATTACCTTACTAAAGTCGGTTTTTGCAGTTTTTAAACTATTATTTATTTAAACTCCATACCTTACTTACACTTCATTCGATCTGGACACGACTTCTGCTTTTAAAGTCAAAGAAGATATCAAAAAGGGTCACAGTCAAACACCTGCTAGTAAGTGAGGTCATCAGTGTGAGAAGCCAACTTAAGAGTTTATGTTACCAGCAAAGGGTATGCGATACTGTTTGTATAATAAGTGCTCATGTTCAGGGGTCTCATATTATGCGTGCATGGTAACCGCATGACATCAGACGGGCCACGTGCTTGTTTGACTCACAGCCGATAGTGTTTAGAAATATGGTTTTTTTTTTAAATAAAAACATTATTATCCTATGTTAAAAAATATGAAACCCCTGGCAATTAAATAATTATTCTGGTAACATATTAAAAAAAAATTATATTTATAATATATAAAAAAAAATAACATATGTCAACTGAAACTGCAAAATTTGCTATTAGCGTACCTATAAGAAATTTTTTTATAATATAATGTTGCACCTGTTTGCGAAGTACTAGCTATAATGGTAAGTAGTTACTGTAGACTGTAGACATTTGCAACACCTAACGGAAAACTTGCTCGTTGTCATTGAAAAATCTCTTAATGCTCTCATGTTAAAATTCTATGCTGAAATGTTAAAGATCTCGAATTTAAAGATTTCGGTCATGTCTCGAGACGTAAATGTGACTCTCTCGAATGCCTGGTGGTCCAAGGTAGAGTCGAAGGTACAAAATCGCGAGGCAGGTCACCGGTGCGATGGACCGATCTGATAAAGTCTGCAGTAGAGAGCTGCGAGAAGGCGGGAGATTGTGACGCGAGCAACTACTGCCTCCAACCCTCCCTCATGACGACCACGACAGCTCTGCTAAGAGAAAAAGAAGAATCTTAAATAATCATATTGCCTTTAAATTTTCTTCAAACAAGAATATCATTTTTGTTCATGTCATTTAAGAGTACCTAATCATATAAAAATATACTTTCAAATTACGTACCTAACACATTAAAAACATAGAAACATGCAAAGTCAATTTATATATGTAAAACGCCAGTGTTACTGATCAGGGAAGAAATCAAGGGAACTACTAATATTACGGAATACAAAAACAATGAGCGCAATCAGGGGCCATCTGGGCCTCTCCAGATCAGCATCTGTAAGTTCATCTTGGGATTCTAATAAGTGTAATTGCTTGAGCAATAGGTAAAGCTACATACACTGATGAAAAAAAATACAGTCAATTATAAAGTACATCGACTATGGTACTTTTTATAGAACATATCAAAATAGACAATTACAAAATGAAGTGATTGATAGAGCATGCAAACAAACTCAAATCAAGCAAACGCTCTTGTAGACGTATGTTGGATCGAGATTTTAAATGACAAAATGTAATATTATCAGAACCATAGTTTGGGAATATCAGCGATAATTATGAATGCGATTCTTGTATAAAGCTTTTAACGAAACCAATAAATGAGTTAAGTAAATAACGCTAAAAAAGTGTTTCTCCAGGTGTTTAAATATTAACGTCGCAAGCGTTGCGGCATTACTAATTTACGCTATAAACTGGCTTATTAAATTGACAAATGTAAAATCAAAAGGCCAAAGTAGATATGGCTATAATTTGTGTTTTGCAAGTAGACTAAAGTGGCATTCAATGTGGTAAATGTTTAATGTGGGCACACGTGCAGAGATTCCCAACATTACAATCAGTGGTGTTGTCAATTTCCACCAATACCCCGATGCTCGTAGCAGAACTAATTTCCGATAAACTCGCACACAAACAAACATTATACGTAGTTACGTTCGAGTGCAAATTACACGTACATAACTACATATGAGTGTGTGAGCGTGAGAAAACTACGGCGGAAATTATGACGGGCGTGTGCGCCGGCACTGACGTAATTTGCGTATACACACGTACCCTTCTGACGCACACAAAACCTGCATACCCACGCGCACATACATACAGCCCGCATCGGTACTAGTCATCTACAATAGTTATCAAGTTCGTCATAATGAAGATGCGCGCTTTTCAATTCATTAATGAGGCTCCCACAATGTTATTGATAGTATGATAGGAATGAATGCTGCTTTTGTCAATGTCCAATTTACGAACTGTAATGCGCGTGATCACCGGCTAATCCAACTTGTTTATTTAAAGAGAAAGCCAATCAATGATAATTTAAAAGCGCCGACTACGAAATTTCTATAGAAGTGAAATTAAGAATAGTATAATACTGCAAAATTCTAAACTTTAGATACGTAAAAATATTAATCTCCTAATTACTGATTTCATAGTCAATCAACATTCTTGTTACTGGGAACTGAGAAATGGGAAATCGTGAGCTACGAATCACTCTCGTATTAGAATTTACTAAGGTTACTTAGTAACTGTGACATTTGCAGAGCGGACCACTTTGCATCGACAAACAGTTGGTTCATTAAACCTCAATAATTCTAACTAGGATTCATTGCTTGACAAGGCAGATATAATATCAATGTTAAAATAAGTCTACAACATCAATCTAACCAGATGCCAGACAACGAGGACTACTTATATATAAAAGAAAGTGATAGATTGAACGATATCGATATCGACGAAGACATATATAGGCGGAACATGACCGGCAAATGTGAAGTGCAAAGCAAACAGTGAATCTCTGAGATCGCAAGATGCGTCTGTAACGAGAGGCGAGGTAAACTACGTCCATATTAATAATCGTCGGTTATTACGCAGTCCCTCATTAAGTCGGCGGCCGCTCGCCCCACGAAACCGCAGAACACTGCTAAATAATTACCCCAGGAGTGCTTTCTTCACGAAAACATCGTAAAAGCGCATTAAACAACATCTACTAAGTCGACCCGAGGAATTACAATAAATAAGGTATTAAGCCGGCGTTGTCAGGCACCGTACCGAAAATGTCGAAAAGCGATTAATGGAAATAAAATTGAGCGAAGTCTGAGAGAACGATTTACTTAATACATTGATAATAAGTGGAGGGAATGTATGTAAAATGTTGTACGTAATGGAGGTAGTCTCGTTAGACGTGGGAACGTCAGCGGAGAAGCGAACTTGGCTACTACATGGTAAGGATCGCGTCTGACAATGTCCACCGTTAGGGTTTAACTTTGAGCCTTCATTAATGGTAATAGTTTTGAACTCACCCGAAGGGAATGGCTCTTTTTGCTACGTTCTTCCAGTAATAGCCATGTTCGACATGAATCTGCAGTCGTTTGATGAAAAGAAATACAGACCAGATTGGATTGTTTCTTAGAAGACTTTTGTCAAAATCTAATAGGAAATTGTTTAAGGGAGTAAGATTATCATTAAACGTCTTATTCTTAGGAGATTATATTAGAATGTCACCAATTTCTACTGAAATTAAAAAAAAGAGTTCATACTTCGTTGCCATGAAGATAAGAACTTGAGGAACAATATAAATTATGATATGATTCTAGCTTCCAAGTAGACTTCTTCAAGATAAATGGAACTCCTGTCATTTGAAGAGAAAGCTATAATTAAAACGACTCTCTAATTTCTTATAAGGTGACAGTGCAAATTCGTAAACAGCACGTAAGTGTGTTTGTAATTACAAAGTATTCTGAAGGCGTGCAACGTGAAACTTGTGTGTTGTGATTAACGAACATCAATTTAGCTTCCCCACTAATTTGGCAGTTTAATTAACCCCAAAACGGTGTTCGTGTTCAACAAAATTTACAGTAAAATTGGCGAGTGTAAATTAAGTTATTGTGGCTATCAAATCTAATTCTGTAAATAATCAATTGAAGTAGTCTTAGTCTTCATTCATTTGTATATGGAAAATGTCATATTACTCAATTTCATCTTTATATGTCGTAACCCGATTGTCCCCCAAAAACTATTTGTCAATATGTTGACTTATTGAGATAGAATGACAAATTGATTTACTTTTGAAGCTAATTATCTATATTAGCACTCGCGTCCGTCCAGTCGTCACTGTGATCGAGTCAATGGATTATAATAAGTTCCATCTTAGATCATTGTGCTACAATGCGAAATGAGCCAATCTAACAGCAAACTAAATTATTTCCAAAAAATCCTAACACGTTCGTGTGTAGAAGCTTAGAGGACATGCATCGCGTGAAGACTGTAGGGTCTGCAGGTAACCTGGCAGGCGCCATTCAACCGATTGTGCTCTTAGGAACCGTCAATTTGCGCCTGTAATTATTGCGGACCCTTCGATACTTATTTCTATTTTTTCCCAGCTTAATTGTTGCAACAGATGACTTTTTTGTCGAACCACCTCAAAGAGAGCGGAAAAGCATCAAACGATGCGTTCGAATTTGGAAATAATTATACATAAATAGTCCCTTGAGCGGCCGATTAAGACAATTTCCGAGGCAAATTGCCGCAGACGAGTATAATAGCACACGCGTTCTCCGTCATAAATAAATCTGGATTACGTTTCTGTACGAGATTAAGATTGATTCGATCTCAATGCTTACTGCTATTAATGCATACATGGGATAATGCTTCGATCATGTTAAAAATTTGAAATCATTATTCGTTTTTGTACGTGTGATTCGTGAGATAATTACGATCGACAAATTGCTTGGAGTCATTAAGATGGGTAACGGCTGGATGCGATCGTTCGGTCGCCCGTAAGGCCGTAATTAATGATCGATACATGTGAAATAATTAATTAGCGGCCGGGGTCGGATCGGATCTCGGTGCCTCGGGGCTCAGCACAAAAAACAATGACGTGCGGTTTTGGCTGCGCCGGCGCCGCGCCGCTGCCGTTGCGCGACATCCGCCGTCCGGCGCACTGTACGTCTATAATTTGGGAGACCTCGAATTAGTTTTAATCTCATTTCTCAGGGATGAGCGTGACGCCGACTTTACGTTGAATGTGTCATTATCATTAATGTTAATTCCAATGATTGTTATATTTTTCTTTTTAATAATTTCGGCTTGTTTTTTGGAACTAATATACTTCGCATTTGGCTCCTTTGTTTCAAACAAAACGAACCAACGGTTTATATTTTTATTATTGTATGCTTTCCCTGGTTAGTCCTATATTCGATGAGGATACAAGATTTGTCAGACAGATTTTCCGTATTGGCATATTCTTAAATAGGTAGGTATGTTGAAACGTTATCGTACCCGATGTTTAGTTGTTTGGAGTTGTCGTTCAATAATTACCGCCAACAAATCGTAATGTCGGAACAATTACCTTGGAACATTAAGAGCCAGTTTCAACGGTGTCTGGTAATGTGTCCACACCTTAATGGACGCCTTGGACTTAGCTGGCGAGGAGAGGGGGGGTCACTTTATCTTCACTGGTGACTGTAAAATTAGCTTACTTAACCATTATTTAATGTCATTTTAGGATGGGAATGGGGCGAGTCTCAATTGTGGGAACTCGGCCGAAATCGTCGACAGAATTTGAATGGATAATTATTTAACTTCGCCGCTCGTCACATTCTAAGTTGTTAGTTAATTTGCGGTTGACAATAGACATTAAATTTTCTTTGCTATTTTTTTTATGAGAACTACTTGTGTATTTATTTGACAAATTATTTTCTTTAAGATAAATCGAATGGACGGAAAACGTATCCAGATTAAAAATAAAGAATTGCTGGTATGTTACTCACAATTTTCATTTTTCCTTTTTTAATCTACCAGCAGCGTATCGACTGTTACTTAAATTAAGTTGATTTTGTTTAGCGCGGACTGATGAGAAACCCGAACGAGAAACCCTCCGGTTCGGGTTTGTTCATTTATCGTTCGAAAAATCAATAAATAATTAATGTTCTCACGATTTTCACGTTGCAGGTTCAAATCAGTGTGAGAGCTCTAACACAGCATCGGGATGCGTGTGCGCAATTAAAACGAAACCCACAATCAGCCGCCATGTTTGTACACGGTCGATGTTAATAGCCTTCTGTAATTACATACCAGCAACATGGCATCGTTGCTTCTCGGAAGGTTGATCGAATTAATAGAACCTATTTCGGGTGATATTCTTGTTCCTACATGTTAATATTAAACCATTGATAATGACAAACATTCGCAAGCCAAAGGAAAATCATCAAAAAAATCAATGTTAATTCCATAATATCAAAGGTATCTTTGAAACATAAACGCAACATATAGAGTATATGAAAGACAAAATGAAATAACGATAGCAATAATAACATACGACTCGCTCGCAGCGTCGACTCGAGAATTTCATAACGCCACATTTACATGTATTCCATTCGCGAAACTAGTGGGCCCAGCCTCCCCGTCGTTATATCCGGGGAAAGAATATCTAAATTCAATTACAAAAAGGCTTCTCTGCGAGGTGTGCCGTTGCACCCGCGCCTCCTCCTAAAAGGGTGTATAACAACTCAATTTCTCCATATTATTAAGACGGGGTGCGGGTAGGGTGGCGCGGAACACAAAAAGAATGCTAATTTAAAATTCTTATTGCTGTGTTTGTATGCGCGCGCGCTTTATGTATCATTCGCGTAACAAAAGCCGGAGGAGAGAGCCGCCCGAGCGCGTAATTTCAATCTAATATTCAATTTGAAAAGTATCGCGAGCTCTACCCGCCATCTTTTATTTATTTACTTGACTTGCGTTGCCGTGGATTCGCAGATCGTTGGAACAAGGAAGATACGTCAAATTAAGTGGTTTCAGCGCTTCTACTTTTCATCTGGTGAAGATACGCGTTGAAGTTTCGACAAGACAGCCTAATGGAATTCAAATAGGAATATCTACAACATTGCTGCATTATTGATTTTACAATGATTTGCGTCACTGTTCCGGTCGTGTTAACGTCGCTAAAGTTATATGCAAATCGGATAATCATGAAAGAAAATTTGGTAGTGATGTAAATGTTTGTACAGCTCGCAACAGACACATTTGAATTTGAGCATTTATGGACGCGCTTTTAAACATGTATCCTAATCTTACATATCTAAATGGTATTTTACAGACAGGCAGAAGACTTGTAAATTAACACTATAGTTACACATGGAAATTCAATTCGGGTATTTAGAGTTACATCGAAGAGGTGTTCCAGTAAAATTCAATTGATCTAATCGTTATGGCACTCAAAAAATTAAAATAAGGTCACTTGAACCATCCACTCAATTTCAATTAAACGAGAGTTTTACTTATCTACTCGTAGGTAGGTATATTGAAAAACTTTCGTTAGCAACTTTCTCGCACTTGACAGTGTCTGTATGTATTTACTTACATTAAGTGACCTATACAGGCACAGATAGGTTTATCGAAACGTACCTTAAGTAGTCATAACAAATATTATATACCTGCATCCCTTTATGTTTAGCGAGGACGGTGTTTTTTGATCGTGAGGTGTGGAACATACAAATAACGAAAGATTAAGAATTTATTAGTGTTTAGTTGTTTGTTATTTGCGTAGAAATCCTAGTTCGTAACACAAATTCCATACTTTCTAGAACTTCAAGTATCTGAGGTACGCGGTGATACCAAATATAATGTTCAAATTTAATATACAGACCGGTATACACATGTACGGTACACAGGTACGGTATTTTGTGTAGGGTTGACGGGTGAAAGTCACAGATTTCTTGTTTTTGATCTGTGCGAATCCTAGCCTGCACACCAAATGTCAGTTTTCTATGACTTAACAAACCACTTTAATCTGCAAGTCCTTTACGGGATGCTGGTGACTGACATAAATATTATTTTTTAGTAGTGTATACAAATCTTAATAATATCAAGTTTCAGCTTTTTAGAATTTCAGTAAGTATATTAGATTGATTGATGATCATGAGTTAGTCAGACGAAACCGATGTAGCTATATTATATATTACCTATTAAAATCTAAACCTTCATACATACGTAGGTACAAACATTTATTGAAGGTATGAGGATACGAAACTACGGAGAAAGGGTAGTTAGTGCCCTGCCTCCTTTATATCATCTTTGCACTTCTTATATGAATGATATGAATGAAATAACACATGGAGACCCGATGAGACTATTTTGCGTAGTCAATTCAGCGGTAGGTACGGGTCGAAGGGTAAATAAACACGCATCGCTCTTGTTGGCTAGTTCACGGATGGACATCGCATCAATTATCGGGTTATTGGTTAAAATATCCATTGGTCAGTAGGGTAGAATCGCTGATATATTATGTATGTATGTATGTATATCTTCACGCCAGGTCCATATATTATATATTATATACGCGCTAAAACGCTACGTTCTGGTAGGGAAGCCATGATGCGCTGTCAGATGGTTAATTGATTTGTACCCCAGATAACCAAACAAATTAATAGTAGATTAAAAAAAAATTTGAAGGCGGGTGCTACTATACTTCTGACCCTGTTTTTATTGTCGTAATAAACAACATAACCTTCATTCCATTGAGATCTAGCATCACTAAACTGACGTTCAAAGTAGAACATTTAGTAGTATTCTTTGACAAAGAGCACTAAATTCGATTCGATATCTCAATGTAATGGCTTAGAGATAATTGCTTCATTCCCACGGCGCGAAGAAAATAAATTTCACCGGTCACAATAGGTGCTTTCCTCAGACAATTCGCGACTAAACGGAGGGCGATAGACGCCTAATGCTTGAATCGTGATATATTAGCCTGGCTAATGCTGACCCCTTACTGTACCTACCACACTCACTAGTCTACATTTCTTAGACCAAGTCTGCACGCATGTCGTAGGCAGACATTTGTTTATGGGACCTTTTGCAAAAGCTTTGATTTGCAATAGCTAGCATGTTTGCATTTATTTACACTGAAAAAAATGTTTAGTTGGATTTCCCAGATTCCTAATAGAATTCACCAAAGTCGACGGTTGAACTGGGTCCTACCTTTGATTTAAGTTGATTTTACCAATCAAAAAAGGTTAAGGAATACCAGTAAAAATAATAAAATTTATTATTTAGTATGATAAACTGTACCATATTATATGTACAATCCATTTATTAGCGGTAAATTATACATTTAAAATAGTGATAGCTACAAAATACTCTTGTATGAAGACCAACCGTAATATATTTCTAAATTTAACTACAAATTTTTGCATTAATTAACAAAGTTTACTAGTAAAATAGCCTACCTTTGCTTCTTTGGTAAATTCAACTAATCTTTTTTTTCAGTGTAGTAGGGCACTGGTACAGTTAAGAGCTGATTACTCTTAACACTGGAATCTATTTGTAACGTAGGACACAATTCAAATTATCAAGCTCGACGTGGACTTAACTGTACTTATTTTATTTAAGGCTATATTGAAAAACTAAAAACACACCCTGCATTTATTCACTAGAGAAATTAGACGACCCCAATATATTACTTATTTAGGACACTGGTACAGTTAAGAGCAGATCACTCTTAAAATTCGAAGTCCGATTGTAACTCTTATTACGTATAAGTCAAAGTGTTAAGCTTGACGTGCACTTAGCTGTACTTTATTTATTTAAGGCTATATTGAAAAGCTAAAAACACACCTGTACTTTTTCACTAGAGAAATCAGACGACCCCAAATTAAATGTACTAGATTGAGTTATCAATAACTATTGAGACCTATGACTACTTCCGGCTTTCATTGCCATCAATATTAGGTACACTAAATCGTCAAGTTTGAGGAAACAACAATTAAAAGTGTTAAAAATTCTTGACGTGTTAGAAAAGAAACCGAGATGATGTTTGCCTTTGTGGACGGCGTCATACAGTATGTAAGTAAGCAGCAACGCAACATTATATATCTTACAACAAGAACAATTACATTCATAATCTGGTTTAAAAATAATTACATCTTAATGCGATAATATCTGGACATACTAGTAAGTCAGCACAAAAGTAATCGAAACGGATGAGGTGACTATATACAAGTAGATACGAGTACGATTATACGATGTAAATGACTTGCATTCGTATTTTTTATTTTAAAACTTACTTTTGCTGGTTATGTGCTTTTATTAATTTCAATCAAGATTTTTTATAATTTACTATATTCAATAATGGTGCCATGTCGTTCATTACCTACACAGTGTACATGTTACATTTCTCATCATTGATCAGAAAAATCGCTTGATTGTGTTGACGTGCACGTACTGGAGATAAGCAACAACAGTATCTTCAATCATCCCTGATAAGATGAGTTAAATCTTTAAAATGTAGGTATTAAGTTCACACTAATATCGGATGCACAAAATTAGTACGTCATATACCATCCTAGTAATATAAACAAGGAGTTACAGTTGACCCTTTTCCAAGAGAAGATACAGTAGGAAGATGAGTTATATTATCTTAAATACAACATTTCGGTCAGATATGACCAATTTCTCATGAGGAGTTCTCTTATGAGGAAATATGTAAGATCGTAGGTAATCTAGATATCATTAAACTAGTAAATAATAGCAAGCTGTGTAGGCAGAGCTAATATTTTTTAAATTTAAAAAATATTTAAATTTTTTTTTTTTATTTTTTTTTAAATATATGGAACTCTGTACGACATCTAGCGACGAGTGCTGTTACTTTTTCTGTTGATGGGAGTGCAGTGCAGACTCTGCACTGCAGAGTGGCCGGCCATACGTTTTCCCATATGTTTTTTTTTCTAATAGGACCGTTCTTCCTCACCAACGAACATTTAAATTTCAAATTAAAGGATACAAAACTACAATATGTTAGCTATTAGTGTGTCGATTTTGGAGTTTCTCACTATTACCGTCTAAACGCTAGCTGGATGACATCAGTCTACCCCAAACGGCAATTTTGAGGGTAATGTGGCTCCGCTGGCTATCGCAGCTCTGCCAATTATATTTTTCATTTGTTATAACCACGTCAGAAGACGAATTCTGCAAGTGAAATGAATGTCAGTACATACTGTAACTCATTTGTGTATTTTTTGCATTGCATTTTTGCTGATATATCCTTTCGCTATGTTCGCGGTTATCATCTTTACCTGCACATCCAATACATCGCTGTGCTTGAACGCTTTCTAGCACGAATTTAAGCGTACACAACTGACCAAATGTAAATATACGTCGCTGAGCTTTCTGTGGCTGCCGACATTTGTCACGTAGGGCTACATCTGCATGCATCGCTTAGTACTTGTAGATGTCCGTAACTCCTGACTAGCGACCCTAACTGTTGCACCATAGTGCTTAAATCTATTCACTATGTATGGAGTGTCATCGGTCCGACATCGCGATAATTCTGCCAAAAGTGTAACTTCTCTATGTATCTGAATCTTCGTCGAAAGAAGAACGTCTCATAAAGACGTAACAATACACCTAAGTACATCAGGTTCATATCATGTGGAACACGCTTTAGAGTCGTTTTATCATTACAAGCCATTCGTGTGGTCATACACTTTCTAAAATAAATGTCTTATTAAATAGATATTGTTTAAAATGGAGCATAAGTCAAGGATGATGATTTCAATTTCGATTTGTCACGATCACGACGTTTGTAATATTTAAATAGGTATTCTTAAAGGGAAGCGAGTCAAGGTAAAATATTATACCGATGGAAATAACTTCACGGAGACTTTGGAATGATGTCATCTGTATTGTTTTCTTTTACGTTTGTGTGCTTGTTTGCTTCCCAGCTGATGGTACAAAAGATAGAAATTATTTAACTGGCATAAGTCAAATCGTAGAGTCCAGGAATTTTAAAATTTGCATCCTTAAAGGGAGTAATCACAAAGGACTTTAGAAACATTCTACGGGATATCGCGATAAGGGAACGAAGCACGGAGCAACCGAGATAAACAAGCCCATACGTAGGCTGGCTACGGTTGATGTTGCTTAACGTGTTAGATGAGATAGACAAGTGCTGTATTTAAGTCCTAAGTAAAAAATTACGTATTACACACATTAGCTATTGCGAAGCGATGTTGGGTTGGAGACAAGGTTTTATTTCCAACAACAGGTACTTATGGTACTACCTACACGTAAAAATTGCATGTGGGCTCTATCAATGCACCGGCATGCACATTCTCAATTCGATGCGAAAACAACGTTTAACCTACTTATTTAATGCATCTTTCAAGGTTACCAATGTTATTGAATTTCAGAAACTCGTGAGCGAGATATTACCATTTCATATTTGAATCGTGGAAGTTCACAATTTTTAATATTGCATTCAGCAACATTGCCTGTGCAAGGAAACATGCTACCTTTTAACTAATAATAGTACTCAATCTATTATTAGTTAAAAGGTAGCATGTCAAATAAGTAAATTTATTTATATACCTACGCCTTTAAATCATTTTTTATTGAAATAATACCTACTCGTGTGACACATAATCTTTATTGTCGTATCATAATTTGAGTTCAAATGTAACAATTAAGTATAAAGTTTTGAACC
Organism: Pyralis farinalis; assembly: GCA_947507595.1. Classification (NCBI taxonomy): domain Eukaryota; kingdom Metazoa; phylum Arthropoda; class Insecta; order Lepidoptera; family Pyralidae; genus Pyralis; species Pyralis farinalis. The sequence continues at coordinate 20,477,327 of OX382276.1, read as the reverse complement.
TAAGAACGGTAAACTTAAATCATATACCTATTCTGATTAAAATTTACGGATTTTCATCAATTTATTATAGGTACGGTCTAAGGCTAGGCAAGGCTGCCTTTTCATAGAATGTGGCTAACGTTGCATTTTACGAAGTTAGTTACATATCTACTACTTACTATTAATTTGTGTCATATTCGTTGTTTGTTGTCGAATGTTAACGTTAGATTTCTACATGTACAAATTTATATGCATAGGAAATTTCTAGAGAATAGGTATGCTTCTTGGGTTTGGACGTTTGAATTTTTGATACATATGTTTTCGTAGCATTTAATTACAACTGTATTTTATATTATTTTTTCAATGCCTACTAAATACAGTTATTTGTCCTATAGACTGTACAAAATATAAGCATTAAATAAATAAGAAATATAAATTAATCAAATTGATCGTGTTTCATCAGGAGCTCTAGAAACTGAGCGAGCGAGCATGAGAAGAGCTATGAATGTAAAAGAAGCGAGTGAGGTGCGTAAGGACCGAATCATATGCCGATCTCTCGTCTAGCAATAACTCGAAAATCGGTAGACCGACCAGAATATATTTGTATACTTATTCGACACGTTACGGGAACGTTTAGAAAGAAAAAAATGGCGGGCAAGTAGGTAAATGGCAAATGTCGGCGAATAAAATTACATATACAGCCGCAAGGAAACCTACAATTTAATTGTCTGAACAATGCATAAAGTTAATGTCATATATTAAATGTTCGTACGCAGTGAGGTGATGCATAATAAGGTAACAATTGTAACATAGGTCGGCCGTACACTGCTGCTAAGTATGATTTTTACGGAGTCTTTATCGTGTGCAGAAAGCGTGCGCGGGCGGCCACTGATAATTTGCTACGCGACGCGTCTGCGCTCCTGCGCGCATACCGTAACCCCTTGTTCAAACGAGCGCTGAATAAAAATGTTATTTGTAACAGAGAACAGACAGGCGTACGGCCCAGAGAACATGATAGGAAAACTGTTTTGTATAAAGATAAACACATATAAATACCTTAAACCAATAAACTAATTGACGTGAAGGCACCCAGCGCTGACAAAAACGTTGGGATTTAGTGCCTTGATATCTCAGTGAGTCAAGCCTGCTGACCTATGGGAGAATATTTTAACCAATGAGCCGATAAGTGCAGGGATGTTGATCCGTGAACTAGCCAATAAGAGCCGTGCGTTCTACTTTACCCCTCGACGGTAGCGGTGGATTGAGTTACTACGTAATATCGGTCTCACCGGTTCTCTATAGGTTATTTCCTTCATGGGTACAAACACGAAAAACCGAAGTCCGACCGAATAACTCTTGGACAGTCGTTTTGTTCCTACGAGAAATGGGAACAATCAACGGTAATCAACCATATTTATGAAGGGATAATTAAAAAATTTAAATAGAAACTCTGGCTATTAAAACGAAACTATGGGACCTCACATATCAAAATCGGTTAAGCTGTTGGTTTCAGTAGTTACAAAGAGGCGGTCGATAACCATTATTTTCCTTTTTAGTCAGTCGTTTGAATATGTGACAAACTTAGACACATGCGGAAGATACTCCTGGCTCCAGTATCTATTTGCCATCAGGCAGTTTGTCACATAAGTAGTGCAAAAATAATTAATAGATCCAGACGTTATTTTGCGGAAGTCAAATTTACAGGCAATATGATCTGATCTGCTTTGTATGCTTCCGCCACCAATCAGTTCATGCGAACAAACTATGAGTGCTAGCCGTCGCTAATTCGCATATACTATTTCTGTGTCGGTAGCACATAGTAGTATAGATTAATTTGCCAGGTACAAAAATGTTTCGTTGTTGGAAACGGAAAGTAAACTAATCCTTTGATATATTCGAGGAAATTTAGAGTACCTACATGTGTAATTTGTAAAACCTGATATATCAGACTGTATTGTTACCCTACTAAATAAGTATAGGTAGGTATATAGGTCAAAATATAAATGAAGTATGGGTACAAACTTTAATTAAAGAACCCAGTGTCCAGTAACCTCGCCGGTTTATATCAACTTACCGGGTAAGACACGGTAATTCATAACTCCCGTCGCGGTCACAATGAGACAAAACAATAAATAATAAAAAGTAACAGCATCAGATAAAACCGACATTGTCGCATGATATACGATCAGATTTAAATTTAGGAACAGTCTTAAAGGTCCCGCACACCTTATAACGAACGCGACGAACCCCGTTTATAATTATAATTAATATTCTCACAGTATAAAGTGGTCGACGGCAAAAAAAGAGATTCGACGCGAGAATTAATAACAAACAAATGGGCTACCTGCCGAGTTTTTTGTGTGCCCCCACAGGTAACCGCGATGATGAAAGGAACTCGCATGCGTCTGTCTTAGATTTTAAACAATATCGTCCGATTTTGACACGGTTGCAACTTTTTATAACCTTCGGATTCATTCATAGGAAGCAAAGGAAACGCGATAAAAAAAACAACGCGGCTACTTGCCGACAGATGGCGTCGGTATCACGATATCAAATTTTAAGCAAACACGGTTACAGTTATTGCCATAAAATTTTAAGGCGCACCCAAAGGTGAGGCTAAATCAATAAAATAAGCACCTTCCTTATGTGACTATATCGTATTACAGAGCCTTCTCGAAAAAAAACAAGGTGCATTCGAATCGACGAGTTGAAATTCTGTACAAAAGAGAACGAACTCTGAACGCGACACTATAATGACAAAACAGAAATATGATTTCGATTAAATTGTGGAAAGGGAACGGCTGGATTTGGCTCGCGTTGGTGAGAAAAGGAAAGCGAATATAGTTAATAATAAAAATATTTTATTTGTATAGTGGGGTAAACACCCCCGCTGCGGGTTCTCGGTCGGGTCGGCATCCATCATCATTATATTAACCGATTTAACACTTTTGAACAGATTCCTGTGCCGGTTGGTGGTAAGTACATTTGTTTAGGGGACGTAAATGTGCAACACTTTTTCATCACGTTCATAAACATAACGACCTATTCAAATGTCCACGACATTAGATTGGTAGCTTGCATATCTAATTATACCTTATCTGAGTTTAGGTGTACAGGCGAAGCTGATGATGTATGGATGCCAATAGCGGACTCGCTTTAATTCCAAATATGTTTAGAAGTCCATATTGGCGATAGATTCCGACCTAGTTACGATGTCCTTTTCGGTCACGATGACTAAGTTACATAGAGTCTGCGTTATTTTCGATCGTGTATGAATTAAAACTAATGTAATTAAGTCATCATAGATTTTATCTCGATCTCAGTTTTATGACGTCTCAATCCCTGCAGTGCAGGCACTCCTCTGTATAGGTAATGGACTAGGGTAAAAAATATCTTAGTGCTACTTTTGGTAATCACGCCGGCGGTCTTTGAGGCCCGGTCCATATAAGGCAAAGTCTCGGCATTATTTTATTGTACAAACGTTTTTACGTCAATTATATCCAACGCTAATTGACATGCAACATGTTCACGATTATAAATATTTAACAGGCCCTATGCTACTATTTAAATCGACCAAATGCTACATTATCGGTAATGTCCATTCAGGAAATGCAATTAAATGAAATGATGCATGTCAATATTAAAATAGGTATTGATATGCAAAGTTGGGCATTACATATGCGGGCGTTGGCCGAGGCCGGTCCCATGCTCTGTTTGTTCACAGATTTTTGTTCGCTAATCAATAATGACCCCAAATCCAATTACTATTCAAGAATAACAATAAAGTTTGCCCACAATGGGCATGTACTGTTTTGTTTATGGATAATAATCATTGTGAACTCTTACTTGAATTCGGACATGGCCTACATTTGCCACAGATTAATGTAACAGTTACAACGTAACCTTCCACGTAGGATAACAGTCGATTTCTCATTGGAATCCGTGCTATTTAAATATTGATTCACCATTATGAACCTTATATTCCAGGCAGCAAGAATGACGGCACGGATGTTGCGTACAAATTAAACACGTCACACGTTTCTATCTATCTTGTATGCGCTTCTAATGAAAAATAGACAGTATACCCCACTGATACAGTAACGACGATGGAGTTAATTGTGGCAATTATACAGGTTCGAGTTAGAGATCGATGTCGCAGAAGTAAGTCATGGCGCGGCGAGAAGGGCACATGTGCGCGCGGCCCGGATTTAACCCAATAATTACAGACCGTGATTAGATCTCACGATAAAGCTCATTCCGCTAATTACTCCCTAAAGCTAAACGAACGAGTGGACTCGGTTTTTGCCATCGACATAATTTAATAAGCGTATTAAACCAGGCCGATGCCATAGATAGTACTTAGCCGAAGGCGTTTCTCGCTAATACCTTTATAATGTTCATAACAACGCGCATTTCTAAGGGAATTCTTATAGATGAAGTTGCAGACGCTTTCGTGGCGAGGTCAGAGAGGAATGACCATGTAAACGTTTAATGAGAGTCAGATGATGTCTCCGACTCGAATCACAGTTGTTCGAAACTCATTCACATTACAATCAATTTAAAATGCTCGTGTATATCAGGACTACGACATTGCGTCTGAGCGAGTCGCCCGGCCAGTCGCGTATGGCGGCGACAATGGTTAATTTAATGAATCGGTGATAAGTTTTCGCTTCTTAAAACGTAACTTCGTTAAATGACGTTTAATGAAAGAATGTAATAGAATGCATGCTATGTTAAACTGTAATAAAACCAGATCCATTAACGATAGAGATGCGATGTGACCTCGCGATGAATGACTCCCATTAGCATCTCATAGGTTTAATTAGGGAACCACGCATTGGCCGGTCGCCCACGTCAACGCGTGCCGTGTGTGGGCAATCGAATTAGAGCCAGGGCAGACAATGCGGCCGACTCGACCGTTCCACCCCACGACAAAACGATCTCTCGCAATCTTCGATCACCGGATTAAGGGAGTCCCGTCTCGCACGTTTTATCTCCGATTGTCCGCACTTAACGCGCACTTTACGCCGAGTGCCCCTCTAGAGGAAATTGAAAACGATCGCTTTCTCTGGTATCTTATCTTTAGTGTTGTACTAATTAATCGATGTAGCGCGACAAGATCGTCGTTAGAGGTAAATAATGCTCGTATTGAAGCGGCGGCGGTGATTTATCGGTGTGAATAGACAAAAGAGTCGCGGGCGGAGCGAGCGGGCACAATGCGGAGGAATGTAGTCGCGGGCTCGCGGGACGGCCCGACCGCTGGCTGCGCTCGTGCGGCTTTTGAATGCGGATTATTAATATCCCGCAACGGTTCGACGCGGCCGCGACGCGACACGCGGTGACCAAGACGCGACCGAAACGTAACGCGATCGCCTCTCATTCCCGCTCGACGCCTGAAGCGTCTCCATTCCACCTGTGCTGTATGCCCGAGCCTGACCGCGCCTTAATTTATTCACGGCAAGTTTTAATGACCGTATTGATGCGCGATTCTAAACACGTTTCGAGGCGATCTAAAAGTCCCCATGTTTGCGAATGAGATTTAAGATCGATTGAGGTATTTGAAATTTCACAAAATTATTATATTCACTACAGACCCTTGTCTCATGTACCCTCGGTTTATCATCCCCGCGCTCCGGTAACAATGCACAACAATGGCGCTGGCGCGGATTATAACAAATTCCCCAAATTGTGTGGGTTCATATTTTCGCTCAACAATATGACAAAATAGTGGATAATGTCACATGTGTCTACAGTTTACCGCATTTGGAACTAATTGGTATATTTCATAATGGTGCGATTATTGAATGTAACATCTGCCAAATTCTGAGAGGATAAAATGTATTATCAAATACGTTTATCACGAAACAAAAGTAATAGAAGAGGTAGTCCTTGAAAATCCATATTTATACAAAACAAGCCGGCAACACAACTAAGCCGGCGAATAAATCTGACTCATAATAAAACAGAGACATCAATAAAAATTTCAATGACACCTTCCACGGATTGTTAGCTTCAGTTCCAGTATCGGCTGCTCGAGGAATAAAAAAAGATAGCGGGCAACGAACGAACGGAATGCTAGTAGGTATAAAATAAATCGTTAAATCCGCAAGAAGACGCTCAGAGAAGAGTACTTGTAGAGTGTCGATAAAAAACAATCAAAGTGGAAAGGGCAAAGAGCTGGTTAGGCGTGTCAAACGGAAAACGCACTATGAAATTACCTATCACGTTTTGTTGATGCCGGTGAAACTAAATGAGTTCATTTTTTGTAGCGCAGTAGTCTAACAGCCCTGCGTCGTCACGTTCTCCCGCACTTCGCAATAACTAAGTAAATTAAATCGTCAAACAATATCGCTTTTGTAGGGTTGCCATAGCCTAGAAATATGCGATGATGTAATGAGGTTGTTTATTATTTCGTTATGTCTCCATTATAAGTGAAATTTTATGTATTTCCAGTATTGCGAAGTAAGATTTGATGATGTTATAAGCATCATCAATGTGTAGTAGATGGAATAACTCTCCGCTATTATCAAAAATATGTGAATTAAAAGCGTGATGCCCTTATTGCTTTGGTCGTACCTGCATTCCTGTTAGTATCTAGTAAGTCAGGTTTTCATTAAAAAATATGACTTCTCTGTTTTGCACTTACATTTTTTTACTCCATTTATTTTGGACGATTTTGAATGTGTTCGCCTCACGATTCATTTTTTTGCGTTTTTCCATCGTCCACTTACTTGTCGTGTCGTGAGTGGTTCGATTCGTTACCGAAACTATAATTAGTTTTACCGTTATTGGATACTTTACATTTTCAATGGGTGGGCTTATTGATTGCCACAGCAACAATGAGAAGCGTGACAAGTCATTTGTTTATTTTCAGAAGTCAGAAATTGACGAAGGCAGAAAAACTACGCATTTTTCCGTAGAGCTGTTTCATTATTATTTGTTGATTAATGTGTCGTAATATATAAAAATAGATGTATTATATTTCACTCTAGTTACCTATATGTTTTATAAAAAGAAAATCGAAGTGATTAATACCTAAATTAACGAATAGGTATAAGCATTTTAAAAACAATGACGTATGTTCACATATACGCAATTGCATTGGTTTACAAATCCTCGGAGATTTCCAAATTTCCATGCAAACCATATGCTAAAAACATGGATATACATAAAGAATGCAACAGGAACGAATGACGAAACAAACAAAGAACGAAATTGGAATAAAATAGGAGACGAGAAAGGCCAAGATTCACCTATCGTGGCCCTAGGAAGCGATCTATGACCGTTACAGAAGAAGAAGCCAGGGAGCTATATAAGGATCAAGTTATGTAGATAACGCTGAGATTACCCTGCCGTCTAATTCTAACGACTAAATTATATTAAAAATCACGAAAAATGTAATGTCACTTATGATCAGATGCCATCAATTCAACAGCATAATCACATGTACACCCAAATTTTGTAATATGGTAATGACAACCACATTCGTTAAAACGTTTCCAGCATTCAAATTTGTATCATTAACACATTCAGGCTAATTGTGCGCCGCGCCACGACGTGAAAAAACTCGGCATTCGTGTAACACTTATTAAGTGAAGACGCGCCTTTTTCTCAAAATTTAATTATCAACATTAGGTTGACACCGAAAACGGTGTGACGTGAAATTAGGCGACTACGTGGACGAGGTTGTTTGCAAAACTGTTCACCGGAAAACTACAATTCCGTTTCAATTTGTAGAAAGTTGATAATTGGAATACGAAATGACAGACAAATTTTGAAATGGCAAGAAACACTCGAGGCGATAAATTATTCAAGTCACAAGTGATTGATTGGCCTCCGTATTAATGACTTGTTCAAATGAAAGTTGACAATAATAGAACATGGGGTCGCTAAATGGATACTATTATGTCCATACATCGGGATGTCAAATATGAACGATGATCTCCAACATTTGTCCAGGACTCTATACGCTGGTCTGATTCAATAGACGGGACGGAGTCATCGGTACACAACATCGGATTTAATGTGCCGTCGTTTTCGTGTCTGTCGTCGTTTTGACATTCTTTAAATCAAAACGATTCACAGCTCCATAGAAAACCTTGAACAATATTGTTAGCATCGATCAACATATACAGCTCTTAAATTAAAAAAAATAACAGCGATATGTCGAACCGACGTAAGTAAACCCGTGATATTTAAACAGCATGATGAAACCGTTAAAATCTAAAAAATGAATTAGCATGATCACTCAAAGACAAATAATATAAGCCAATTCACAAGTCAGCAACTACGTAAAGACTATCAAATTATGGCTACAACTATTTGAAAATGTACCATTCGTGATTGTCGCGTTAACACTCCGTCGACCAATGGGATCGCGCTGAAATCTTTGCTCATCCTCATAAAATGCCATGAAGGCTTAACGGGGTTTCTTTAATTTGCACTTTATTTAAACCAAGCAAAGGTGTAGAATGCTATGTGCAAAAACTATTAGACAATAATCAGTCAATAAGTCAGATTGCTTTTACCAGGTGGGCACCTGGCAAATGGAAAACTACTAATTAAAGTAGGTACTTTAAGTAGGTAGTAAGGTTAGTTCGCTGAGACTTAAATGGAAGGACGTGGAACTACATCGTAAGGAGTTTAATTAGTCGGGATTCTGATATAACGATTGGATCGTTTTTTTACTATTAGTGTCCGAAATCAGTTTATTCAAATGATTTGCTGTGCCGCAATAAACAGAGTCAGTCTTCCTCGTGTTTGTACTATGAATTTGAGATGTTAACGTTTCTAAAGATCAAAGAGACGATGATTAGCGGATCGCTTGTGGATATTGTTGTTATGTAAGTGGACACTAATGGTGTTAGGTACTTGTAAGATGTAATTGTGAGATACGTTTTAGCACTTCTTTGTACCAAGGGCAGGCGTATTATTAGATAATCTGAACCACAAGAAGCTAGAGAGAGTAAAGAATTAATTCTTAAGAATAATGCGACGGGGTAAGCCTTCAAACTTGTGTGCTCTGCGTTATAAAATTTTGATGGTAAGGCCATTTGTAATCAGTCTAAATGAGACAATGCGTCCCTACTGAATGTCGGCTCAACTAAAAGAAATTATTTACGCCACACTGCGACACTGCTACAAATGTTGATAGACATAAAAGAAGATGTAGAAATCCGGGTAATAATGTAAAGTGAATGGACAACAGTAATTACAGTGTGCGACGAAGATTCTTTGGTGCGTATCGTCATACTGACTAATAAGTGAATACATTCGAAATTGTACTGAGTTTACAAAAAAGAGCAACAACTCACATTCCAATCTCGAGGAGCAGTATTATTATTCACATTAAATATGTTGTAGTGCGTGTTGTTATACAATAATTCTTGATAGATCCAGTTTAGAAGATCTCCTATTGTAATAAAGAAGACGACATTTCGGAGACATTAAAATTCTCTGGATCGTATAATTACAAATGACACATTTAAACATTAAGACACCCACACACGTTCTATGTTGTGCCTCTAAACTTGTATAATTTGTGTTAAAGCTGTAATATATGATACTTTAGGAGTCCCTCGCACTCGGCGTTCCGTGCATTCGATGGTTAATAAAATTATCAAAATCTAAACAGGTTTTATGAGTATCGCTCGTGCTTTGGTAAGAGCCCGTGTTTCGGTTCAACTTATGAATGGAAATGGATTTTGGTATTTTTAAGTGTTTATAAAGGTCGTAAATAATTTATCGCTGCGTGATATTTCCGTCGTTCGAATTTCAAATGGATGAGCGCGCCAACTCGAATCGCTACTGGATTTTAAATCAGCATCTAGATAATAAACGCCATACTTATTTTAATAATTTACTTCTGAATTTATTAATTTTAATATGAGATATGACAGTTTGTATTAAACCACTCTAACGTTTAAAGTTTTAAATTTCATCACTGTGGCTTAAGTAGCTTCGAATGCAATTTTCAACTTAACGCTACGTTTTCGTAGTACAACCTATCTGATTAGTTTGGCACTACGAAACGATTATGATTAAACATAATTTCTTTAATTCAGCAATTAAAGGTTTTTTTTAAATGCATTAATTTGTGTTACTGTTGTCTAAATTACTTTAATTATAGCCACTGTAAGTACTCCACACATTGACGTACCCCAAAGGCACGACATTATTGCAGTAACTCTGCTGTCTGTGAGTTTATTTGTTACGAACTTCTAGCTAATAAAAAATGGCTGAAAGACATGAACGTTGGATTGTGTAGATTGGTTTAAAACAGATAAATTTTATTAAAGTTAAATAAAGATATTTTCTTAGTATTATTTTGTGCATGAATCGAAGGCGATTCGGAAAAATATCCACGTGACATGTGGGGCGAATGAGTTCTCCTAAGTATCCACTGATATTCTCAATTGACCTCTGGGGATGAAAAGTGGTATTTACCCAACTTATTCACTAATGATGAGATTAGATAGTGCGAAGTCAACACAAAATATGTATATAAAAAAATCAGCAGTTTGATATCATTGAACTGTATAATGATCATAATAGATGAAATAAGATGAGACAGTTTTTGCTCAATGTATGCCTCGGTGTGATCGGTAGCAGTTGAGTTGCGTCAGCGCTCGTGATTCAGCCTCGTCAAATCCACTTAGGTACGTACACAACTCGAGCCGGCACTGGCATCGAAGCCGTAATTATTCCGAGCACACGTGGACATGGTTTATAGCCGTGCATGGCTTGCCTTATAAACGTACACCTTTTTGTTTAATAGGTTAACGACTTGTACGCTGTCTTTATTGATCGTAGCCAAAAATTGGCTCGTGTAAAGATCACTATTATAAGTTATCCGACGCTCGTTTGTAAGAATATTGTAAAGCAGTATGATTGAATAGTCGACACTTTCAAAATGCGGAATTGCTTAACTCACAGTGTTTTTTTTTTATTTGTGATGCAATGACGTTGGCGAATAAACTAATGTTTGTGAATTGAAAACCAATGATTACAGGTGACACGAACGACCACTTCACAATATTAGTTATTAAATTAGATCAAATTGTATATAAACGTTGTATCAGTGATTGACGAGTATTCATTGATGTTAAAACAGAACTACAAGACAATAATAAGAAACGAGGCCTTAATGTTCATGAACATAATTAATCGTAAATACCTAAAGGACAAACTTGATAACCGTGATTTATTATATGTTGTAATTAATGTATAAACAGAAATCTTCAAGATTTATCCCATTATGTAGATAGAAACAACAAACAACCCATCAACATACCGAAAATATTATCAAAATCAAACTTTAACGTACCATTTGGATTGAACAGTTTTACTGCCGATAAAATAGGAAAATTAATATTCATTAACTTAATAACTATTTCTCATAAAACAGATGATAACATCAGTGTGTAATCTAATGAACTTATACGTGGAATCTTAGCATTGAAAGTGCAAATAGAAAATCTTTCACATATTTACTTGATAAAACTTTTTTATAACACAGGATAATACCTACTATAACCATTAATGATACTTATACACCATCCTCAAACAAATCTAGATACAAAAATATAAGTACAACAAGATGAATAACGCCACGGGAAGGCAGTTTCGTATCAAAATGCAGAATCGTAAGAATTAATTTGTTACCCTTTTGTACGACGGCAAAAAACTGTTGTGACACCAAAACATACTTCTTTATATTATCGTAGTCGGCGTAAAACCAGTAGTATGGTAGCCACCAACGTCGATATTGATAGCCCTCGCATTGGCATTTCGTATGTAGATTAAAACATGGGCATGGTCAACTACAAATGTTAAAATTTGGATTTTATGCAATAAAACAAAAGTTTTAACATATAATTTTGATTACATCAAGAATATTTATACAGCATATTTTAAGTTTGCAAATTATTAACAATAGCATTGTATTGTGAATCTAGAATATTACGACATAATGATGCAAGATTAAAACAGTCATTTTAATATGGCAAATATTTAACATTTGGATTGAAAGCACAGTTTTATATTTCGTTTCGTAATTTTAATTAAAATTTTTTTTTTGAGTTTATTTTTAATAATGTTAGGCAAACGCCAACAAATAGTACTATCGACGCAACATCCATGACTCACATTTTCTCACAAGTTCATTTATTTGGAAACTGATTCAAATGAATAGTAAGTCACTATCTCGATATATATCTCGATTCACATTAGTCGATTACCTGAGCAGATACATAAAATCAATTACTTAATATACAATTAAAAAGAAGTGCGTGTAACAAACAATCGGTACAATTAGATGTGCAATAGATTTCAGACCAAAGCATCAATGACTGTAACATTAATTTAGCCATAGATACGACAAACGACTTCGCTGTTAATGCCCAATGATAACCGAGTAAAACCGGTAGTAGCGTCATAAGATGTGCCCGCGCCGTTACCACAGTAGAGAGATGTAAGCAGTAGGATAACTTTGAAGAAACGTTCAAAACCGTCGCACTCACACAGATCCTGTCCTGCTACACAATTCTAAGTGAAGTTCTCAGTTTAATCAGTAGTGACTGGTACTTTGAAATGATAGGATGTTTTACATTTAGCAGGCCGTCGACCTTTTTTCGCACTAAGTTGTCACGTGAACGGCCTGCCTGATGGTAAGCAGTTTTACAGAAGCTTATGAACACTAGCAATACGAAGGACATCACTCCTGCTATGTAGATCCTGTAAGAACATCCTCACACATATTTTCAAAAGCCTCATGCCGCAATCTTCTGGAAAAAATTAAGCAGAAGTTATCTGTTCGTGATCAGGAAAAATTACGGGCTATATAGTCGTCGGCAGTTAAATCAAATGCCTAAGTACGCTAGTTACCCTACTGTTTATATACTATATACATATCTACTGTGCCATTACTTGCCACAAGTATTCCACAACCTTAGCGTCAGCAATTAGCAGCAAAAAAACAGCAATATACGTTTTCCCATACATTTCGCGGTCATATACGACCAAATCCATCCATTCGAAGTTTAATAATACGCTTCACTATTACCTTCCCTATTTGAAATTAAATTAAAGGTAAGGACAACCTTTCGAATTGGAGATAAGCCGAATAAAATAAGATCAATAACGACAGTCTTAAATAAAATAAGATAAGGTACGCATAGATAAACTTTTTACGATGAGAATAAATGTACTCAGTCGCCTGATAGTAAGTAAATAGTAGTTTTAAGGTTATTTATTCCGAAATATAATATCATTAGAATATCTGTCCATATATGTAGGTATATAAGCTAACGAAATAATAGTTTTAATATATTTAACGGTTCCATTCTCTACATAGATTAAATTTTTTTTATATTTCTGTGTCCCATTTCTCGTTTCACATTATTTTCTGTAACTATAGCGTAAAAAAGTCTTTCTACAAATAATAAAACTGTTACTGCTCTCTCTTTGAATGCAAAGCCTAATATGAATGCATGCACGGGTACCACACTTTAATTAATTTTCTTCTACACTGTCGTGGTAAATATATTAAAAATTTAATACGAAGTTATTTATGTGTGCTGCTGTTACCTTCATGACTCTGCGTCGTAAATTGGTTTCTAATCAACCCATGCTGCGCTGGTTATTTCATTAATTTTTGAATTTACCAAGAAAATTTCCGATGTAACTTAACCTTAACACTGCTATTCATCTCATATAAAATATACATTATATTACAATATTATCTACGCAGATTCATCATTTCACATTAATGTATAAATATCATAACAGTAGACTTATTCAACAACATCGTTATATTTAAAATATTTACGTTATATTATTTAAAACAGCACTAAAAGTAGCACACTCACTTAATATGCTAGTTTTAGTGCTATTTTAAATAATATTACACTAAATTCAAAGCGCGTCATTGTTATCTTTACAATGGCAATTTCGTACGGATTAAGGAGCAGGTTTGTTTCCGAACAGCTAATTAATAAACATCTCATAATGGAGCCTTGAACTTTTGATTACTGGGAACGGGACAATAGAGCTCGTTATAAATGTCTTACTTACACAAACAGCCGGACAATAATCGGACGACGGCGAACACACCGTATCTAAGTAATTAATCGTAACTTATGATTGATTAAATACATTAAAAGCGAGCACGATTCCTATTTGAATACGAAATCTATTAGACGAGTGACATAATACTTAATACAATTTTAATCTGACTTATTGCATAAAAGATACGAGACATTTACTTTTGGAAACAATATGGGCGGTTCATGCATAATACATGATAGTTGATACTAATGGAAAACTTATTGTCGTTTTATGCAAAACTAATAACAATTGTTTAATTGTAGAACAAACTGTGAATGTGAAATTATTTAATGTGAAAATATAGCGCATCGCTTGTTTTTTAAGTGCGAAAACGCTGTTAATGAGTGAAGTTAATGACTATGGGAATAACGTGATGTATAACTAGTCAAATGAAGTCCCACTTGACAATATTTGTTAAGGTAACAAGGTAAACGATGATGTTTATCGACATGAGGCGTTCGAGTGGGCAACCCTTTCCGCGCTCGCACCCGTGCACCAAGCGAACGCGCTTCGGCAAACACGCGCTAGTGATGCGTAACGCAAACTTCGATGTCGATGTTTGCACTAAGACAGCAAACAGTGCCTCTCGATATTTGTCCAGTCGCGAGCTAATGGCGAGAGGACCCGCTGCTATTTGCCCTTGTAAGCTTCACACAATTGCTACTGTAATTAACGTGAGCGAGTAACACAAAAGTGAGAAAAATGTTAATCAATATTTCCTCTCATGTGAGCTTAAGAAGCGTATAAAAGTTATCTGAGGTAATCCTCAGACTAAAAAGAAAATAATAAAGTTAAAAATGGGAATGAAAAAGGAACGTAAAGCCATAACTTCATTTTGAATTCCGTTCGGTTGTTCCCGTCTCACTCTGAACGCGCCCAGCAGGGGGCACCATCGTTCTCACCTCACGACGCGAGTGGTAGCCGGTCTTTAATAAGTATCGATAAAATATGTCGATAAAATATGAATATAATATGTATAAATATTTCCGATACTTATATCCTTATCGACTTCAAAAGCCCCTGAGGCAATGGAATGAAAAGGATATACAAAGTTTACCTCCACGAGAATTTTGTTAAGAGCTATAAATCTGACTATCATAATATTACAGTTCAGCTGTCGGTAATGCGTGCTATTCACACATAAATCTCAATAACACTGAATTGCTCATGCAGTGTCAAAATCGTTCATCGGCTCCAAAAACTGGTTCTAGAATTCAATTTGTACATGTTCTCGATTAATAGCCGACAAAGTGTCACGCAGACAGCCCTAATTAATCTCTTGGTGGTGTTTCACATTAATTAAGAAGCTTAAGATTTGTGATGTTACCGATAATGATTCTAAAATATTTTATTAATAAGGAATATTTTCGTTCGTATGGAAGTTTGTTTGTACTCTATCGTATCTTAAATGCTATCGTAGTGTGAGGTCCGCAATGTAACATTTTTTGTTATTTTTTTTTTATTACCTACTACACATATCATCCGCAGTGAGACTTCATGTAAATTAAATGTCATCATACAACAATGGACCGAGGACGCAATTAATACAAAGAGCTGTTTACACGATATGATCCGCAGTCAACTAAAACCTTCCGTGAGGTTGGAAATTATATTTTTTCATCACCAATTACATAATACCTAAAATTGTGACCAAAAGAAAATCGGTGTTCAAACGACCGTTTGTAAATACCAAACGCTGAGCGTTATTCAAACATGGACATGTCAATGAAATTGCCAACTGTTTCGTAAAACGCTAACAAATTATAAAACAACTTTCTGTCTGAATTGTAATGGTAAAATAACGATATTTACTTTCGACTTTCAATACGAGTTGGATTTACATTATAACCGAAGCATCCAACAGGAAACTGACATAGAACAGCAACAATATTGCAAATTGACAACAATGCCATCGACTCAAGACTAGTCAATATAATACTCTCGTTAGCGTTCCACCAACTAGATTGTGTCACCTTTATTTAAATCTGATTATACAAATATTAACACACAAAATACACTGCAGTAATTTTGTAGCAAAGCACGAAATCTCATAGTTTACTGTTGTTAATCGTTATTTAGTGACAGTCCATGTCCACGTTTTTACGACTGTAATCAAAACGTGATTGTCGCGCATTCCCGAAAAAACTGACTTAATTGTGTAGGGCGAGTGTTGATGATATAAACAGTAATTACGTACCTCGGTTCGTTCAAAAACGTTATTAAAATACGCTTAACTGACGCGCTCTGGTGCGGTTTCCTTCTCACTGTGAGGGACACCAGCTTTTAGTGATCGCAACAGGTGACAGTTTGTGTACATACTACGAGAATAGTATTACGCTCTGATCGAATGTTCACCTTTAATTTCGCTTTCGGTAACCTAACCTTAACCGTTGGATAATTTTCTTCACTTGTTTGATTTAATCTTTAGTTAGAATTAAAAATTGCGCAATCCCAAAATCGAAAAAAAAATTGCCTCGAATTCCGCATCAATCGAATAAATCGGTCGATCTGGTTGAGATTATGGTTTCAGTTTAAAAAAAACTATAAACATTCGAATTTGATTTAGAACGAATAATATAGAAAGAAAAATGGACCAAGAAGTTCTGCAAATGGAGTACTGGAAACATAATGGAAATTATGATTTACCAGAAACCAGAGTTATGTGACTATTGATAAGTATAGAAATTTACTTATGTAATGCACACATAAAAGTAAAATAAAATCATAAAATATGTTTTCTTAATAAAAAAAAACATTAAAGCTGAACTGCCCGTTTATTTTTTATATACTTACCTATGTATTACAGGGAACAAATCAGCATGTGGGCCACTACTGAATACTTAAAATAATACTTACTTTACATACAATTTAATATCTTTTAACCACTAAAGACGCTTAAAAATAAGAAGGAGATGCTTAAAAATAAAAAGGTAAGTTCACGTCCTGTCCCCAGAACGCCACGAGCAATCCTTGCATCCCAACATCCCAACATTACCCTCGCCATTGTTCGCAGGGTTGCCAAAAGCAATAAAAAATTCTTAAAACAATAGCGCCCCCAGGCTTCGACTGCCGCAAAGAATCATAATAATTATTTTAGAAACACACCGCCCTCAATGCTTCTTGAGAACAGGTGTGGTTTGATGTTAAATTGTCCAGGAGGAAAGACTTTAGAACTTTTAAAATTGCTTCAATTGCTAATGTGTTAAGCTTAAACTTTGTTCTTTGCATTATTGATGATTTTTTTAAATCAGATTCACAAAAGCTCGAAGAGTTGACGTTGACATGTGCTTTGATTCTCTTCCTGATCTGGATATCACGGGATTAGCAAAAAACTAACTGAAATATAGGGCTACCGCTCTCTTAAAGTAATTCTTAAAACTATACATTTATTTTTCATTTTCTTGTAATAAATGTCTTATCAATGTCACAGATGAGTCATTCCCAACAATGAATAGTTAACAAAATGTGGTTCTTTATTAGACAAAGCCAAGAAACACATTTTCATTATCATCACTTCCAAAAAGTAAGACGAGATATCATATACGGATATAAGAATCTGTCTAAAATGTTGAAAATAACTTTACTAACTAACTATATCCAATGTACATAACATTGGATATAGTTACGGAGGCAGAAGCCTCTTTCTAGGGTTCCGTACCTGAAAAGGATCACTTTGTTATCAGTCTGTCTGGGTGTCAAGACCTTTTTTCTCAGGGACGAGTGGAGCTGTCAAGCTGAAATTAATATTAAATACTCAGGTCTGGAATCCCTTAGAGCAGTGATAAAATCAAACTTCTAAGTCAACGCAATCAAAAGATACGGCCGTTTATGTCTCGTTTATGCACATATTTTGACACAAGGGAATCAAAACCTATAGGGTATTTCCCGTTGACCTAGAATCATGAAATTTGGTAAGAAGCAAGGTCTTGTAGTACTTACAAGTAAAGGAAATATCCGAAAACCGTAAATTTGTACTTACCTACATCACAAGAAAAAAATTTACGAAAATATATTTTTACGGAACCCTCGGTGTGTGAGTCAGAGTCACATTCGACGGCTTTTTTTTCATTAAAAAAAAACTGATTTTGTGGTATTGCCTAAAACTGCTATAAGTAAGCATATAATATACATACTAAATTGTTCTTCTAAAACTTCATTTCTTGTCTTGATCATCAAAAGGTGAGGTCAGGAGCCCTGAAAACGGGACCGTGTCTTGTTGTGTTCACTTCCCTCTGCCTACCACGTAAGAGATCTGTAGTGGTATTGACGTTATCTCGAAACACTATAGGTATTCAAATCGGATCCGAAAAGTTGTTTGTCAAAATGTATGGAATCTGAGTAAAAACTTTCTGATTCCGTTTCAATTATAGCTTTCCGAGTTAATGTGAAAACTAGTGAAGACACAGAAAATAAAATAAAAATAAAGCCAGTAGATAAAGTCGATGTGTAAAATTTGGACTCAAAGTTCACTTCACGGTTATTGAATGACAAATAAAATTTTCTACTGGTCTTGCCATCGTAAAGCCATAAATACGAACATTCGATATGGGCATTAGATTTTTCGGGAACTTGCGTCGTAATTAAATTACAACTAATTGCTTGTTATAAAATAATTTAGTAACAAAACCGTGTGTCTCATGGCCGCTATTTTATTATTAAAGATATGGGAGTATTAATTTTTACACCTCCGATACGAACGAGGCCCAATATTAACGTGTAATTAAATCATAAACTAAGATAAACGGACTAACGAACAAACATGCCGCTAATCCGGTTCGATTTACAATTATTCGTAATTACCCTCTCCTAATTGACGGATATATTTTGTTATGAATCAAGCGTAACAAACGATGTTTGTTTTGTTTGTTCGTAGATTTTTCTATTAAATGCGTGCAAGTTGTTATAAATATCATCGTTGCTACTACGCTGGCATTTACATCTATGTCACAGTGTAAAAAATAGTAGATTCTTTCTTAGTATATATATAATAGGCATTGTCTCCCCTAAAGTGACCCTACTGGCTCTTAAGATTCTGTGCTTGATAGAACAACGCCGAATGCACAAAAAGGTACTTATTCGTCGTCATCTATTTATATTTGTATCAATTGGCATGACTAGGCAGTATGCTACGAAATGAAATATTTAAATTCCGATACGCTAAAGGTAGTTGTTCTTCTTGTGCAATAGTATTACTTCTGTAATAGATAAATGGAGAGCATTCTGACAGTATTAAAAATTGAATTAACTCGTGGCATAAGCGCCCATAGACGATGGTAACCACATCTTCTCAAAAAGATCATATGTTTGTTTGCCACCCGGTATAGTATTAAAAGTAGTAATGGAAAATTTACTAGGTATAGGAAATTTAATAACCAAACTTTATCCTAAGTTTTTAATATAAATTTTTAAGTAATTACTATACCTACCTAGAACATAATTATCTACGAGTATCTATACTTAGTGATATCACGCACCTAGTCATAATGACTACATTTGCGAATATCTATTTATTCGTTATATTTTTATTGTATGTGATAAAAAGGCAACAGATTAAAAGACGCGCATACAAATCACTCTTACCAATAAAAAAAATACGTCAGAACTTGTACATATAAAATAATTACTTAAAATAGTACATATACCTACAGATTTTAACCCACCATGAAAGTGACGCAATGTTATGAAAATAGGATTGATGCGCGTTTATAGTTAAGCACGAGTATATACACTTCATGAACTCATCCGCTTTCTGCAACAAGAGACTTTTTGCATCAATGGCATTTTTGTTTCAGATATATTGAAATTGTTTTCAAAAGGTAAAAACAGGCAATATGCATTGTATCCTGTATATTACTATAGAATAATGTGTGATTAAAGAATTACAATTTGTAGGAATGATCGTAACAGAAGATTAAACGTCGTAAAACAGTGAAATGAAGTTTGAAACACTAAATGAATATATAATATGTAAATACACTATGTATTGATGATGAGATCTTCTATTATCCATCTATACGTTTTATTAATATAATATATTTATAGAATAATATAAATAAATAGGTAAGTGTTGAGTAGTCAAATCAAACACAATTCAAAGCAAAATTTACGTGAAGAGTTTCTATCGTTATGCCATATATACTGTCCTTATAAGCCTTAGCTTGTATACCCTTGTACTACAATATGCGTCATATTTATATCTTCTTTGAAGCTTAATTAACATTCTAAATAGGGAAAACGGCAATAGATAATGAGCACGCCATTGTCTAAAACCATAATTGAGCACATAAAAACATATCTATGAAGACTCAATTATTTTCCATACAAACATTTATAAACACAACATAGAATGTAAGATTGATTAATGCAAATAACTACAAGTAATTAGCCACCGTGACTCTATTCAAGGGAATTGTATTTCGTATTGTGCGAGCTCTCAAGTTGAATGTATGAGTTAGAACTGCTGCATCATAGCTATTTCTGAACGCATAAAGGCCGCGATCGTAACGAGCCTTGCCAATGTCCACCATTCAAACAAACACAAAACTTAATTAAAGTGACACTTCGCATGTATAATGAAATGATTCACACACAATCGTGATAAGCCCTCGTCAGACGACAAAATTGAATAAGAAACTCTTAAACTGGAACTGGCGTGCTAAATGTATTCGATATAGCAGCATTGTTCGCTTTTACCTGTATTGGATCTTCCCATATTCACATCTTTAATAAGTATGTATAATGTATAAACTTAACGTATGTGAACGTTTTCATAGAAGGTACTTGTAGGTAATTTGTTAATATAGTCTTTCAGAGCAGACTTAAAAATTATGAAGTCCACTATTATCGTATTTAATAATAAAATATACCAGTTTACGGCACAGAAAATAAGGTTTTTCCCTTACTTCTTACTTTCTAGTGGTTTGTAGACGTCTCGTTACTAGGATAGACTATATACTCGTACCTAGAGATGGATGTTCATGAAATGGCTAGTTTGGCTACGAGACACCATTGAGAAATAAAAAAACGACGACTCTCTATAGCACACTAACATTTTTATTCATTTCATTCTGGAAAATTTTAAGATATTTACAGATTCATTGCTCCTTCAACAAATATACTTAATTTGAAAAATATTTAACATAAACATGCAAAATAGCAAAATTAATTAGAACTCTTAAGTTAAAATGAAGCAAATAACTCCTTTTGAGTATTTCACACTATCCTAAAATTGAAAAGGCTACAGTGCGTTTGTTTGTTTATTCTTCTTACAAGTTATTATATTATTCTTTACAAAAAAATAAACGATTGCAATGATTGTTTTATAAAGAAGAAGTTGCATACGTAAACTACTTACAAAATAAACGTATCAAAATTCTGTTGCAACTGTATACAAGCATTTCATTAAGATATGTTCACTTTCATTCCTATCACTCATGATAGGCAATGACCCTTTATCGATTGAGTATCATATCGATTATTTAATAGCAAATATTGGAGATAACGATTTGGGCAACTATCGATTACCGCTAATTATTGGGTGATAAACAGGTTTATTACAGAAGTGGAGTGGTGCGGACAATATCTGATAATCTATATAAGTGCCGGTAGATATGGAACTAGATATTTTTAAAGAAATACTTACGAACACTTCAGATCTACTACAGCAGATATTTTCAATTATGACCAAGCCACGCGCTTATTTGGAATATAATGAGCTCAACAACACACAATATTCAGTAGTTTAGTCGTAAATTAATATGCATATACACAACATCGTCTATTAGAGCATATAGTGCCCTTCTCCACTACGCAGGCGCCTTCATACAATATAAAGGAGAAATCAGAAACATATTTGCTATCATTATGGTATCAAAAGTTTCAATAATACTCGTAATACATAATATTGATATATATTACCATTTACAAAACTAAGCATTTTAATACATTGCGAAAATAACCAAATTTCGAATGTGTTCAACCAGCCTCCTTTCCCCTTCTTGGTTTTCTCCTTCTTGAATAATCTCCTTTTATATACATATAGCAACAAGTAACTGAAAACATTTTGGCGGTAGAATCAGGTCAACTTGAGAACATGTCAAGCCATTGCATTAACACAAAGTTCTTTTAGGGTTCTTGAAGTATAATAGTGACTTAATTTCACGAAATAATATGTTTTGGTGTTAAGATCGTTGTTGGAGTTACAACTATCTTAACTGAACCAATTCGATGTAGGTACACACTACAGCGAATATAATACACGGGTATATTAGGTTCACTCTATGTAAAGTCAAATAATAAATAATTCCATTGGAACAAGAAATTCTACTTCAGTACGACTCCTTTTCATTAAAAAGTGACTGTGGCAATGCAACAATAAAATGCAATACAGCTCAAACCACCATTACCTGTTTAAATGTATAAATGCGAATTGGGGTGCTAAAATGCACCTTATTAATTACTACCTTTGGGGATATATTACGTTGCATAGATCAGGAAACGATGACAAAGTGACACGAGGACTCTTCACATAATATGTGTTTTATCTCGCCACAATCGGTAAATCTATATACCTATAGTCCATTAGTGGAACTACATATAAAAAATGCAATTTTACAGCGACCCCCTCCAAAATGGCTGGTTGCGCAAGTTGACTTGGTTCTACCGCCAGGAGATTGTTCAAGAAGGAGAAAACCAAGAAGGGGAAAGGAGGCCGGTTGTACACATTCGAAATTTGGTTATTTTTGCAGTGTACAATCTATTAAAATACATAATTTTGAATGTTTAGGTGTATGTAGTATTAATAAAGTTAATATAAAATTTAAGGACAACGTGACACATAGCCGGTCGGCATATTACTTATTTTTTGTGATAATAAATAGAGATATGTGAACAATAAAATACGCTATCACGAAATTAATTAACAAACCGTGTTTTAATTGAATAACCATACCTATCTATGATCGAAATGAGCTAATTTTCAATTTTGTATTACTTAATTGATCTTGATTTTTTAAAAATAATCTGATAAAATAAAATAACCCAAAATTGTGATAACAAGACGAAAATAGAACGCAGAGAATTATATGCGAAAACGGTGTTTACACATGAAGTGGTAGTAAACATATGGGTATAAAAAGGAAAAGATATATGATTTTTCCCATTCCAACAGAAAAAGAAAAATGGAACTAACAAGCTCGACAAATTAATTACTTTGAGAAAAAGTTGACGAGATTTAAACTACCTATACAGTCGTATCTTATTAGAGAAATGTTACTGGCATGTTTGTAGGGCGTAAGATATTCATTTAAATAATAATATTTGACAAGTACCCGTAATCATTCTTTACTAACTTACTTTAGTGACAATGAGCTGTAATGTGGCAAAAATACATTTTCACTCGACTCCGATGTTTGCCTGTTATGGCATTTTTTTTTTATTAAAGTCACAGAGTTAGAAGTCGCGGTTGATTGCCGGTATCTTCAATAATTGAAATAGGTATGTATTATATTTCTTTATATACACTTAATAGTACTATTTACTTTTTGTCCTACCATGCAACGGAGCAACTTATTAGATTCTTGGTTATCTTTGAATCTAAAGAAAACAAAACATTTTACAAAAATTAAAGACATGTATATCTAAGTGCCCGCAAGGAGCCAATGGCAAATAACGAACTTTTGTCTTTTACAAGATTTTGTATATAAATTAAAACTTTTATAAAATTATTATAAGTAGAAGCTTATCCTTGAAATCTTATCTGACACTTTGATAGGTAGATAGGTACATCAGTAATTGGGCAATAGTAGTATATACAATAAGGTATAAGGAACCTAGTTTCTTTATTTTAGTTAGATCTTCGATATTTACACAATGATTTAGATCCTAAGAGACAAATAAAACATTTAAAACACAACTAAGAGTTGTAAATTATCGACAACAAATGTAAAATGCCAGTAAAAATTTGTCAGTAAACACATTATTTGACAGCTAAGGACGTGCGCAGTTTCACTTCGCTGGTCGTAATGAAAAATCTGGCTGTTCATAATAATTGGCGTTATTGAGAAACGCCCAAGGCGATGTGGGAGGCTTGCAACTGCAACAAGCTTCAAGTCGGGTTGACACCACGTCGCCTTCTACGAGAACTGCCTCTTTAACAACAACTCGAACGGGCACTTATGATAGGTGTATTTTTTAAATCTCTTTGATAAAACGAAAAAGAACATTTTATAATGCGTATCAGTAGGTATGTTTTTTAAGATGTTATCTATATGTAGTGCCTGCTTATTACCGAAAGAGATGTTGAGAAATGATCAGCAGTTCGTTGGAAAGTAATTTAAGAGAATACGTTTACATAAGTTTTGGAGAGGTAGGGAGCAAAGTAGCTCAACCGGGTAAATACGCCCACCTCACAGAAAAGCGCAGCCAAATAACAACTCTCGGGTGGGTTAATGTGTGCCTGTGAGTATATACGGTTACCTAAGTTAAGGAGTTACTGTATTATTGGCAGGGATGGCAAAGCGTAAGCGATGCTTCGTGTATTGCGCTCATAGGTTACGGTAACCTGTAGGTAAATGCAAAGTACATTAGGTGGTTAGTATGCTTGCATGCCTCATTAGCATCCTTAAAATCTGTTTTACAGGAGATTACAGCAAAATAATAAGTCTCTTAATGAATGGCGTCCTTGCAAGTGAGTAAAGTTACCACTAAGACCGTATAAGTCTGACTCTTTTCTCTCCTCGACTCTTTTAGTTCGGGAACACCGTTGGCTGGACGTACTACGAGGATGAAAGTATTTTTTATACATGATATAATTTCTTAATATATTTGGAAAATTTACATGACTTCATTTTGTAATAAACTAAATGTTAAAACCATATTCTCAAATAGACTGAGACAATACTTATAGTTAGTTTTAAACACTAACTAAAAAATTCAAATTACAGATAACTTTATATTACTAGTTGTAATGATTAATTGAAACAAAGTTCATATTTCATTGTTAAAGATATTTTTTATGAAATTAAACGAACAATTATTAAACATACAATAAATTACAAAATCAATACATTATTATTTTGTAACACAACGATTGTAACAAAAAATATTATGTAGAAGCTCGCTACAAAATAATATTTTAAATAAAAAAACCCTGTTAGCATTAATCTAAAATGTTCATAATCCCTAAGGATAATTAATAACAAGTTGCACGGCGATATTGTATCCTACTAAAATTTATTGACAAAAAAAAAATACTTTAAAAAAATCGTAACAATAAATACATTAACAGTAAGTCCGCATTCATATTTATGTGTGTGATAATAAGGAGAATGCGAAAGTCTATCGTTGTATGCGGAGTAAGTTTAAGTGGCGTGTGCGAGCGAGGAATAAACGTCGGCAAGTTCGACGGCTGGCCTTGGAGGAACCAGTCCGTCTGGCCGAAACACCTCTCGGCAATTATTCAATAAAACAAAGGCATCATCCCGCTTTACGCCACACCGCATGAAATGCTCGCCAAATTAATTTCGCTTAATTAGGAGAATTTCACCTGCGCTCATCGAATATAAATTGTTTTACTAAAATAGTACCTATCATCGTTTACTCTATCTACTTACAGAATTGTTTTAATGCAATGTCTAAAGACATACACAAACGATCCACCTGACGTAAAGTTACCGCAACCTATGAACGCTAGCTTCTGCTCCTCTTCTGCTGCTAACACAGCAACTTCGCATTCGCCCACGGGAAATAACATCTCCCAGAAGAGTTGTAGTGCTCTCCATATTATGTTATTTGGCTACAGTTTTCGGTGAGGTGGAAGTACTTTCCAAGCCGGATTGTAGCGCCTTACCTCTCTTAAAAACACCCAGATTAAGACACAGTTATGTTCATAGATAAGTTTATACACACAAATGTTCTTTCTATATTGGACTCGAACCCACGAGGGTTCGTGTTAAAGTAGCATTACTAACCCCTCCACCACCGAACTCCTTATGTTTTTGAGACGAAAGTATACCTATAAAAATCTATGTATCTGTGAACCTAAATCTTTATTCCGAATTAAAGCGTCAAGTCAGTAATTTTTATTAAGCTGATTTACTGCTACTGGTTACATTTATTATGGCACTATACTATGAAATGTCTTGAAACTAAGTAATGGGAGATGCTACCGGATGTCTAGGTCTTCGTTTTCTTTCATTCTACGCATGTATTTCTTAATATTAATTTGAATTTGATACACTGTTAACTATATAGGGTAAATCTAACCCATTCAAGCAGGGAAGGCGACGCTTGCGCCATTCTTCACGCACGTGCGCTACGGAATGAGCCCTATTATCACATGCCCAAAAAAACCTCCAGCACGAGCCTCTGAAAAATGTACCACGAAATTTGATATGGTACATACTCGATCTTTATTGAAATTGCCGTTTCTCTCCCGAAGCATTGTGTTGTAAGGCGCGAGCCAACGAAATATTTCAAATGCAAATCGTGCTAACGCTATGAATGTAATAGTTTGTCGTGCCGTGCGCACGCGCTGCATACACCGGAAACAAATTATCATATCCATATAAGCACGTACGAAATCAACCAAAAATGTATTGATGCCGTTTTAACGTTGATAAATTACGCTAAACGAGAAAATGGAACCAGAATATAAACACCGTTGGAACACACAGTAAACTTGACAACGAAATAGGCATACAGTCGAGAGCTGTACGAATTTTTATAAGCGATACAAAATTTCTTATTCATGACCGTTTTCATTGCTCTAACGGTTGTAACCGGCGGTTTTTCATGGCTCGTTTTAGCGTACTTTTTCGTAAGTTGATATTTTACAACCGACATTGATATGTACGTAATTTGACGTTCCGTAATGTCAACGCCCGAATGCTGCGTTAAAAATTCGGAAATCGATTCGAGTCAGCCATGTTTGTTGACATTAGCTCGAGAGCCGAACACCGGTTATTTATTTATCAAAAACAAATCGAAATAATCAAATAACGGACAAAATGTACCCAATTGTAAATAGACGGACAGACCACGTGTGTATTTGTGAACCTAAATCTTCGAAATCGAATTCTAAATCGCATGACCTACATGTGTTTGCAATAGTAATATTTTCATCGTCACAGTAAATATATAATAAAGAAAAAAAATAAGATAATTATTTCTTTGCATCATATAAAATTCAATAACCTTGAATATAGGCGATATTTAAGAGTGTGATAACTATTGGTAGGCATCATGAATTGTTTTATTTTATTTGCTTAATACCCTACCATTGTTAAAAAGAAACCATCAAAGAACTATTTAAATAAAAATAAATACAGTTATTTAAATAGAAATAACAATAGGAATAATATTATTGCAACTATTTCAATGCTATCAGTTATGTCACGGTCATAAATGCATGCATAAATGGCTAAGCTATAAATTTTATACAAAAAACTAGTTACATTCAACAGAGTATTAAAGAACAGGTTTTAAATTGTATATATTTCACGTAGATAATATATATATATTATTAATTTAATCAGGTTATTTTAGAGTAGATTGTGAGTAGAAAAGGTAGTGTTTTTTCTATATATCTATCTATATCTTCACGGCAGGCTCCTTGCTGGGTAGGTAGCACTGTACGCCGCAAGACACGGCTCTTAAACACCTCATTTCTTGAGCATGATGAGGGCTTTAAGAATCTATTTTATTACAGCTTAATGCTCATTATTGTAATTAAGTATATTTATGTGACTGGTATGACACAAGTCTCCAAGGTATATTTATATAATATATTATATGCTATATTCGCTTTATCCGTTGGAAATGTGTCATTGTACAAGTCTATAATAGGTAATTGGTAACTGTAAAACAAAAATACGATCACGACTTTAGGTGAATTCATCGTAGGTACTTATTTGGGACTAAATAAAACATATTTTTCATAATTGTGAAAGTTTTTAAATAATTTAAAATAATAACAGTAACAAATAGAAAAAAGCGGGTCGAGTTCTAGACTCTGTTGAAATTATGTGTTTCCGTATGTTTCCATAAAATTAACTGTCAGCGAAAATTGTTCAACAGCACTAGGTATATTTGTTCTTTTCTAAACTATTTGACTCATAATCTAAAAAACCCATAAGAAAATTTTCGAGTAGCCTTATTTCATGTAAAGTGAACACTCCCTAACATATGGTTTGATACGCACTTAGCTGGTTTTTAATTATAACACAGCGGAATCTGGTTTTACGATCGTGGGTCGGCTTCTCGCTTATTATGTTTCAGTGTATCTGAAATCTGTTGAATACGAAGTGGCATTGTGGCACAATCGGTAATAGAATGAACGTCGTATGGGTCGCCGAACGGAAAAGGTAAAACAGTAACTCTAAATAATGCTTGAATATACTAGGTAATCTTTAGTATTTAGAACTAAAGTTGGTACTATTTTGATACCAGTCATCGATATAAAAATTGCAAAGTTTTTTCCTTTAACCCTTAATATTAAAGAAATTTCCTGTCATTTTTCTTAGAGGTTACAACATGTGGTTCTTCAAAAAAGCATAAAGAGATTTTGACACAGTCAGTAACGCGCCAGTGACACCCCTATTGTTGAAAGCGTCCACAAGCCGTGTACCATCAGGTAAGCTGTACGCTTGTTTGTCACTTCAGTGTTACAAAAAAAAACATCAATTACTTGCAACAGATCCGGATCTATCATACTTCAATTCAATAAGGTCGCAG
Source organism: Pyralis farinalis (assembly GCA_947507595.1). Classification (NCBI taxonomy): domain Eukaryota; kingdom Metazoa; phylum Arthropoda; class Insecta; order Lepidoptera; family Pyralidae; genus Pyralis; species Pyralis farinalis. The sequence continues at coordinate 20,448,509 of OX382276.1, read as the reverse complement.
CTATGTCTCAAATAGTACGTTACATCAATATTGGCACGTAAAACCATTAAGGAAATAACTTCTGGAGAATAATGAGACCGATTTTGCATACTAACTCCAATACGCTGATACGGGTCGGGGAGTAAAGAAGAACCCGCGGCTCGTATTGGCAGGTCGCGGGTCAACATTGCGGCACGTATCGACTTATTGGTTAAAATGTCCTCCCATTGGTCAGTAGGCTTGAATCACAGAGATATTAAAACACATCGTTTTTGTGAGCGCGGAGTGCATGTGGTTTATCTAATTATCGCTTTGTGTGTTGTTGTGTGTGTGTTTTTTTTTGTATGCGTATTTAACGGGTAGAAAATAAATCTATAGGTACGGCATTGATTTGTATCTAGTATGATTATTGTAAGTCAATAAACACAATATAATACATAAATATTTTTAAAGTTATGTTCCTATGACAACTCGTAATGATTGGTCATAAAAGCTCATTAGGTATAAAGGTTAAGTGTCAGTGGGATTTTCATTCATATACTAAAATAAAGGTCAACAAAACGAAATCGCTTGATAATTCATAGATTAATTTTATAATTTCATTAAATGTCGGTGTAGATTTAATTACTTTGAATGATAAAGGCAAACCACCTACTGCTAACAAACTTGATTACGGGTTTGTTAATGCAATTTACCAACACCAGTTTATACCACTCTACATTAAACCATAAAAAAATGAAATTCGTTTTGAACTTAAAATCCATCCGTCTTCACATAAAATTAAAAAATAAATGCCTCCTATTTTCATAAAACCTAGAATTTCAGTAAAATATAAACACAAAAACTAAGTCAGCACTATGTAAAAGCCCTAGGGAAGTAACACAGCACTTTCTATAACACTTGACGCAACTAAATTCCTTTCTCACAGATAAAGCCGTTGTACAAGGGAAACAAAGGGATGAGTAAATTGTAACAAGTTCCCCACATACTTATCTGTTCTCCATCTGAACGAGGCATCACGGTCTTGTCTGTGTTGGTTCGTTCTGATTCTGAACTGTACGCCAGACTAAAGTCGTTAGTTCCACTACTACACGCTAGATGGCGCTAGTTGTAAGGAAACTATTCCGCGTAACGTTTCTATAGATGAGATGTCATGTCTTGCGTTTTATCATTAACAGATAAAAATAATCTATATTAATGTACGATATATCTTAATTACACTTATCTAGAAGTAATAAGGGCTATTAAAAATTATTATTGGAATTTATTAAGATTCTTTATTTGATAAAAATTTACTTAGGTACTTACCAATAAGCAGCGGATATTTCCGGCTATAAGACATGTGAATTCGATTCAGAAACTCTAAACCAGACTAAAATCTAACGTACAATAAAATCCTATTATGTTTATACAAATAATGTTTTTGTCTATTTTCTTCTGTCCATTTATATCTTTTTACATTTTGTGCAGGACACAAATGCACTACAGTGATTTCGAATGTCATTTTCTAAGATACATTTTGTATCAAGACTAATACATTAGGGCAGTCTAATACTTTAGGTAAATTTTAAGAAAACAGAACTCAACAAGCAGTTAATGCCCCAGGCAATGGCCAGTACCGAACATTATAACAATAATAGAGGGTGGATTATAGAGATATAGGTAGTGGATTATTATATGTAGCTTGAATTTGCTTAATTAGTTTCAATTTCATTATACCTACGTTTTTTTTAAATACAACGACGGGGATAGTATAGTTCATGAACACCTGCAATGTGACCCTGTAGAAAGTTATTTGGCTGCGGTTTTCTGTGATAGGGGTGCCTACGTATCCAGATGGGTTATGCTTATGACCTACATCTCTATGCTTAACGACTGCCATTTATGGGACACAGCCGCGACCGACGGCTTAACGTGCCCTCCAGTACGGAGGAACTCGAGACGATTAACCCCAGCCTTAGATAGGTTGCGGTTGGCATAGCTTAACTTGCGTGATTGATGAGGCTAATACGCGGCATGGCATGGCAGACGCTATCGAGCTCCCCGTACAACAAAAGAGTTGGTAAAAACAGAGGAAATTAGAAATATACGAAATAATGTAAAAATGACGTTCTTTGCATTCAATGATTCTTTGGATGGCGTAAAAAAAACCTGTGATAAAACAGTGATTCTCTCTAACAAAACTTAGCACCACTTACCTACACGCATTTTACGTGTCATAAATGTGTGTAAGAAATAATTTTTTCAACAGATAAAATCGAAGTATGATTTACAGTATACCATCGTATAATTTTAGTTCACACCCTTAAATTTAGTAATATGACAATTTTAATGGCGTTCAAATATACCTATACCGATACAATATCCTTTTCACAGATGAAAAAAATGAGTCGGTAACAGAATAACACCCCGATAGCTACCTATCATAAGCATTCACTTGCGGAGTATTATGACAACGTTTTGATCTCATTAAAATTGCTAATGTTCTTATGTTTGGATCTCCTGAATCGTGAATTAAACAGTATGCATGTCTGCCTACACGGCATTGTTTTTTGATGTAACATATTATACATGACATTATTTGTAGTAGTACATAGGCAATGATAGATATAGGTAATAGGCACCTTTATTGTATTAAATTAGATTATTATTTTAAACCCACGGGCTACTATTTTAGTAGGGTGGCCATGATTATTATCGAAAAGATATAATTTTGAATGCTTATTCTCTAATATATAATTGCCTAATATTAAATAAATAATCTTTATTTGGCAACATAAATTTTACAGAATTATCGTTTGTTTTGATGAATAGTTATAACCCATAGACAATTCCAAAAATAGTGCTTAAAAATATGTCAACTTTTATAAACAATTTTATGTTATTGCAGGTTGTACGAGTATCTTGGTATTTAACAATTGCGTTTTGTTACAACGAATTCTCTCGTTGGGTATTCGTCGTATTTTATTTTTAAATTACAATATAACAAAAGATTACTGTTATTTGTAACTGGCGTACAACTGTTTTCATAAGTGTTAAAAATCGCGCCGGTAATAGCGTTGAAAACTTTAGTTCGCGGTAAATAAAATGTTTTGCAATAACACTGCCCCTAATCTAGTCGATACGCAATGATGTAAAGATTTTTTCTGCGTAATATATTTACCCCAAAAGGCAGTGGCATTATTTACCCGTGATATTGGCAAAAGCTTATTCTGTAATAGTTCTGTATAGCTACATATATTCTTAATGTTGATGTTCAAAACTTGAATTAGCTAGTAAATCGGTCATTCTAAAAGGTTGTAAATTGTAAGGAAATTCCGCAAGCCAAAGAAATTATTTTTCGACAAACGTGTGACCCAACCTGAGAAAGGTCATGTTTTCCCTTTGGGTTGTGGAGTTAAAAATTAGTATCTTCGCCAAATCCTTAGGCTTAGGTAGCGAATCCCGCCAATCCTAATGAATTAGGAAATGGAATAACGCTAAGAAGAACTTGATTCTAAAAGGTGTCTATGCCTCATAAGATTATTTCTTTTTCTTATTAGAAAAATAAATTCATGTTTCCTACGACCGAATGGGATTACATTACATTCATACAATACTAATAAAATCATTTGACAGTTCAATACGTAGGCAGAACACTTTTTTCTATTCATAGAATGGTTGCACCTAATTACAAAAGAAATTTCCATACGCCAGTGGCGCCATTGTAATGTTATTCGCACCGGCTTGCGCCTACGCACCTAAATCAATTATCAGTTGTGGACTGTAATAAATTAAATACTGTTTGCGATCAACGATATCGATCTAAGGCCTTTTTGATTAATGGTTCTATCTGTCCCGAATATCGGCCGACCGGTAAGTATGACCGGGAAAATGTTCGACGTAAGATGGCCGCCCTGTTGCGCGGGAATGCGCCGCGCGCGCTTCGTAATTGTTTTATACATTTTCTGTTTGTATTATACATTTTAATCATGTTCTTGTTGCTCTAGTATTAGAATATTGTTTTTACTGACGAATACCATATAAAGGACATTACAGGTCAAGTGTTTGAGAAAAAGCAATATCGGGTATCTCATTTAAAATAATTTTCCTTTTAAAGCTATTTATTGTTTTGTAATTTTTGTTTGTTTTATTAATGTTTTCACACTTATTTGAAGTTTGTAAATAACGGAGCCTCTAAAATAAAACTATAGACGCTACGTTTTATTTAATACGTAACAAAATATCGTATTGTTTTTATCAGAAACTAATATTGAAATCTCAGTAGAATTAGCTTTAGTGCACTTCCTGCGATAGCAACAGCAACACGCGAGCTATATCTACTCCTTGTAGTACAAGCAATCATAAGTTATATGAAATAGTACAAAAAATGGCATAGGTAAGAATTAGTTAGATATCTTGTTACTACATGTAACACCTACCTATAATAGATCAATAGCACCTTCCACCTATTTTTTTATAAACCTGAATAAAATGTGTCAATAAAAATATAGTATTTTTAAACGTGGAATGATCTGAAAAATCACGCTCGATCAGTTACATTATTAGATACTTTTTTTGGCCAAAGGATATCCCGTTGTGATTAAAAAACCTTTCTGCACATATTTTCTTAATTATTTAGGTATATTTAATTTCAAGACATAACGCGTTATGTTAATTATTTTCTTGTCAATGGTTATTAATTGAGTGTTATCCATATTAGATTGATAACAGCAATCATTGGGACGTTGTTGTAAGTGTTGCATCATTTATTTTACTTTTTGTATCCATGTTTATCTATTTAATCTATCTGTGGTGAGTGAATTTTCTATTTCAACTTTTGTACGTGATTAGTCACATTATGATTAATCTGTACGTTGAGTGTAAATAAAAAGTCAATGTGTTATTTTTATCTAGAACTTGTTATCATTACAATGTCTGCATGGATTTCCATGGTAATTTTATATTTTAATGAAAAACGTAAAATTGTTGATAAGTAAGCATCAACAATTTTACGTTTTTTATGTTACGTTAGACGACAAAGAACCTACTATCCGTTTGTAGTAAGGCACCCTAGATTTATGAACGCTTAGCAAATTATATTTACAATAGTAACTTGGTTGCAATTACTAAGCATCAATATAGAAATTGTAGATATTGTATATTCTATCACTAGGATTAAAAACGGATAGATTAGGTATCAAGTGGTGCACATGTGTTTTCTCATACGAATAGGTATCTAGTAGGTAGGTATGTACTCACTGTAATCGTAGGTACATAGAAGTAAAATCCATAGTATTTTTAAATGGAGTATCTACACTATTCTAAGTACCACAGATAACTCTACATAATAACTCAAAAGCATTTATTGTCTTAAAGAAAATAGTTGTGGAATTAATAAGTCTGAGATAAAAACAAAAAAAAACGATTTCCTATTTAAACACGTAGGTATATATAATTAAAATATATTTAAATTATAATTTCAACACGTATTTACAAAAGTAATAAAATTTCTTCTTATTTATTTTATTAATATAATAAATACTAAGAATGAAAAGGTCATGCATAAAGCCCATCCGAATAATAGCGATTATTCAAGAAAGAAATCTACGCATTTCTGTGATTCCTAACTAATTATTCTTTAGGAATCAAATGAACGGTACCTACGTTCGTCGCGACAAATTTCTCGGATCTCTGAGATGTGATAGCGTTAAACTTCTTCAATAATCGTATTGTTTTGTTTATTGAAATCAATTGGAAGGTAAGCTTATCAAAACACAACAACACTATGTTATATTTTTGTCAGGTAGGACAAATACGGCGGACAGTTGTAGTATCTTTCATTTTAAAGCATTTCTAATCTTTTTAGACAATTTTTAAAATAATTGTCAAGACGTCAAATCGATTTCAAAGACTAAGATTCATTGCTATTGGTGTCAATGTAGTGTAATTTAGCTATCATGTTTTGGTTAAAGAAATAATTTTAAGTCTAGTAATCTTTGTTTTTTTTTTGAACCTACGTAATTGAAGCAATACAATAAAAAGAGATATTTAATCATAATTTACCTAGATTAACATTTAAATAGCATTTTAATAACGTAATATAAATTAAGATGCTGACGTTTCATTTACGTTTTTTTTAAATAAATATAGTAAATATAAACATACAGCTCACCTGGCTGCTGCTTTTCTAGATATTTATTGTCCTCAGTGATAAAGCCTTGGAACTACTGATCTCGTAGTTAGGTAGAAGGTGGTGGGTTACTTATAGATAGATAGGCACTACGGATCTATGGGTCACCCACCTATAACGACGTAAGAATTTTATTTGCAAGATCCCTTATTGTGTAGTCCACTATCTATCTTGTCTTTATACCCGTATCGAAACAGCTGTATAAACACGAAGTAGGTAAATAAACACGGCAAATCTCCTTTCTGAATTATTCTGATAATAGTCAACTAAGTATTAATATTAAGAAGGAATAATATTAAACAAATATTATCACGCGGCAAATGCATATTATGCTTGCACCTATTTACCTACTACCTACGAATCTATAATTATAATACCTACAAATGTTAATGTTAAACAAATATGAATATCATAAGGAATATATATGCATATATTATTTATGACCCACGAACCTATGTAGATAAGTACTACCTACAGTTGACTGCAGATCAAGATTAGGTTACCTACTCTTACTAGCAGTTGCTTTTGCAGTGCAGCTGTTACATCTAATGTGCGGTGCAATTGGTATACTTATTGGAAAGCTATTCTTGGTAGGTAAGTAGAACGTAGATAGAATCGTCGGGTGAATAAATTTTTCTACAATTTCTTATGTATTTTTAACTAAGCTATTATTATTGGGTACTAGGTAAAAATGCTACTGTTTATATTTTTCTTATTAATATGGTGAGAAGGTAGGGAATCGTATCTATCTAGGTAGATCGATAAAATTTAGATGATCTATCTTGAAGGTATTTGTTACGGTAATTAAACTCGTACTTCTAGAGACACCAAGTTATTGACGATTTTTTGTATTCAACAAACAATATGCTAATATATTTAAAATATGTATAATCTCAAAATATATACCTACAATACGCACCTATTATTACGTAACTAAGTTAGGACTACTTCAAACGAATATTATTTATTTCCCTCTTAGGTACCACTACGAAAGTACCAACCAACCGACCCAATTATTTAGTTATAGATATAACGGCTTATAATATTTACCTGAGAAAATTTGACAACTACGATATCCGCAACTTTTTTTTTTAGAAATTTACTAAGCATCTACTTTTCTAATTAAACACGAATCAATTAAAAAAAAAACATAATGTAATTAAAACCCATTTAGTTTATCTCTTTATTGTAAAAATATTATTTATTATTGCTTAAAGTTGCGTGCAATATGATTTACTGGACTTGTAAAGATAAACACAATATTTTAGGCATTATATTGGCACAATACTCTGATCCGAGGCTTTCTAAGGCTAAACCATCTCGCTAGATTTTTGAGACTTGATATATTTACTCTTTTATTAATTTGTTATAATAGAAAATCCTTTATTTCATAAGTACCTACCTACCAGTATAAAACAATAAATATGCACATAAGTAGAAATTAAATTTAGAAAACAGTGTTACACACCATAAACAAGAAATCTCATAGAACTAATTTTAGACTTTAAAATTTCATGTAAAAGTTTTTATTTTTAAAATCAACGAAGTAACTACCGGATTATTAGGTAATCTAAATATTCTGTATAAAAATATCAAGGTACCTACTAGGTAGGTAGATGGTACGTATCTATTAGATAGGTACCTATAATTTCCTTCCTCGTTGATTGACTTCTATTTTTCACAGTGTTTGCCTATCTGATGGTTAGGGAAACAATCTAAGCTGTCCTTGTTATAAATTCTTCCATATTTAAAAAAAAATGTTCTTATTTACAAAACTGTCTATAACCTGTATTGTATGTATTGTATTGTAACCCTACGTTTCGTAGTAACCTCAATTAATTTTGCAACGGCGTTCACGGTATGAGTTGTATTTCAATTATTGCTCCAGGGAAATGTAAATAAAAATAACTACCTAAATCAAATACAGTGGTATTAGGTTTACTTTACCTATTGCAATTTAGCAAGTTTCAATTATCTAAGTACATTTTTTCATATTTCGTATTCAGATTATTATATTATTATATCCCTTTTTTTTAATCTGCATCAGGTACTTGTGTATGGGAACGTATGTGTGGAATATTGGATTGTTGAAGTTAGACCAATTAGCACCATTCCGCGAAAATTCTAATGTGATTCCGCTATCACATCAGGATTCTGATCAATTCTCTTTAGAATACCTACATTTTAATGGAATTCGGGTTTGAAATTCATTTACCATAAATGTTTAAACTGTAGTTTTACTATGTTTACATTATACTGATCCCTACGATATATGACTAAATATGAACAAACTAACATCACGAATATTAGAAAGTCCAAAAAAACGGTAAACATAATTTAATGAAATTTTACAAATTGCAACGATACCTACACATTTCGAGTTGGCACTGCGATCTCAAACCCGTTCGAAACTTTATGGAAATGAAATATAACGACTCGCGAAAATATAACGAACACATTTTCCAATAAGGGCATCAAGCAAAAAAATTTGAATAAGAAAACTTAAGAGTAAATATTAACCTTTGAGCATTGCCCGCAGATGACTGCTAAACTCGAAATTGCGGCATAGCACGCACAGTCACTTTTTAGCACTTGTCCAATATCCAAATAACTCGTACAACACTTCAAGTGTGATCAGTCAACACAAAAAACAATGATGTTACACCAAAACACCCACTGTAACTGTTAATGAGGAACTGGAGTTGTGTTTATGGGTGTTTGCGTTCGGTTTGTTGTCGCCGCGACGCGCGCGACAGGTCACAGTCAACGGTCGCCGGCACACTGGGCGACCAGCCGCCGAGGCCCCCCGCCCGTCTCACAAAAGCCCCCCGCGCGTCTCAGGAGGCGGGGCCACCCGAGCGAGTCGAGGCGAGGCGAAGGCTTAATTACGTACAGCGGGCGAAACGGGACGGCGATAGCGAGTGGGCGCGAGCTATTAGCACGAGGAGAGCGGGACGACGCGCGTCTTAAGTATTTTGTATAAGTAATGAGGGGCGCGGGCGCGGGGGGCGCATCTCCCGCCAATCTTTAATGTTGATTACGCCGCCGCCTCGCGCCCCTCATTAACGCGACTCCGCCTCGATTTAATTACGCGGCCGTTTAATTGTCGCTTTGGCTCGTCTCGCAATTGTTTTTGTTCGAATGCCACAGCACAGTTCGAATTTTAAAACGGTTTTATTTGCTGGGAGGCGATTGTCTCGTCAGTTTATTTTAATTGGTGAAAAACTGGTATCAGGGAATCATTGGGCATTGAGGCCCGCTTACACATATAATACCCGCTAAGTGCATATCTACAAACTTTAAAACATTTAATTACGGAGAGATCTTGGTTAGGCTTTAATGTTTTTTTTATGGTTGATAGCGAATTACCCAATGGCCACGGTTATCCTATGTAAAATAACGTACCTAGTAATAACAATGAATAGGTAGCTTACCTTATCCAGGTATGTGCTTACATCTGGGTACCTACTTATAGGACAACAGACATTAAATACATTCTTATCTAAAGTGGACCTCATTTTCTTAATCTGCTAAGGCGGCTAAGCCCTACAGAGTAGCTGATGGCAAGCAGTTACCGTGGCCGATGAGCGGTTGTAACATCGATCGGGCGCTCTTGTGGACACTTCTTCACGCTTTTTTTGAAGAACCAACTTACAGTAAAACAATAACTACCTTACATGAAATCGATAAGATTATTTGATAAACGTAGGTACCTACCTAAATAGGTAAGACACTCGATAGCAAATAAAGTTTTTTTTTCTATCTATAGATAAAGATCTTCCCTGCCTCAATATGAATGTTACTTAAGTGCAGTAGCTACTTATCTATCTAATACAAAGATACCTAATCTCTCTGAAACCACACAGTGACTTTGCGACTATTCAAGGTATTAATTATTGTCTAGGTACCTATACCTGACTAGCTAACAAATGCATTTACTAAATTTGTAGGTATATCTGGAACATATATCCTACTAATATTATAAATGCGAAAGTTTGTATGTATGGATGTTTGTTGCTCTTTCACGCTTAAACGGCTGAACAGATTTGAATGAAATTTGGCACGTAGATAGATTATGATTTGGATTAACACATAGGCTACATTATTTGACTCCACGCGGGCGGAGCCGCGGGCAGCAGCTAGTAGTTAAATAAATAAACGAGTCATTTCACTGCCTTAGTTACCAACTGTAGAGACAATCAAAAGACTGACTTTTATTAGATATAGGTAGGTAGGTAACTCTCTATCTATCACTGAACAAACCTTTATTTTTCATTGAAGATAAATACCCACCTACCTACTTATCTATTATCTCCATACTTAGGTACTATGTAAGTACCTACTCATTGAGTTTATTAATAAATGAGTAGGTAGTTAACTAATATACTAGATTTAAATAAAAATAATTCAAATTCTATTACATTCATCTCTAGTCTTGAATAGTACCTATATGTCTTCCTAAGTGCCTAGGTAACTAGGTAGGACCTACCTATTTGGTTAATTCCCACAGCTATTTCTTTATTACTTCATTGTATTAGGTATGTAGCTACCTACGAGTAGATAGGAACGAAACAACAAAATTAACTTCGTCTGTTTGTACGATATATTCCTTTCACGACCAAATCGTTGAAAGGATCGTAACAAAATTTAGTAGATAGGTAGTATAGAGCTATACCTATAGGTGGACAGGAAATTATAAAGTTAGGTGGTGTCAGTGAACTCCGAGAAACTAAGTAAGTAGGTGCATTTGTGTATGTCCTTACCTACCTACTTACTTAGTTTCTCGAGGTGTAATGGCACTTTAACAATCACCAAATGATTTCTCTGTCCTGAGCACCGTTCTCATACGAACTTTTCATGTAAGGTGATCCGATGAGTCATCTGCGATTTATAGAGTGAGACCAAATAAAATATCAATAGGAGAGTGTAGGTACATATGAACCTAAGTAATTAAACATTACATCCTGTCCATCAAGGAATATTTGTAGGTAGGTATTCTAGGACCTGTCGGAGCTTATGGGCATGGACCTCTATAGGACATGTAACCCCATGTACATGTGTTCCCTAAAGAAAATTTATTTGTTAGAGGAATATATTATATAATTAATTTAGCCAGTAAAACTGGGCTACGTAGGTATCCACCGAAATGAACACAATAGAAATATTTTGAAAAATATTTTGCGTTATTTATTTATTATTTAATAACTCAATAATTATTAATATTAGCACTTCTCTGTGAATATCCAAATTTTACACGTGGTGTGAAGATCGATACTTTTCATTCTATTTAGAATTTCTAATGTGGGTAATTTATGTTATTTGTTTATCTTTCCGTTGTTCGATTTTCCTTATCGCTATTTCTATTACGAATGTGATGATTTTTAAATATGTTACGAGGTTCGTAACCAACGCAGTATAGACGAGTTGTAATATCAACGAAGTACCTACATCGTAAGTAACGTATAGACCTTGTGTCGTAAATAAATGCATGGTGTGTTTTGTTTTTATAGCTTCTGTTCTATATTTTTTATTCCAATAGTCAGAAAAGCTACTTGTGAATGTGTGAAGAACTTTCGCCAGCACTGTTCATTAAAGGTTCTCGTGAAAAAGTTCAAATGTAAAAGTGGAGAAGAGCTGTCAGTCTGCTCTAGTCAACACCTACTGGATTTCCTATGGGAAACTGATATTGAACAATAATAATTCTTGTTTAACAATCATAAGTGTCCTATGACTTAGTCTTTCAACTGCAGTTTCTGAAGTGGAAGCAGTCGTACTTACAGTCAACCACCAATAGAGTGTAACACACCTTATTGAAACAGACGCGTAAACAACGCTGATATATACATGCTGATATATACATAGGTATGTACTATACCAGAGGCAGACTTTGTACAAAAGTTTTCTGCGTGGGTCTGTTGTCTCACCGCTAAGCAGCTATATTTCGAAACAGCCTTAGGTCACAAGATTGGCAGCGCGCGAGTAACACCCCTGTGGTGTTGCCAGCATCAATATGCTGGGGTGACCGCTTACTATCTGATGCAGGACGCATGCTTGTTCGCCAATCTAGTTGTATAAATATACTTATATATACATAATATGCAAATCATATCATATTCATTACTTAACCTTATAAATATTTTTGGAACAAGTCTTTTAGGTAGGTAATTCATGTGAAAATGACTGTACCTAAATGGCCTAAGGTGATTTTTTGAAATAAGTTAAATGAGCGCCTAGGTGCTTATTAGATACGAATTGCCATAGTGGTTTCAATGTTGCAATCAAGTTGTTATTTAGTGCACGTAATAATTAGCTTTTATATAGTTTTAAATAAGATTTATGATAAAAATATAGTACCTAATCTCATACTCAAATACAAGTATGTCTTATTTTATACACGACGAAGCAAACATGTAAACGACCCACATAATGTAAAGCGGTCACCGTAGTCAATGTTTAGTACTCTAGCACGTACGTTGCTACATCTGCTGCTAACACTTCACAGTAGGTTCCTAGTAACATGCCTACAATATTTGTTACATATGCAACAGGGTCCTCCAGCGATATGTTATCTCTTTAAAGTTTTCTATGAGGAGGCACTTCGCCGTTTGGGCTGATTTCATGTGATTTCAGCTTACAATTGTGTTCGCGTGAATCCCGGTATCCCGTGGGAACAGTTTTTTCCCACTTTTTTCTTATTGCTAGTGTTCTATGGATCATATCGTGAGTTTAAAAAGCCCATAAACTTTCTCAAGAATTGCGCTATCGAATACATAATACATTCCGTCTCGTAATACGAGAGTTTTCTGTGCATGAACATGTCTGTTTGCTTTGGTCTCGATGTTTTTAAGAGAGATGCATCGAATCAGTTCAGCCGAGGAAGTCATTTCCATGTCACAGAAAACCGCAGCTAAATAACAACCTCCGGGTTGTCGTCTTGTTGAGTAGGGGTGGCAACGCGCGAGTGATTCTTCCTATACAAGAACTATACGCTACGGTAGCAACTTTAAATCAGGCGAGTCCTACACGACGTTGTATACAAAAGAACCTAGTTTACCTACAAAAAAAAAGCAAAATGTTTGTCTGAAATATTCAACGTCAGTATTATTTGGATTTTGTGTGCACATCAATTCAAAAATTTAATTTAGTATTTTATACCTACGAATATATATGAAGTTTTATTTTTGATCAATTCTTTCTCAACTCTACGCTTAGTATTAGCTAAAATGGGCTTCTAAATATTTATTAATAAGAGGAAGACCTGAAAAACAACTCAACATATACAATAATTCTTCAAACGACATTGAAAGATCAACACAATCTATCTATGAAGAGAATTTAGTAGGCAGGTGAGAATCCGCATCCTTATATCCTTATCTTAATTTCATTGATATTTCTTTTAACGTCTCGTATTAATATTTATTACTTCATAACATTGAGTCAAATTTATAATCCGAGTCTGCGTAGGCGGTATAGGTATTTCCGAGGCGTAAGGTGTGACTTCATTCATTCATTTCATAAAGGATTCCATTCTTGATTTAGAAACCACATAATATTTAGGTATGAAGAATGCAAAAATCTCTATAATAGGATAAGATTTAGGACTCTATCACGGACTCTAGGTGATATGGATTGGAGAAAACAAGACGCGAGATAGAGAGAGACATTTTCATGTATTTTATACCTATAACCAAGATTAACCTACCGTAAGTAATGACAAAAGACTTAGAAACCAGCTAGCGTATGTGCATAGTACAGACATACATGAAAAAGACTACGAATGTTTAAAAAACTGGGGGATGTAAGGATCGGGTCATACATTTGGTGTGGAGGGAGATGTGATGCCATATACCTACTCTTTCATTGTGTCATTCTATTCATTGTGTTTGTTTGAGTTTCATTGAGTTTATCGAGTTTGTTAGCATATAGGTACTACATGTATATGCTTTTTAGTATATTACATGTAGTATATGTATAAAAGCGACACGATTTAATAAAGCTCCGTAGTGCAAGCTTTAAGAATTACCTCCAACTATAGCTGATACCCGCTACTGTGACCACGTAGAGTTTGGTTTTTAATTTTTTCACAAAAACCCTAATTTGCTCCGGATTTAAAATGATTCAAACGACTAAACTATCATCATATAAAATGTGAATCTGGTAATATTGACATGTGATGTTGCATGCAACGTATTCAATAATATAGGTACCTACTTTAGTTTTTCACTGAAGTTACTTTAGTTCTCCAATACTGCTTGTAATTAGATAGTCCTAGGAAGCGGTGAGCGCCCATTAAAAGACTCATGAAAAAAGAGGTGAGTGGGGGTGTGTGTTTCGGTTCTCTCTGCTTACGCCGCAAGGGAATAAGCTGGCGAGAAGATATAACCTTAAAACCTAGGACTTAAATACGATAGATCTAATGTTTACCTATAGGTATATATGCCTATACAAAATCTAACATCTGTAGGTATTTATCTCAGATTTTTAGCTTTATTAATTTCGGATTTGGATAATAGAAAGAGTGTTGGAATAGTACATGACACTGGACAGTGGCACAGTACCATTAATTGTACAGAAATTTAAAAATGGCTGTTTTGGCTTCTGGTGGTAGGTATAGGTATCTTAATACTTGATGCCACAAAAAATGCCTTCATAAGATCCTTGTTTGGTAATTGACAGATTGCACCTGATAATAATGAGTCACTTACCGTCCTCCTCCTAAACTTCATAAACTTGTCTGATTTTTTCTAAGATACATTTATACAAGTCCTGGAATCAGCTTTATTTCTTAGACCATTTTGGCCTCAGCCCCTATCACTTCCGAGAATACGAGTTCACTCTCTTGGTTCGCATAGAGATCTCAGGATATCAAATTTTGGTAATATTTCTTGTGTCTTCCCCAAGTCTCTATACCTGCCCACCAGTGTATTGATCCTTATGCAGTAAGTTAGTAAAGATACTGTGTTATATGTTGTAGAATAGGAGATCGTGGGTTTATTTATGTTAACAAGCTCGTGGGAATGGAAAATTTTCATACATTTTCGTAATTAACTTTAAAACTAGGTGTATTAAAATTATGTATGTAATCTTGTAATGAATAATAATTAATAGATATTCTTGAACAAATTACACTGCGTCATATAAGTAGCCCAAAGTAAGCGAAACTTGTGTTATGGCTACTAAACATACCTATGTAATAACATTTTTTTTTGTAAACACACATATTTGTACTATGTGGGAATCGAACTCACGTTTAGTGTCAAAGTAGCGTTACTAACCACTACGCCAACATCTTCACGCTGGGCCCCTTGCAAGGTACACAGAGAGAATCGATCGCCATAAGACGCGGTCCTTATACACTCACCTCACTCGCTTCTTTAACGTCCATATCTCTTTTCATGCAAGCTCGCCGACAAAAAGCATATAAAAATTATAAAACAGATATACGAGGGTCATTTGAAAAGTTCTTAGCCTAACATACTTAATGAAACCACACGATTTTGAGTTTATTTTTATTTTTCAACATACTCTTCTCCGAGCTTAAAACACTTTTTCCATCGACCCGGTAAGGCTTCGATACCCGTTTTAAAAAAATCTTCGTCTAACTCCTCAAAATAAGCGTCCACGGCGGCTGTGACCTCTTCATTTGTAAAAAAATGTTTACCACCTAAAATTTTTTTCAGATTTGTGAACAGATAATTCATTTAAAATTTCACACTGTACACTTTGCAGTACTTTTTGTTTAATTTTCTAATTTGCCTCTCAAACGTGACCTCCATATTCAAAATTTATTCATTTACATTGTACGTCCGCATTTGGTTCATAGATATGTGTAGCAAATTTCAACTTAATCGGTCTACACACTGACGGACACACGTTAGACACATTGCTAAGGCTTTTTATCACGCGGACTTACGGAAACATAAAATAATTGGGTTCATTTCATTTTTAGCATGCACTATCAAAGCTTAGTCGTCTTAAACGCACATAGAGTTCAAACTCAATAAATATGCGCCATTAGTAAATTCCAGAAGTCGTCTTCTGGCACATACACCTTTCTATGACGCAATTAAGTCATCGAAGCTACGCGAGAAAGCTCACAGATCGAAATTGAGTTCTAAAATTGACTAGCAACACTCATATTGTTTTTTCCAATTGTATAAATGTAACAGTACATTACAATTTTCACAACCCAGAGACAATCTTCTTTATAGAGTTGAAGGAGCCACAAAAAGAATAGAGCAGCAGTTCAGTGCGAATTGACAGTAGCAATAAATAAACGCTTCCTTCAACATTGTGGCTTGCCCACCCACGGCGCACGCGCATGCAAAAAATACAATGCTACCTGTCACTGTTTGAATAGGTTATAGTTAATTTTAGCACCAGTTTATATTCACACACTCGTGAAGACAACTTTAATTGTGGGTTAGTAGTGTTTCTGTAAATAAGAGAAATTTTTAGCTGAGGAGGAAAGTTAGTTTAGTAGCTAACTTCAACGGTGCTAAAAATTGAATGAATGTAATTGTGATTTGTGTTATTATTTTAAGTTACCGTACGTCCGAATATAAAACTGAAGCTTTTATGGTTATGTATCCGTCTGATGTAGCCAATTTGCTCCAAATCCTCTGAACTGGTCAAGTAGTTAAGTCTTTGTAAAGGCGTACGCTTGGAACTCGAAATAATATGGCCAAATAACATAGATTGTATCTGTTTTAAAGTCAGTATATTGAAATCTAATGTAAAGTATCGAAAAATGCATATTTTAATATAAAATCCGAGAGTAGGCACACGTCTAAAAATACGTGGAAAGTACCTACCTACCGTATTTTTCAGTCGAGCCTATGTCTCTGTAAACCATTTGGTTTCTTTTATACAATATCAAGAGACATACACGCATACGATCCACCTGATGTAAAGTGGTTACCTATGAACGCCTGTAATACCTACGATTAGGTATGTTTTTAGATGTCGGGTGACAAACAAACATATGGCCTGATAACTGATAAAAAAAGTAATCGTAGCATTCTCTCTCTCACTCTCACAAATTTTGTGGTAACCTCACTGACTCGCGGGAATAGAATAATCCTCCATAGAGTTGCTATTTGGCTGCCATTTACTATGAGGTGGTGGTGCTTTCCGTAGTTACGTACATTTGAAACACAGGGAAGGACCGATGGGTTGGGCCTTCTGCGTTTTTTTACTAACAGGTTCCTAAATAGCGATCGTTAGTACCATTTCAATAGTAATTTTCAGAAAGCCTAATGCATAGGTATTATTGTCATTATCCACACAACAGTTTATATCTTCAATATGGTAATGTATGCAAATGATTATAAAGGTCTATTCTTAATTGTTTTCAAGAAATACTACATACTTAATATCTTGAACAGGCAATGCAAAAGTACTTCTGGTGTTCCTTATTTAGTTAGTCCTTAGCATTAACAAGAAGCTATAGGTATTCTGCGTATTCACTTGCCTTGCACCGTATTTTTTAATATTTTATTATGATTTAATATTTGACTATTCTGTATTATTTTGATATTATGAAGGTTTCTATCGGCTCTACAACATAGAGGTTGGTAAATAACGACAATAGTTAACGTTAAAAGTTATGTTGCGTAGACTTTTGGCAATTTGTTTACAAAAGAAATAATTGATTCCCTAGATAACCTCAGATGTAAGAAGATTTTTTACGCTATTGTGGAGCGAAAGAATTAAAAAATATTTAACATTAAGAATAAAAATGCCTGACTGTGTAAAAAAGGTCAGGTTGAATTAAAATATAGATACAAATAATCGAGCACCAGAAAGTAAGAAAAAAATATTTTTGAGACTCCTTTTTATGAATAAGAGAATTTAGTTATGAAGACCTATATATTTGTGACATAAGGACGGACAAAAAGTAGTGTGCCAAAGGGGTTCCGCTTTGACCTTTTGGCGCAGAACCCTATTAATTATTATACTAATGGTTGCCAATTTTGGTTCAAACCATGTACTAAGCATAGCGCGGCATGTTCTTGACCAATTATTTACATGAGCTATCGCATGACATATTGCTCCGACAATTCCAGCAATATATTCATGAATAAAACCAATTCAGCTTTATGAATGATACACAAGAATAAAAGATACCTCGTAAACAAATACGCGCGAAAAATATAACCGTCTTGAGGTAAAAAAAGAAGTTCGAATTTGGAATACCGCACAGCTGAGTTTGACCTAACGTAAGCCTATTCGGTTACAAAAGCGAGCGAGCGTTGACCCGCGCGTGGCCAACCCCTGACCTTGGCGTATCGTAAACTGACGTAACCGTGACTCCTAAAGGCCACATGTGTTTTGATGGTATATTCGCTATCATAATGCACCTGTGCGAATTTCAACTAGGTACTCAGCAAATAGAATCATGTTCTATTTTAAAAGTATCTAATTAAGTTATGAATTCATTAAAAAAAAATGGATTTTAGTCGCGGTTAGAATTATTATAGCCAATGAATGGCAAATTGGAATTAATTATATCCATTCATCGCCTATTCTATTCTTTCCGATAATATACCTACTTACTAAATGTAGATAATATTTCCTGTAAATTTGTCTATTGCTTCTATAAAAAGTTGCTACTATAAAAATATTTTTGTCCTAATTTGCATTTATTTTGTAGAAACTGCATTCATTTGAAATTGTAGCGCCAAATTTTATAATAGAGTTCACTAAATTCAAATATTTATAAATTGAACTGCATATTTATTCATTTTCTTGTACGAGAAAATAACCACCATAGACATATGATTTTCCTACTTACAAATCCCAGTACGGAAGGAATTTGGAATGGAAAGAAAACAACAAAGGCCTCTTAACGCCCCCTGTCTGATAATTGCGAAACTATTACACCTACAGAAAAGTGCCACCCTATTCCACTTGAGGAAAACTCAAGAAAATTCTCCCCTTTGGGCGTGTGTGGCATGTGTTAACTTCGATTCGAACCACACACAACTGATATATGAACCGCCATAGTAAAGTGCTGCCATCTATTAGCGGATAGGCAAGTTGCGTTTACATGAGGTTTTATGATGTCGTGTCAAAGCTTCTAAAATACCAATGAATCGCTTTATATAAGCGTTGTGTTATGATTTTTGTGTTTATGGCGTTTCCGTGTTATATGTATGCTATACCTCTTAACTGAACGTTGTGGTCTTGTTATGTTGGAAGTAAGTAGGTACCTGCAACAAAAATGAGTTTTATTAGTTGGAAAGTCGAGTAAGTAAATTATTTCCTAAAGAGCTGCTGCTACGTAGTTTAGGAAACTCTCAACTATGCGCATTTAGACCATTTTATTTTAATTAACTTATGCCTCTAAGTGAGCAACAGACAGTAGAGAGAATAAAGCAGTACCTAAATCGATACAAGTAAAGCAAGGTAAACAGAAGTTTCAAATCATCGCATTCGCATAGATTCGCGTTGATACAAGATTCTCAGCCAAAACCGCAGTTAAATCGAACGCGATTCCATGGCAGCGAGTGGTCACGTTTTACTGTGAAGATCCGATAAGGCCAATTTTGCGTAGGAAAACAATTCTCCGCTACGGGTCGCTGTTTGAAGAAGAACACGCAGCTCTTATTGGGTATCAACATGCCGGCACTTATCGGCTTATTGGTTAAAATATCCTTTCATTGGTCAGTAGGCTCGAGTCGACGACATATTTAGGCGCTAAAACACAACATTTTTGTGAGTGAGAGGTGCCATTGTACGCAGTCAAGTGGTTTCTTGGTTTATCCGTTTTACTTTCTGTAACACGACGCTTACTCTTTGCGATCTGAGTGATTGTTTTTTTTATATACAACTAGATTGGCAAACAAGCATGCGGCCTGCATTAGATGGGTAAGCGGTCACCGCAGCCTATTGACGCTCGCAACACCACGGGGATGTTACTCGCGCGCTGCAAATCTTGTGACCCAAGGCTGTTTCGTCACAGTACCCAGTAATTTCCCTGCCATATTTCATCCTTCAAACCGGAACACAGCTATATAAATATAGCTGCTTGGCGGTAGAAATAGGTGAGACAGAGGTATCCAAGCAGACGACTTTTGTACAAAGTCTCCTTCTGGTAAAAAGTCTCTAATGCTGTAGAGAGTGGACGTTAACGAGGGAACATCGCTTGTTTTAATATCATCAACAAAACGTTTCCTGTAAAGCTTAACACGGAGAACGTTACACGTTATGCTATAGCATATGGTGTAAAATAGTGCCATAGAACATTATAGATGCTATAGCGTAATGCGTACATAATCATAGCATGAAGAATTGTACTCTACTGCTGTTGGATAGATACTGTGATGATTAAAAAATAAAACCAGCCAAGTGCGAGTCGGACTAAGGGTTCCGTACCATTATCTATAAAAACGGCAAAAAAAACACGTTTGTTGTATGGGAGCCCCTCTTAAATATTTGTTTTATTTTAATTTATTTATTTATTTTTAAAGTGAATATATAACTAAATATTCTGTGAATATTTCAAGCGTCTACCTGTTGCCGTTATCAATATCGAGCAAAAAAATCACGTTTGTTGTGTGGGAGCCCCCTTAAATATTTATGTTATTCTATTTTTTAGTATTTGTTGTTATAGCGGCAACAGAAATACATCATCTGTGAAAATTTCAACTGTCTAACTATCACGGTTCGTGAGATACAGCCTGGTGACGGACGGACGGACGGACGGACAGCGAAGTCTCAGTAATAGGGTTCCGTTTTACCCTTTGGGTATGGAACCTTAAAAAACATAGCATAAACAGCGGGATGCCTTTTACAATAACCGGTCGCATTGCTGTTAAGTTCCCCAAAACTGTTGTAATTGTTGTAAGTTGTAATGTAAAAATAGTCGAGGAGAAATAAAGCAGTCACGTAAATAAATTCTTTTTTTTTTGTACAACGTCGGGAGTAGGAGCTGCCTGGTGACCTCGCTCATACGAAGGCACACAACCACCCTCCAGAGAGTTGTTATTTGGTTGCTGTTTTCTGTGAGGTGGTTCCTTCAACTGATGCTTTGTTGGGCCCGGTAGGTATCTCTTAAAACACCCACACCAAGACACGTTCATGCAAACAAATGTTTGTCCTGTGTAGGAATCAAACCTACGAGCGTCGGTGATAAAGTTGCGTTACTAACAGCTGCGCTACCGAGCACGTCAAATAATTCTCAAATACGTCAAATATAGTGTAAAATTATTTTCGAGTCAATAAAATTTTACAGCAACTAGCTACGTATGCAGAACTAACCGTATAACGGATCTGTAAGAACATTGCTAATTTAAAACTGTATATCTTACTCACTCGCACGGCCACAAACAATAGATCACCAGATGGCGTTAGTCGCAAGTAAGGTACAGCTGCTAAGGTTCGACTTACACTTTCACTATAACCATAGACATAGAGAGAATAGACTGCGCGTTCTCTGCTATATGGTAAATACAGGCAGTAATATGAAAACGATAAGGCGGCCAATAGTTGTTTTTTTTTAATTTGTTTATGGTACCGCGATTTCCTTACTACCAGTAGAGACTTAGGATGAAAGGACACCATAGGGTTGTAATAGGTACTTTTGTGTGTAATTCCTTGTTGCTCGAATCGAATGCCTTGAATCTCGGCGGAATTTTGACGAGCTCGGTGACGCACTGGTTAGTAACGCTATTTTAACACCAATGCCCGTGGGTTCGATTTCTTAACAATACATAAAATTGTGCGCATAAACATGTCTGTTTGTCTTGATCTGCGTGTTTTAAGAGAGTTTGGGCGCATCAAAGCAACCCGTCTGGGAAAGTACCACCACCTCACAGATAACCGAACCAAATAACAACTCCCCGAGGTTGTGTATTCCTGCGGCATCGTTCGAGTTATGCTTAATGTTTTGCAAGCGTTTACAGGCTACGGTAACCGCTTTACTTGTATGCCTCACGAGGCTGAATATAAAAAAAAACAGAAAAAGTGGCTATGATAGATATAGACAGTTCAATAATTCACTTCAAATATGGTCACATATTTGTATGTGTGATGTCACACGTGATCACATATCACATGTTATGTTAGACATAAGTAAGTGAGGCAGACCAATGACGCGAGAACTAAACAATAAAAGCTTTTACTTTGAGACTAATACTGAAATCGAGGAAATAACAGCAATTCAAATTTGGCACACTCACTCGATGGTAATGTATGGTATGGAGCACTTTTTTTGCGATCTCAGCATTGGTAACAAAGTATTTGCTATTTTAAGTTACGAATTATATATTAACTCTGTTATTGTCTATATAGAGCGTACATGAATGAGCTATTAAAGACGAGCTCGGTGGCTCAGTCGTGAATGACGCGACATTGACACCAACGCTCGTGGGTTCGATTCCCACACAAGGCAAACATTTGTGCGCACGAACATGTTTGTTTGTCTTGGTCTGGATGTTTTAAGAGAAGCAGCGCGCATCAAAGCAGTCCGTTTGGTGAAGTACCTCCACCTCACAGAAAACCGCAGCTAAATAACGACTCCCTAAAGGGTTGTTGTGTTTCTGCGTGTGAGTGAGGTCACCAATAAGCTCCCAAGGAGTTACTGTGTAAGCAGCGGAGGAGGCATTGCGCGAGTGATACTGAATATATCGCAAGCATTAATAGGCTACGGTACCCGCTTTACATCAGGTGGGCCGTATGCCTCCCGTAGTTTTAATGGCTAGTTCGTGGATTAACATCGGGGCACGTATCAGCTTACTGGTTAACATGTTCGCAAGGGACTGCGAAATAATTTCATCATCCAGTTCATATTTTTTTTACTCCTGATAGCTACTTTACGGCCTAAAATAGATTTTTTTGAGAAATAAAGTTCGCGTATACCAACATTATTTAGCAAACACGTCAACCCTTAGTTTATATTCCAGTGATATTCGATACCGCAGGGTGACATTTTTAACAAAATCGATAGCGCCCCTTATTGGTAGCGAAATGATTGAACATCCTTATCGAGACATTTTTCTAATGGTGGCTCGTGTTGGAGACCCTTTTTTCTTTGTAAGGGAGTCTGCATACAGCTCTGAGTTTTTATACGTTTTTATATGAATTATGTTTAAGGTTTTTAAGGGAGTTTGATAAAATCGAATACTTGAAATAGTTAAGTATTTGTAGAAAAGCTTACACATTTCTGGATTAAATACTAAGTAATGTGGTACAGGATAGCAAAAGTAAATTTTATTACACATACAGAAAGACAAAAATAAAATAAAACTATTTTGGCTTCCGTATAAATTTTAGTTACATAGTTGTCATTATAAAGACAATACCAACTTTTCCTGTGGGCCGAATTCGAGATAGCAAAAAAGATACTTTCCCATGCAATAGTAAACAATTTCTAGTTCCTGAAAACGATATTGTTGTTAATAGTCATTCTTAGCGTTTTCCTGTTTTCTAATCCATTAGGATTAGCGGAGACCGCTACCTAAGCTTAGGGATTTGCAAATGATAGGTACCTACTGATTTCTGGAACATGGTTTCCTCTCGATGTTTTCCTTCACCGCCGAGCAAGTGATAATTTCAAATATCTACATAAATCCGAACACATGAATTTAGTGGTTCATGTCTACGCCAGGATTCGAAGCGGGGACCTGTTGGTCAACAGGCCGGTTCTTTATTCACTAGGCTATCACTGCCCCTGCAAATCAGCATTTTATAGGTTCTGGTATTATTTTGCAGAAGTCAATTTTACAAGCAATTTAATCTATGAGATTTCGTCACCAATTAGTTACATGGTAACTAGCCACCATTACTATTTAATAACTAAGTAATACAAAGTAACGGGTCGCTCGGGTATTTTTATAGTTCATATAAAAATTTAATTAATCATTATTCCTTCATTCATTACAAAAACATCGAACAATATACATAAAATTCACCTTTCTCGCAGTGCGATCAAAATACTCGTACATTCATATTCTGTACTTAATTGGAATATTCGAACTAATTCCGAATATAATTGCAACATTTGATTGAAACTTCCATCCAATGCATCAAGTGCTAGTGTTTACTCAAAAACGTCAGCTGGTATGACCGCTCCCTAACACCCCTTTTCTTTTTACATGTCGCAAGCTAACGACAATACGAAATCAATACCAACACCATCGATGCGAAAATCGTGAATAGCGAATTGACGCACACATATAAACACAACACGCCGTGCTTGTGTGTGGGTGGTTCAAATAATATGCAAGGTTTGGTCGTGTGAGCGAAGACGTTTGGGAGGGCGACCACGCGTTTAAAACAACAGTGGGACTATTGAAGTGTTTTTTCAAAATAAGAATCTCAAATCTATTTTTGCCAACATACAATGCAGTTACAGAATTGGTCAATATTTTGTACGCTTAACCAATAGCAAGAGAGTTTGTTATTAATAGTTTCAACTCTGCATTTGCTCTTGATAAGGATTACAAGATGAATAATGAGTGTTTTATACAGTCTAGAAGCATACAAGCACCTGATTTAAGCGGCTGCCTCAATGGACGCTTGTAATATATATGCAGAAAGTATCGCTCGCGCTTTACCTCTGCTACTAACACAGAAACTCCTTTGGGATTTTACTGGCATCTTCACTTACTTGCAGGAACACAAGTAGACGAGTTTTGACGTTTGAACTTTTAACGTGTTTGGTGGCGCAGTATCGTACTTTGAGTGAGGTCACCAGTAAACTCTTAAAGAGACTCAGCAGCAGAGGTGGCATCGCGCGAGTGCTACGTTATATATTGCAAGCGTTTATAACTAGGTATATAGGTAACCATTTTACATCAGTTGGGCTGTATGTTTGTCTCCCAACATTAAAATAATAAAAATTTAATAAATATTTAAAGAATGTTACGCTAGAAAATCTTATTCATTCAAAACTATTGCTCTGTTCGCAAAGCGAATTATATTTTGATAGAGTTATTGTTACCAACGACTGGCTGCTTCCCGAATAGCTTTACCGGTTTAAGATTTGTATTTTGCACTCAGAAATTCTAAGCATTTTTGGTTGTATTAAAAATTCTAAATCAGAACTCGAGATACAAGTTGTCACCGTTGTGTCACATTTACAATAAATATTCTATGTATACAACCTCGACAGTCCTATTATTTTTTTATATATGCCCATTTATTTATAAAAATAGATTATATTTTATAAATTAAAGTATATTTCAAATTACATGAAACAGGTACAATATATATATATATATATAAAGTATAAAGTAAGTATAGTTGATTGATACCAAATAAATCAGGGAGTTATGTCATGATTCAAATAACAATCACACTGTAATTTATGCAAAATTCACCTTCAATGATTGTGGTCATGGTCACCCCAAAAATTGGTAAAAAGAAAACGCATTAACACATATAGATGAGTCCACACATGGCGCACACACACAAACTGCCTCCCTTGCCTCCACCCACCTTTTAAAAAGTAACCCTCCCGCCGTCTTTTGATAAGGAAATGCAGACATATCGAGAAAAGCTAAGTATCGAATAATCGAGGAACCCATTTGAAAAGGATGTAATAATTTAGCGATTTTCAAAAACCAATGGCCCAATTCATGGTATAAGTGGGGAAAAAATTGATATAATTAGAGTTTTAATGGATTTGATTATTAGTTGAAATAAGTGTATTGCTTTGATAAACGCTGATGGATTTCAAAACAGAGATAAGATTTTTAATCTATTTACTGGTATTTTTTTATACAACCGGTTTTTTATACACTGAACTGTCACAGCACTCAAAGTATGTATTTATAAAACCCATCAAGCTTAGTTTGAGATACAGCGCCACCTTATTAAAAACGATCATCGAGCCAATGAACGCTTGTAATACATTAAGTATCACTCGCGCGATGCCACATCTGCTGCTAACACAGCAATTCCTTAGGGGTTTATTATTGACCTCACTTACACGCAGAAACACGAGGACTCTCCAGGGAGTTGTTATTTGGCTGCGATTTTCAGTGACATGGAGGTACTTCCACAGACGGCTGCTTTGGTGCGCCCTACCTCTCTTTAAAACACCCAGACCAAGAGAAATGATATGTTCATGCACACGAATGTTTGTCCAGTGTGGGATTCGAACCCACGAGCATTGGTATCAAGTAGCGTTACTAACCTCTGCGCTATTGAGCTCGTCAACATGGTAATGGTTACATTTTATCATGTCATTTTATAGTAATTCAAATAGCAAAAGATCTTTTTATAGGTTACAACATTTTTAATTCATTATCTGTGAATATATTTTTTCATTACGAGCACGTCATATCCCATATTAAAATAGTGAAGTAGGTAATATTCTGTAATATTTCCAATTCCTTTTAAGATCTGTAACGGCAAGTCACGGCAAGTGTACCATATTAAAGTCCACAACGTGTTAGATCCGTGTCTCGCGCACGCGTATCAAATGATCGGGTTTCAACCCTTGATTTATAATATCCAAATTAATAGGATTGTAACTGTGACTCTATCTTTCTTTATTACTTTTTTAGCTATTTATTACATTGCTATTGCTTCACGATGTTATTAAAATTTGGTTTTAAGGTAAACTATGACCTTCTTCAAAATTATAATACAAGATAAACAATTGTGTTTATGAATATATCATTTTGTCTTGCTAAGAGTGTTTTCTTTGTATTTAAATCATGTGTTTACAAAACCCATCGAGCTTTGCTTAGTTTGAGATACAGCGCCATCCAGACTTTATCATACTAAAAAGTTCGGCAACACCAAAAGTGGAACGCCTTGCCTGTACATGTGTTTCCTCCTTCCTACAACATGGGATCCTTCAAACGAAGCGTGAAGAAGCACCTTGTGGGCCAGCATGGTAGCGTCAACTGACAGGACACTATAGTCCTTTGTCAGTTGCCGCTGCAATTTGGGCTCCTCTTTTCGCTTACCAACAGGCGAAGCAGAGCCACTATGCTGAGCCAATATATAAAAAAAAGACAGTGAAATTTATGCAATTTGATCTAACCTGACTTTCGAAAAATAATCTTTTAACTATTTATTGCGCACTTCATCTGGAAAATATTAGCAGACCGGAATCCTGACGTACAAAATTAACCTCTCTACCTCGTTATCAATATTCTTTTCTAGGCTACCGTTTGACACCTTCAACAGAAGAGGTGTTACATTGGCAGCAGAGTAAAGTACCTGAGCTGAGATAATAATCAATTTGTTGCACATATTTATAGACCCTACAGCTCACTATTACAATAGTTGAGTCATATCAGTATGTCTGTTTGTTACTCAGTAGCCACCGGGAATGTTTGTTGAGAAAGAAGAACCATATTTTATTAAGTATTTCATCAGGTTAAAAATGTTTCAAGGTTTAACTGACAACATTGTATTTTTTTTATACCACTAAGGTGCCAAACTAGCGTACGGCCTGCCTGATGGCAAGCAGTTACCGTAGCCTATGGACATTTGCAACACCAGGGGTGTCACTCTTGCGTTGCCGACCCTGTAGGAACCTCTTCACGCCTTTTTCCCCGTACTGTAATCCCTTGGGAAAACCTCGGCAGGGAGCTCATTCCACAACTTAATAGTTCTCGGTAGAAAACTTCTCGTGAAGCGCACTGTGCGCGACCATTGCGGTTCCAGTGTGTGCAGATGAACTCCCAGCCGCCGGCGAGCTATGCGATTGTAAAACGAGGCTGTTGATATAATGTCGAACAACTCCTCAGTACACAACCCATTATATAACCGGGAAGCAAAATCTCTTCTCAAATGACGGGTGTCACCAGGTCAGGATCACCGATAACCTCAAATTAATAAAAATAAAATAATTAACCGTTTCCGTAACAAAGTCCATCAATTCTGCGACAAAACTCTCCCCCATCGTTCAAGTGTTTTACATTCCACTCTAAAACCCCAAAGCGCACACAAATTCGCTAATAATCAAACTCCCCTACTAATTAAAACTCGGTTTTAATTGCTCGAAAAGACCACCTGTTGCTTTACTTTATTTCTCTTTCACACGCGCCACTGTCTCCTTCTCACACGGAGGCTGTACAGATCGGCCCGTATCCGGATGCCCGGGTATAATTGTCAGAAAATTCAATTTTAGAACAACCTAATTGGGGCCAAATGAAATTTCCAGTATCGCACCCGAGCTTTGTTCGTGCGATGCGGACCGTGCCTTAATTGCTTGACGAAATAATGAATTAATTATATTTACTGTCATGTCATTTTCTGTCTATGGATTTCGAATTTTTTGGGGTTCCTTAGCAATAGCTATAGAAGTTTTTTCCGAGAACTCTCAAGCTGTGGAATGAGCTCCCAGCCGAGGTTTTTCCAAGGGACTACAGCATGGAGTATAATGCTTATGTACAGCTTCCTCCATCCGTCCGTCGCTCCGAATGCCGAGATTTGATATTTTGCAACGAAAATCTAATAATATGGTGTTATACAGCTGGTACGGTGATTACGTTAAAAGTTGACCATATCTCCTCAATGCTAATAGACCCTGCAGTCTAAGCTCATATGCCTTATAAGCCTTTACACATTAAAAAGATTCAGTACGAGTGTATTTTTCACTTGCTATTATTTTGAAAAATGTTGCCATATAAAAATATCACTGGGTCTTGTTTAAAGTTACCTGAATTCTTTTCGACCAATACCTCAGCTACATACAAAACCTAATTTTTCCAATATGTTTCTGGGACAAATAAGTGAATAAGTCTTAGAGACTTGGTGGAAAGATTTAGTAAAGATGAATACGAGTATGTTTGTAGGCTGTAAAATGACGAGTATTTAGAAGAAGAAATAATGTAAAAAATACGTTTGATAATTCACAATTCATATGCAGTGTAGCCATATAAAAATGATAAATATAACTTTATACAGTAACGTTAGTAATCTATTTTCATCAGGCTATTTAAAATATTAGACCCTTTTATGCTTACAGCAATCTATCATAGATATCTCCGAACATCTAAACGTAATCAAACAGCACCATTTACGGGTTTATAATTCTAGAAAATTGCTCGAAACGAAACGCCGAAACAAAATTATCGGACCATTATCAAATAGAACCCTTTCTTTAATTACCTACACATAATTTTTGTTTGTTTGTATGTTCCGCCCAAGTCATTACTATAATAACGGCAAGGAGGGTTCAATTTGAGATGCTAGGAATGATTAAAGTTGATTAGCGTAATTTCGTGTACTTGTTATAAATTATTACTATGCTTTTGTCATTATTAAATTATAAAATGCCGTTCCTGTCATGTGGTTAGGTTTGGAGGTAATAGTTTCAAATTTTGAAATTTTAATATTGACATAATTATGTAACTAATTTGAAGAAAACATGTAATACCTACCCCTAAAGGTACCAAATCAGCGTACTTACCTATAAGCTGCATTCTGTAAATATTTTTTTTCTCGGACTGTAGATGTTGGAAATATTGTTGTTGTAAAAATTTGTTTTATAATGATATTATAGATTATACACACAACGCTACATATACACTTAAATAGACAAATTCCTCGAGGAGGAAGTTTCTATTCACAATGCCAAGTTCTAATACGTAGACGTTTGACCTGAGCGTTGATTTGTGGTTGATCGATCAGTCTGTTTCTTCTTTTCAATATAGATAGGTACAGCCTCATATATGCATAGATGAAGTCATAATCCGAAGTATCTGGTCCCTAATCTCTACCCAATTTGGCATTGTGTTAAAAGATTCGTTACAGACACATAGCTATATTGGTTTTAGGCACATGCGAATGAGTAAGTAAGGTTTGGGTTAGGTTAGTTTAGCTATTACGTAAAAATTTCGGATCGGATTGATATTAAAAGTATTCGTTATTTTGAACTTGTAGATTTGCCTTATTCGCGTGTTCGCTATAAAATTGTGAGCTCATTGTCATGGTGCACTGCGTAAGTACTGAGGTTGGCATGGTCTAAAGATGTGGGTTATTTACATATATCCAGAAAATCACTAGTGTTGCATATCGTCGGTGAAAAATCAATATCCATATCTCAAGGTTGAGATAAACGACACTGATCATTACGGATTCTTTAACGATTGAAGCCTCAATCTCAAATTTTGAGATAGGAGATATTGATTCTTCACCGATATTTAGAAGAAATTAATACATTATTTTTTCTTTATGTTGCCATATGCCACCTATTTACGTTTTAATTTCTCCAATGTAAAAAAGCTTAGAAGAAATTGCATTAGCGACAAGGCTGTAAACAAGCAATTACAAGGAATTGCTTGTTTACAGCTATATATGTGTTCTAAACCTTTAATTAACATCGTGAAGTGTTTTGTATGTATTGTAAAATACACACCTGCCTAGATTCACATGATTTTCGTTCCACATACAAGAAAGTCATCTGACAACATTTTATATTGTTTTATTTAATTAATTATAGACGTTGTTAGATCGAGTTGGACCGGTCTCACACTGAGTTGTTCTCTGTATTAACATAAAAATTTTAATTGCCTTTGGATTATTCATTATTGCTATATCGAAAGAACATTGATTGTGTTCCGATGTTCACGAAATATTGGAAACGCGATAAGAATATGATTCCGTTAGGTTTTATCACTAATTAACATTGCGAATGCATATAATATTTAAATTTGTAAACATATTGCTTGCCTAATGGACGGAGTAGGGTTTGTGTATAATTGGGTGGATAATGAATGTCGAGATAATGGGTTGTGTCAAAAAGATATCTAAGAAATCCGAGTTTTTGGTAGAAACCATACATTTATCTGTCTATATTTTCACGCCAAGTCCCTTGTGGTGTAGGTAGAGAGAACTGAGTGGTTTCAGACTCGGTTTTTTTTAATCAAATTATTTGATTTGCAAAGAAGAGGATTAGAAGATCTTATGATAACACTGTACATGAATACAGTATCTTCTAATATTTAGTTATATTAATATTTTGACCACCGCGGTAGCGCAGTGGTTAATAACGCTGCTTTGACACCAACGCTCGTGGGTTAGATTCACACACACACAAGACAAACATGGTATGTGCATGAATATGCCTGTTTGTCTTGTACTAGGTGTTTCTTATAAGACGAAATACCTCCACTCCGTGCAGGGTTGTTGTGTTCCTGAGTATGAGTGAAGTCACGAGTAAGCTCCTAAGGAGTTGCTGTGTTAGCAGCAGAAGTGGCATCGCGGAAGTGATACTTAATGTTTTGCGAGATTTCATAGACTACGGTAACAGTTTTACATAAAGTTTTTATTATGATCTTTATGCCTCCCAACGTTGTATAAAAGACATGCAAATTTTGCGTCAAGGAATTCTTAAACGATATGCAAACACCAAGTTATCAAGTCCTAGCTTTTACCCGCGGCTTCGCTCGCATTGATAAAAAAATAATTTTATTTTTAATAAAAAGTCTCCTATTTTACTTCTGATACCTCCAAAAATATGTGTACAAAGTTTCATGATGATCGGTTCAGTAGTTTTCGCGTGAAAGCGTAACAAACAAACGGACATTCACATTTATAATATTAGTAGGATTATCTCAGTTTTTTTTTGACATAACCCTCACAGGATCCATCTTCAATTTTTCTAGTATTTTATTATAAATCCTAGGGCACATGTCATTACAACTCTTATAAAGTACAGACATTTTAGGACAAAAATGAAGTGCAAGTCTATAAGGACATCGGGTATTTCTGAAATATACTTGACTGGCAGTTTGAAAAAGATGGCGGCGTTTCATTTACAGACCTCACTCGCTTCTATAACAATCATATCATGCACGCTCACCAGGTTCTATGGTTTCGAAGATATACCTACGCATAATATGCATGATAGCCGTATTTCATATTGTTTTGGTTTTTAAATGCCAATGACGTTAATTATAAGAAACTCGATACCGTCAGGCCGTAGTGGCGCCCGCGTAGATCCCGTTATCATGCTACAGCCAGCTTTTTCTTCTCCATTACCGATCTCTCTTTATCAAATATCACCTGGTATTTGATAAAGATACTGGAATATACTGATTTTGACATGGAGCGATTGCCGTCAGACCTCTTCAATGCACAGGAAAGACCTTTCTTAGGTTAGGTCACACTTCTATCGAAATATAATTTATATAGTAATAGATATACACACAGAAAGAGCTAGCCTCGTATTTATAAAATTAGTGTGGATGTTGTGCAGTAGGCATGGTTCGGAACACTCATGTAGATATGAGATACGCATCATTTTCCTATTTTTCCAAGTAAAATGTGTTGAAAATGAAAAATATTCCATCTATAAATTAACGCCAAGTCCCTTGCGGGGTAGGCAAAGAGAACCGGGCGCTACATGACTCGTTTCTTTTACACCTGACTCGCGTTTATACCATTCATAGCTCCTCTAAAGTAAAATAATGAAAATTTTAGTATGTAAAAATATCTGCGTAATATCCAACGGCCCGTGGTTAGAATATTTATGTACATATTTGTTTAAGCTCGGCGGTGAAGGAAATCATCGCGGGGATTAGGAAGTAGAAGACTAGATCTTCAGGCGATGCATGAGGCTATGCGAGTGAAATCCACACACGTACCTCTATAATTACATCAACAAACAACTAATAACACAACATAAGTGCACGGTGCGTAAAAATGATTTCTTGTAATTAACAAGAAATTACAGTCTGGAAAATTGTTAGCCCATCTAATTCTAGGTCTGTTCACGATACTTTGTTAATAGTCGTTTGATAAAAGCGTCTATTAAACATCATTTGCGATGACATTGAAAGGCAGGTTACGCATTGGTGCGAGACATGATTGAATTTCTCACCGACTGACTGCCGTTCCAAGAACGTAGTCCACTTTCAAAAGGCGCATGCACTACTTTGACTTACTAGGGTGAATGGATAGATTATACATTAAATTTAGTATGTATGTATGATGCCAAATCCTTTGCCGGGTAGGCAGAGAGAATCGAGCGTCACATGACTCAATTCTTACATACCACACTGGCTTCTTTAACATTCATTGCTCTTCTCATGCACGCTCGCCGGTTTCTAGGGCTCCTGACAACACCTTCTGATAAAACACGATCAGTTTGGTCATGCTAGGCAAGTCCTGGCTCCTACTTCCTCCCCATTTTGCGTTGTGTATCTGTTAACGCAATAGATTAACAGAATTATCTAACACGCGTTATATCATTACGTAATTCTACTGAAAATTATACTATAATGTACATTTCTAATTAAACCTTTTAACATTGCCACAAGTATATTAAATTAAGTTGATCGGAGTATTTTACAATGCTACGAGTATCATCGAATATGTCAGCAACCATACAATCTTGGTGGATGGTACATATATATATATATACCTATATATATATATAGCAAGTGTGTCTTAGTTCGAACATGTAGAAATAATCCGAGAGGAATGAATGTTGTTGCTGATAAGTACATCGCAAAAGTGGTAGTATGTATGTAGGAGACAAGGTAGGCGAAGACTTGCTTAATACGACTAAATTATTACACACAAAACAACTGGTCATGTTTTATTAGAAAGTAAAGTCAGGAGCGCTAGGAACCGGCGAAGGTTCATGAAAGCAGCTTATGTACCTATGTTAAAAAAGTGAATTTGGTGTTAGGACGGAGACATGGGGTACTCGGTTCCTTCTACATACCCTGCAATGGACTCGGCGTGAAGATATACATTGATAGAAGTAACAATAAATACTATAGATAGACGTTTGTATTTTATTTTATCATCCATTGCGTGTTTTATCTTTATGTTATGTGTTTGCGTGTTATAGAATGGTTTGTGTTCGGAGTTGTTTGGTATGCCTACGGCCATACACCGACTGCACCGCACAAAATTGACAGGGTCACATTTTTTATAACACTTAGATACTACGCTATCAATGCTACTATATTTTAAAAGAGGTAGAATGCATCGAAGCAGCATCTCTGGGGAATTACCTCCACCTCACAGAAAACTGCTGACAAACTCTTTGGAGGGTTGTTGTATGATTGAGGTCACCAGTAAGCTTGTAAGGGGTTATTGTATTAGCAGCAGAGGTGGCATCGCACGACTTAATGTAAACAATTGAGCTCATAATGATTATATTTTCTAATTATTTTGTAAACATACGTATATCCTGCCTGACGGTAAGCATCTATCGTAACTTATAGACACATGGAATATCAGAGAGACATTGCCGACTCTATAAAAACATGTTTACGCCTGTTTTGAAGACTTTTTATGTTTTGAATAGTCATAATTATATACCTACCTATAGAATATTTACAAATTTAGTTTGTAAGTAATACAAATAATATTTATTTACAAAAAAGAGATGAAAAGAAGTAAATAATACGAGAGTTAGAGTTGATGATTCGACTGTAGGAATATTCGATAATTTATTTCTCTATCTAAAAATAATCCTATTGCCAGAGCTGTTCATTTTCATACAACTAATCTACTAAAATCATATCGAAACTAGTACTAAACCTGAGTATCTATTTATATGTCAAGTCCATTACGGGGCAGGGACTGACAACTTTAGGGTACTCTGGAAATCAATTGCCATACATCGGAATTAGATTTAAACTTTTAAATCACACATCACAGAAACACCAGGGTTTGATCTTTGTCAATTGTCCAGTTTGACACTATTAATGGGATTCAATACCATGTCAACTAAATTTCTGTCAAAAGTACCTCTACTGCTAACACAGCTCCTTAAGAGGTTACTAGTGACCTCACACACACGCAGGAATACAACAACCTTCTAGGGAGTTTTCATTTGGTTGCGGTTTTCTGTGAGGTTTACACTACTTCTCCAGACTTGCTTTGATGAGCTCTGTCTTAAAAACACCCAGACCAATACAATAAGACATGTCGATGTACACAAACTTTGCTGTTGTTAAATGTTGCATGAAGAATATCGATCAAAAATCTTCACGAGTAATAAAAACAAATGTAATCAGACATTAACAAACATTTGGCAAACGCAAAAAACATTTTCGAATCGTCAGCAGCTGTGCTGATAATCCGGATCTAAGTTGATATGAACGTGTATCGAGTCTCGTTATTCGCCACAAATAAAATAAAGCGTTTATTAGGATTCGCGTTGTGCCTTCAAGCAGACTGGCCATTGTTTCTCTGCTACCATCAATCACCTATGGTTTGGATAGGGTTACCACTCGTAAGTTCACAATATCTACTATGAAAAAAAAAATTTATTACACATCTCCGACGCAAAGCAGATATCTGCAGATGGCAAAGCTTATTAACTAACAATTTAGATTTGATAAGATTGATGTTTCGATGAGGAAATATATATTCCGTTAGCTCAGACATGTAGAATGAATGCAGGAATAAACAGCTACGAAATATATACACATTTAAGTGGAAAGAGTCAAGGAGTTGAAGAAAAGGTTAACACATATCACGAGTAAGTAGGTTATATTTATTGGAAGGTGATGAGAACACGTGGACAACGTTTCTCTCTGTCTACCCCTAAGGTAGATAGATTAGATTTTGTAGTAAGATAAAGTTGAGTAAATATGATCATATTTTAAACGCAAAATTTGCAAATAAAAATCAAAACGAGATCTATCTAATCTACCTACACGATATGAAAACTAATTGAGTCTTTCTAGAGTAATGTTGATAAGATGATATTTCACTCTTAGAACATCTCAGTTATATTATAAAAATTAATATTTAATTTTGTTATTCGGTTTGGAATTTTTGGTGGCAACCCTGTGTTTGGACGACTGGGGACAGCCAGCGGGGCGGGGGTGTAGAGGGATCGAATAACGGTTATTGAAATGAGACGAGGACCCCGCTTTTTTTCAAAATTTAAATTTTGATAAGGCAAGCCTCTGTTTTGTCCTCTAACTCAGTTTTGGGAGGGTGTTTTTTTTTTATCTTGATTTTCTGTCTCTGTTTTTGTAGCATTGATTCTTATAAGGTGAAGTTGATTAATTTATCATTTGTGGGAGGATTTAGTTTAACTATGACATCATTTCTCTTTGTTAATGTCGTTCTCTGAATAAAATAACGATTTCAATCAATTGATAATATAGATGTGGACACAAGAAAGGACATAATTTTTATCTTTATGTGTGGGTTCTTTTATTTAAATATTAATAGATCAATTTTGGATGAATTAATCATAACACGTGACGTGCAATCGACAAAGTCCTATGATGTATTTATCATCGTCCTTAATTCCATTTACACCACAGAAGGCGGCTCGACACAATTCCAAATATTCGGTTATTTGGTTTTTGCCGGGCTCGCGACCACGCCGTCCGAATACGTTATACGAAGAGAATAAAGCCGAATTAACATATCCCAAATCTCCACGAGCGTTCGGTCTTTTTTTTTGTTATGTAAAAATTTTAACCTCTCCCTCCTTAAATTGCCGTCCGGAGAAATGGTGGACACATCGACACCTACGTTTATATGCGTATCTTTTTTCTCGCTCGCGACATCCACGGCCGTAAAAGGTAATAAAACACCATTTTTATATCTCGTGTTTAGACAGTGCTCGAGAGATGATAACAGAACCTGTACTCCGGTATAGGACCGGATATCGACGACCATTCACAAAAAACCGACATGCACACACGATACCATCGCCTGTACACGAGTAGTAATAACACACACGCAACGGTCATCGCAGTTCATTCATAAGGAATAGCCTTTTACAACGGTCACAAAATAGTGGGTAGTGAACCGATCGGCGATCGTTCGAATTACAAAAATATGCTTTGTAAACGGACATTCAATTTGACATCAGAATATCGAGTGATCTTTAAAATAGTGATGTACCGTTGCATACATTTTGTTTATCGACAAAAATGTAGAATACGATTCGCGACCTATTGACGCTGTGCACTTTAACAATGAATTTGGCATAGATTCTCGAAGTGGGGATCATCAACGTCAAATATTTTTGCTAATGGATATTTTCCTAATATCATTATTATATATTTTGTTTTGCTTGTCCGTTCTATTACAATGCGGTCTATTGATTATCACTAGGGCAAAAATTAATGAAATAGACAGTATATAGTTAAGATTTTATTTTAGCGAAGCCTAATTTGCAAGCATACCTCTTCTTATCTTATTTTGTGTGCATCCCCAACTAGTTAGTACATAAACTGCAGCGCCACGAGCCCATACGAAGGGTTCCGATTATTTGTTATAGCAGCCCTAGTAACACACAATATATGAAAAATTCACGTATACATTATACATTACGGTTCCTAGTATACGGCCGGCGAATAGACAGACAGACAAACATCGACTCTAAGAATGGGATTCCGTTGGTACCCTCTGGGTACATAAACCTAAAAAGAGTCCAAATCACACAGTTGATGCGATATTTACACGAGTAGACTTTTTTAATTAAAAGTTTTTGTTGTATTGGAAAGTAATAGACAACACCACACCTAGACAACACCCTTCTATGTCACAGAGTGACTCATTGGAGTCTTAGCAGTCATAAAAATGTCGATGTGGGCCTTTATAGTTCCGTTCCATATCCCGGGAACATTGACATCGACTATCGAAACTTGTTCTTTGTGTTGTGTTAATTAATTCGTACGTGGGTGTTGGCTATTATCGATAGAATTATGTGGTAGCTCCACGCTTTATTGGTTTCGTCATGACACGAAAATGATAAAGATGTTTGGTAATGTAAAGGTTTCTGGTACTTTTAATTAGCATAGAGTTAGTGTAGAGTCTAATTGAATCGAATCCTAACCATTCAATATTTAATAACACAATCCTCCTTAATTGCTAATTTATTATTAGTAAAACAAAACCTTATTTACGAATACCTCTAACCATATCTAATGATATATTTCCGCACTAACTAACTAGTATACATTTAGTAGCATGAATATACAAACGATAAAACTTAGGTTTAGGTAGCGGATCTTGCGAATAATGATTTAGGAAACGGGATAACGCTAGGGAGATGAAGAAGACTAATAGTCAAGCTATGTTTTTCTTCTTAGAGTTATTCCGTTTTCCTAA
The DNA here is from genome assembly GCA_947507595.1 of Pyralis farinalis. NCBI lineage: Eukaryota > Metazoa > Arthropoda > Insecta > Lepidoptera > Pyralidae > Pyralis > Pyralis farinalis. The sequence goes on along the minus strand of OX382276.1, from coordinate 20,410,342 downwards.
TCCGTTAAGATTGGCTGGGTCCGCTGCCTAACCCTAAGGATTTGGTGAAGATACTGATTTTTACATGAAGTGACTGCTGTCTGACCTCCGCAACCCAGAGGGAAAAGCTTATCATTCTTAGTTAAGGTCACACATATTTCGAAATATAATTATTTGGACGTGCGGGTTTCCTCACCATGATTTCCTTCACCGCCGAGTAAGTGATAATTATAAATATGTACAAAGATGTATACGAAAATACGAATTTAGTGGTACATGTCTGGATTGTAACATAGGACCTGTTGGTAACAAGACCGGTTCTTAATCCACTAGGCTATCACTGCTTTTCGATAGTAAAGCTATGTATTCGATACAAATATGTGTTTAGGGTTCCGTACTAAACAAGGATCCCTTATATCTCCATGTCCGTGTGTCCGCGGCCTAGCTCACAGACGCTTAACACTAGAAAGCTGTAGTTTGGTATGTATATACATATTAACTATGCTGACAAAGTAGTAGAATAAAATGGGGTGGGGAGTCGTTAGATAGGTTTTTAAATACATTGAGGCATTGGGAAAATCATTTTTCGATATAGTGATCCATGCCAGCGAAACTGTTGTATTTGGATATGTAAAAAAAAACATAGTAGTAGTCCATATATTGAATTTTAAAGGAAAACTATCAAGGCTAAGCAGGCTCTACAGGTTAACGAGTAAAGTCGACAAACTTATAAAATGATTTTTTTTTTATGAAAACGTACAAATGAATATGAAATTGCACTTTTCTGCACTAAGCGTTTTGCTTCCTAGTTTCTAATTTGAACGGCCAAGTAGTCCCCCTCTTATTTTGGGTAACTGTCTAATTTTTTCACAAGAAAGCAAAGCGAAGAAATTACGGAATCCTACACTGCGCGTGCCGACATGTACTTGACCGCTTTTTAGGGTTCCGTACCCAAAGGGTAAAACGGAACCCTATTACTGAGGCTCCGCTATCCGTCCGTCCGTCCGTCTGTCACCAGGCTGTATCTCATGAACGGTGATAGTTAGACAGTTGAAATTTTTACAAATGATGTATTTCTGTGGCCGCTATAACAACAAATACTAAAAAATAGAATAAAATAAATATTTAAGGGGGGTCCCATACAACAAACGTGATTTTTTTGCTCGTTTTCCTCGATATTGATAACGGCAACAGGTAGACGCTTGAAATATTCAAAGAATATTTAGTTATATATTCACTTTAAGAATAAATAATTAAATCAAAATAAAACAAATATTTAAGGGGAGCTCCCATACAACAAACGTGATTTTTTTGTCCTTTTTATAGATAATGGTACGGAACCCTTCGTGCGCGAGTCCGACTCGCACTTGGCCGATTTTTTTACTACTAATGTGACAAAATGCACTACTTACGCTGTAAGTAGTGCATTTTGTCACATTTCGACGAACTGCGTGCTTTAGTATTACAAAACTTCGAAATGTAATGTTGTTCGTACGAGAGCTCATTACACAACCTAGGGGTTCGTGGAAGAACACTCCTTCAGCTCCCTACTGTATGCGACCATTATAGCTTCATTAGTAAGAAGTACCTTGGCAACAGAGCGACCTTGTACTTTTTGTAAAATTGCATTTTCTCAAGAGAGTCACCTATAAACATTAACTTCAAAATAAAAATCTTACCTAAATATTAAATTTAATCCAAATCTTTAGTTATCTCGGAAAAGGCTACCGGGATATCTGAAATATTTATCTATATAACTTCACGCCAAATCCCTTACGGGGGTAGGCAGAGAGAACCGAGCGCCACGTGACTCGATCCTTACATAACTCACTCGCTTCTTTAATTGCTCGCTCGCCGGTATCTAGGGCTCCTGACATCACCTTCTGATAGAACACGACCAATTTGATCATGGTAGGTAAGTCTATCTGAAACTAGCTGACCCGGCAAACGTTGTTTTGCCATATACATTATTCCAAGGATTATTTTAGTATTATAAAAATAGGGGTTGATGGTAGAAGGGGGAAAATTTAGGGTTGTATGTATTTTTAATGCCACATCATAAAAAAAAATTGTCCAAAAAATAAAAAAAATAAATTTGGGGTGGACCACCCTTATCACTTAGGGGTATGAAAAATAGATAGTAGCCGATTCTCAGACCTACTGAATATGCATATAAAATTTCATCAAAATCGGTCAAGCCTATTCGGAGGAGTATGGTAACTAACATTGTGACACGAGAATTTTATATATAAGATATAATTGTAAATGAAAAGGAGTTTGAGGAGTTCTATGCGCATGTCACGTCAGTCTAAACTAACAAGCAAGATAAGGCCTATTAATCGTATTCTGTCTATAGATAGTTTGTCTATACTGAGCCTTGGCTAATGGCAATAGATACTGTCCATAAGGCATGTTAGTAGCAGTGATAGATTAGCGGATAAAAAAACCAGCTTAACCCACTGGTCTCTGGTTCGAATTCAACATGTTCATGATTATCACTCGCTGGATGATTATCACTGTGAACGAAAACATATCGAGGAAACCAGCAATGGAATGCGAAGAAGTGTGCTCTAACTAAACCCCTTCGATTGAATAGAGAGCTGTACGGCACCAGTGGGAAGAGTATCGTTTTATATACGGTAGTAGAGCAATAACATCATCCCTTTACTTTTAACCGAGTTTAAAAAAGGGTAGGTATTATGTTCGTTGCTTTTATGGATATTTACTGATATATCAGAAATGAATTTGAATCGTGTAAACTATATTTCGTATGACGAGCTCCGTGGTGGAGTAGTTAGTACTGCGTACTTTGACGACAAGTTTTGTGGGTTCGATTCCCATACAGGATAAATATTTGTGTGTATGAACATATCTGTTTATCTTTGTTTGGGTGTTTTTAAGAGAGGTAGAGCGCATCAAAGCTGCCCGCCTGGGGAAGTACTTCTACCTTATAGAAAATGGCAGCCATATAATAACTCCCTGGATAAAATAACACAAGAACTGTGTTCCTGTGAGTGACTGAGATTACCACTAAGCGCCTAAGGAGTTGCTGTGTTAGCAAAAGGAGTGACATTGCGCCAATGATACTTAATGTATTGCAAACGTTTGTAGGCTATGGTAACGATTTTATATCAGGTGGGCCGTATGTTTGCACGACTTCCGACGTTGTATAAAAAATGATAGATCATAGAATGATTTCACATATTTGACGATCGTATATTTTATTATTCAAAACATTAAAAAGCGATGTTTCTAAACATTGCTTTATTATCTTCGTAGCCAGCTCTACCATCATGGAAAACATAGCGCTGTAGTGATGTATGGAAACGATTTGTTTAAGGCCAGGCTTATGTTTGTGCTGTTCATTTGTATCTTTGTAACTCAGAATTGAGATGTTCGAGTCTGCAAACACAGATGAAGGTTTTAAAATTAAGTGTAAAAATTGTTGGGTGGACGGATGCATACCTGAATAATGCATTACTTTGTTACAATGGAATTGGATGTACATTGTAGAAAGATAAAGTACGGTGGGCGCAAATGCTAGTCTCCAATAATGACGATATATGAAATACAAACATAGTAATTGCAAAGGTTTATAAACGCTGAAATAAACTTCAATGACTTCACCATTTCAGTGAATTGGGTGTTAGGAACTTCCCAGTAAAAAAAAATAGAATCACAATTGGCGTAAAATGGGGATGTAGATAACCGTTGTTTACACTCGTTGCCAACTATAAATTGATTCTCATTTTTTTTACGCAAACGAAAAAGAAAAATAAATGGATGCAGAAAAAAAAACCTCTTCTTTTTTGAAGTAGATTAATAAGAAAGTATACAATATATTTAAGTTTCTTAAACACGTGTGTCATTACATTCCAAAGCCTGTAAATGAAAGAGACAAATGCTTCTAACAGCACATTACATCGCGTATTGGCATAATGCCAATAGCACACAGTTTACGCATCGAAATTTCGCTGTGTAATTTCGGCTGGTGTATCGATACACTAAGTTACAAGAAAGGTGCACTAAGTTACAATAAAAGTGCACTAAGTAACAAGAATCACGAAGTCTGTATTGAGTGTTTTTAGATTTTGTTAGTATTATTTCATTAGTAAACTGAGCGCAAGGAAATCCAGATTACATATGTCCGAAAATATATTATTAATTAAGCTCATCGCGTGTTCCAATTAGAGGCGTGCAATAATTCGCGGCATTACCACACAAACTGATGGGCTAATCCGCGAACAAGCCGAGGGCACATTGTAAATAACCAGATCGGTACAACGAAGACAAAGGTTTATTCTGCACTACAATGTAAACGTTGTTATTTAGCTTCGCGGAGACATATTTTGTGCTTGGGGTTTTCCGAGGCCTAAAATCATAGCATTTATTGACATTCTCGCACCCGGGAACATTCTGTGTTTGAGATATGATTTTTTTTATATGATTCAGATCACAAACAAGCAACAGTGATCCTCTGATGTATTATTTTTATTAGTAGATGGTAAAAAAATATTTCATCGATGAGCACAGAGAAACTTTAACTCTTGTATTAAATATAACATAAACATTAAATTACACTAGTCAACATTACGTATAAAATATCTATTAAAGGATACTTGGAAACATATTTTTTTATAATAAATTTAGTGTTACTTCTAATATTTTATATAAAAACTCGATATTATTACAAAAATATATACTTAGTTAAATATAAGTTACATCAAGTGTTAGTAATGTGGATATAACTTTCAAAAAAAATAAACTGTGAGAAAATTGAATGCAAACTCTTTTGTTTAAGTACCAACCTATATCTTTCAAAAATGGTACAGAACCACTCATAAAACATTAAAACGTAAATATATAAATAAAGTTTAAGTCCACTATGTCGTCAATTACAATAATATCTTTTAGACTGTGAAGTTAAAAATGTTGCAGAATAACGCCCACCTGGACATGCTCTCGCGCACTACAAATTACAATCAACATGGCAAACATGTTCGCACGTGGAGACGGCTTTTCCCTATCAATTTACAGCGACAAAATACCTATACAGCTTTATGTTTGTTCGTTTAAGTAATTTCTCTATTAGTACATCCGCTCTCTGTTATTTATATCTTTTGTTTGTGTCTCTATTTATTTCTTAGTTCAAAATCGTGGTTAGTTTATTATTTTAATTTTAATTTTAAGTAATAATTGATTACTATTTCGACTTAAGGGATATACGAGATTTTTTTTTAATACAACATCGGGAGGTGTACAAACAGACGGGTCACCTGATGTTAAGCTGCCGAAGCTAACGCTCGCAATACAGTCCGCTCTCAAGAAGTTGCCATGTTAGCAGTAGAAATGTATTTACAGCATCTCTACTGCTAACACAGCAACTCCTTGAGAGGTAACCCTACTCACTCAGAGGAACAGAACAACGTACTAGGGTCTCGTTTTTTGGGTTCGATTTTCGGTGAGGTGCAGGTACTACTTCCCCAGTTGGGCTGCTTTGATACGCCTACATCTCTTATAACACCTAAACCAAGACAAACCCACGAGTCTTGGTGTTAATGTAGCACTGCTAATCATTCCGCCACCTGGTTCGTTTATAATGTCTGCATTTATAAATAGGATTTCACTTGTACTAGCTGATCTCTGAGGCTCTTGCTATAGGAGTACAGTTTTTCAAGTTTTTCGCAGGGATCCTAAATATATCTAAGATATAAGGTAGTCCAAATTTTGCACAAGATATGTGCTATCACCATGTTTCACCAGCTAGGTCACTATTTCAAAAGATATACTGTCTAGAAACGCTGATGATACAGATATGTTTATATAATGTGTATGGACAATATATTTATTTTTACAAAAAAAAAAATTCAATGAAACAACCAAAAAATCCAACTTCTTAGGGGTTACTGCCGACTTCACTCACTCGCAGGGACACAACAACTCTCCAGGGAGTTGTAATTTGGCTGCGGTTTTCTGCGCGAAAGACACCCAACCCAAGAGAACCAGACACTTTCATACACACACGAGCTCGTCAAAAAACATACAAGAAAGTCTTCCTCGGAGATTTCGTTTCTAAACTACAAAAAAATATCCGGTATATATTTTTTTATTCCGGAACGCTCTGCGTGCAAATCCAACTCGAACTTGGCTGCTTTTTTATATACGCGAAACAGGAACACCTCGATTGGTCCGTCCCTGATTATAATTTATACAAATGCAATGTATGATTCAGAATTCCTCGCATTCGAGCAGTGGTGTCGAAACATCAGTCAGCCGGCCAGTAATAGTTTTCCAGAGCTGATTTACAATCAGGATAGGCTGTCGATCCATGCGCCTACGCACGCGCTATTATACCAACTACAAGTATTATTTATGGTAAGAAGCTTTAAGGATTATGGAGATCGAGTGTCAACAATGGCCGTATGTAATAACTGTTTTTGGTTGTATTTTGAAGTTGTTAACCGACTTTAAAGGGAGATTCTTAATTCCACGCATGTTTTTCTGTGTTACATGATATATTTGCTAATTGTAAACAGATTTTGAAAATTATTTTATATTGGTTTTCACTGAAATCAGGTTTAAGTTTTATATAGTTTGGTAATTATGAAAACTCAGTTTTTGTCGTAAAATTCCTGGCGATGGATCAGTCACATAATGTATAATGCATTTGGGAAACCTTTGCTATTTAATGATTAGTATCTGTTTTTTTATTGTGTAGAATAGCGATTTTTAGTATTAAACTGTAATAATAAGATTGTTTTGGAATTAAAAACTTTAAATTGTTTCTGGGAATATAATAAGCACAATGTGTACATAAAAATGAAAATTTAACTTAGTAAAAAGTAAACTAAATGGCATACTATTATATTCAGAGCGAAAACTAAATTAACCACACCCCGGAAACTAACAACCGATATATTGGCGAAAAAGGGACTTTTTTGTTTCTTAACTTGAAGTATTTTTTATCTTCTGCAAGGCAGAGGAAGTATTTCAGCCTAGTTAAAATAATACATATTTTATTTTACCCCATAAAGTATGTTTATTCATGAACTATACATCTCCTGGTATTCGGTTTCCTCTGTGTACACCGCAAGAGTCTTGGCGTGAAGATATAGATATATAACTCCAGTTGATAATAATTCACTAGGCAAACATTTTTATTGTCATAAATACCGAAGCTACATTACAGTGACAGCTTATAACCACCGATCATACAACGACGTAGACAACGTTATTTTCGTTTTTATTTCTATTGAGATAAAAATAATTAAAAGAATGGCATGTCCTCTATTCAAGATTACTTCCTTAAAGTATGACAAAATGTATATCGCTGTGGTTTACATCCCTTTTATAAGAATCTCGTTTACTAGTGACAAGTTTCACCACGTGCTGGTAAATTGACTTTGGGCCTTAAGGTAGTCTAACCTCAGCATCAAAGCCAAAGTATTTGTTCAAATAATGTTTAATTTTATATTACAAGTTATTGTAATAATATTGCGAGTTTGCTAACTCAAAAAAAAAAAACAACGAAGTTCAGATGAAAGTGGGCTTTAAAGAAGGTTTAAAAGAGGCTATTTATTTTTAAAGTAAATCACGTCATCACGTATCAAGTGTATAGCCAAATCCAAAAGTGAGGTCGAATTTGTCTCTAAAGTTGTTAGTCTGATACTTACTCTAAAAGTGAGTGGCTCGTAACCGTCTTTATAGCCAAAAACAATCTTAAATTTTTGTTTTGAGTGATTTTTTTATGGTCAAAACCAAGTACCGGCTCTAGTAGGCAAGTTAATTAATTAAAAGTGGGTGCCCTCATGGCCACTCTCAAGTTTCTCTTTAGGGACAAACATTGGCTCTAAAAGTGGTGACGAGCCACTTACTTTCGGAGTAAAAGTCACACTATCAATATTAAAGCCGAGGCCGAAAGTGTGGTTCTAAAGAAGATATCGAGCCACTTACTTTATGATGTGGCTCGACGATGTCATCTTCAGATTCGAAGATAACCAAATAAGGTATATATAACCTCGCTTTTAGATTTGACTATATAGATGGTTTAGGCCACTTACTTTAAAAGTAAATAGTTCCTTGCCATCTTTGTTGCCAAAGACACACTACCTTAAGCCATATTTTATATAGTTCGAAAGCCCCCTTCAATATTGTGATGTTGTAATAACATTGACATATACACGAGGCAAACATTTCTATCATTATTAAGCACCTACATTATAACAGTACAGCCTTTATCACCGATCACACACCTACATAGACCATCCTATATTTGCAAACAGGGTAAGCCCTTGATTACTTTAGAATTACGAGTGGCATACCGTGCTTGATTATAATTGTGCGGACAGCGGGACCGATTCGCGTGACCAATGCGCGGCGTAATGACGAGCCTACCAACCAACGCTGCGCATGAGTGTTGAACTGTTGGTCAATGACAATTTATATATAGATCACGGTATAGACTTATAATAATGCATATTAATATTTACTAACTTAAAAAATATTATAAAATTTTATAATTATGTCGGATAGACAGATATACTCGTACATACATGCCTTTAAAAGTGTATAACTTTTTCCAAAACTACCAGTCTACGTAAAATCATCAACTCATCAAATTATTTCGCTAAAACAGCTATAATTAATGTAACCGAAACTCATAATTTTAATATATATGCTATCTATTTTATATTTTTACGTATCAAGAAACATCAATTAATTCAATTGCTATGTTCAACAAACATATTTATTAGCGGGAAACTATAGATAAACATTCAAAGAAACAGGTTCTGATTAATGAAGCTAAGTTTTTTTAATACCCGTCTAAATTGTATGTATACTGTGGTCGCGTACGATCGCCTCACTTTCGCACTTAATCGAGAAATATGGTGCGTGTTCTTATGCCTTTATTTATTACGCTCAGCCTTCAAGGATTATGAACCTCAATTTATATTATTCTCATTAGTGCGTCTAAATTGATTAGCAGGCTTTGTCGAAGGCCTTTCAGATTTCTAGTACTTTTTATATATTATTAAGGTAAGTGAATCTGATAGTAAATTGGATTATCGTGATCCGGATTGCTTAATACTAGTAGAAGAAGGCAATAATTTAGGAAAATATTAAATTGTATGCTTTTTACACCTTTGAGTTGGTTTATTCAAATAAAACATTTCAAGCCATTTGTGTTAAAAGCAGTAAGCATTATTTGGCAGCGAGAAGAAAAAATCTTTTTTTGTTTTTCTGCTTGTTTATATACATAATACGAGTCAACTATTAACTCACTTTCAATTTCGTTATTAATTGCTATGTTCAGATGTAGAATATTATTTTGATTCGTTGAGTAGATCGTCGGAGGAAAGCTTAAGCCCTTCATATGAAATAACACCACAGAAGAAGGTAATGATTTATGACCATTGTAAAATAAAAACGAACGAAGTCTCATAAATGCTAAAATGTAACAAAATGCTAAATTTGGTAGCTTTAATGAACGGTATTACATTATGTAACTTTGTCTATATGATGAAGGCGGATAGTTGTTACTGGAGCTCCTTAGCAGAATTTCTTGAGACTCTCGCAGATTATAGCAATCCTTTGAGTCATGGTTTACAAATATGTTGAATAAAAAGTATAAAATCTTTTTTTATTACATTTAGTATAAATAAGAGAGTTGAAATTTTATCACAATTAACATCGTCGTAATTTCAGGCAAAAATCATCAACTGAATCAAGTAGGAATCATTTATAATTGTTGAGGAATCTGTCACTCTGGAAGGGAATTATCTACAAATAGATATCTTTGTTCCTCTACAAAGAAAACCGTTTTAAAAATCACAAAATGCATTCGAGACAATGTATGCCGCCGGACTTTTTGGTAATCTACACCGTGATATGCAGCCTAGATTTACAGTTCAAGTAGGGTGGCCACACGCGAACCAAAAACTTCGCGTGCCCGGGCCCTCATTAAATTAATTACCCCATGTTAGTTTTAGATTAAAGTGACACCTACAACAATGCTGCTATATCCTCGAGATAAGACGGCCGATTTATTGCGTGCATTTCTTTTGTCAGCTTTGAAATTGTACTCGCATAAGTTAGTCGAGATTAAAGTAATCGAACTTATAAATTTTGTCGTCTCACCTTTATAAGGCGAACTGCGGTGTCGACGCGAACTTTGTTCAAATTAATGGTACGCATTATCAGATCAGACCTTCGTACATGGCATTTATGCGGAGATAATTTTGTGTGCGCATTTTTTTAATTCTTTTGCGATGTTCTTGTGGCCTGATTCGGCGTAGGCGCTTACATCGGACTTTCAGAATTGAATGCGGTAATGTGTTTAGACTGATCATAAAATATAAGCCGTGCTAATGTATTGTAAGGTGTGAATTCCTGGCGTCATTTCCTTAGGGACATGTTGATAATCATGTATTTTGTTGCTTAGTCATGTGTATTTTATGTGTACTTTTCGTGTTGTCATAAAATATATGATTTATTAAATTAAATAATAAAAAATGTGCTTAGATGTCAACATCTACAAAAGGATTTTTTTTTGTATTTATTTTAGTTGTATTTATATATAGTTTTAGAGTTCCTGTTATTTTTAATATTATTTAATTAAGCATATGGATTTGTTTATATTACATTACAGGGTGCTTATTTCAGTCTAGAATTATGCATACATATTTATGTTCAGAATTGTGTTTATAGATTTTTTGTTTAATATTTTTGGAAAAGTGAAGTTTCATATTAAATACTATACCTAGGTATGACCTTATATATTATTTTATTTTTAAGTATTTAGAAACGCAGCACGTGACATCTCCTAAGCTCATCCTTAACGAGCAGTTACAGATCGGTCATATAAGGATGGTCAAATCTGAATTGACCAAACGAACGGTAGCAAACAGATTTATATCTTTATTTTTACCGACTGTGTCAGTTAATGCCTTGTAGACTTGTGACTATACCGAAGAGAACGACAATAAGGAAAGAGTCTTCATACAAACGCATATAAACAAGTATGAGGTTCAATATCATAGGGAAGAGCAAACATATTTCAATCAAGAGAGGCGCCTATACCAGCGAGTCCTAACTCTAGTTTTCTCTTATCGGCCTAATTCACTAAATTATTAAATATATATAATATTACAGGTAACATAATTCGTCTAGTTACGATATACCTAACATCACGTACTATAACAGTTTTAATTCAATCAGAGTGCTAGAAACAACGTTTTATATCAATCAAAACTACTCCGAAACATGTTACCACACCATACTATCATCAACTTAACATTCAACCTCAAAAAAGGCAGTAAAACAATGAAGTGCCATAAAGCTTTAAATTGCTGTAACAGGCAGGAAAGGCCTAATCTACAGCATTCCGTGGTCAAACCGTGGCCCACGACACTAATTAACAGTTTAAATAGCCGCCAATAACTATGAAATTCCTTATGCCGACGGTAAACCAATTTCGGCCACTTTGAGTAATCTAATTGACAAATAAAGGTTACACAGTAAGCCGGCACATAGTTGACCTTACTTGGTTAATATGTTAGAGGTGCAGCGCGTTATACTTATTATAGGTGTAAGTTTGTGACATAAGAGGTGTAGTGCAAGCTTAGAGTGCAATGTACAGAGAAATTACTTTTAATGTCGAAGCGCAAAAGCACTATATTTTTTTATTCAAAGTCGGCAGACATAAAAGCATACGGCCCACCTGATTGAAAGCGGTTACCGTAGCCTATGAACGCTTGCAATATATTAAGTATCATACGCGCGATGCCACCTCTGCTGCTACAGAGGCATATACAGCAACTCCTTAGGCAGGAATACGACAACCCTCTAGGGAGTTGTTATTTGGCTGCGGTTTTCTGTGAGATAGAGGTACTTCCCCAGTCGGACGGCTTTGATGCGCCCTACCTCTCTTAAAAATGTATACGTTTGTTTTAAATATATTTTAATTAATCATATCATTGTTTTGTATCTACTTTGTACATTGAAAGCTTGTTATCCCGTTTTCTAATCCATTAGGAGTGGCGGAGTCTGCTACTTAAGCTTAAGGATTTGGCCAAGATATAGATTTATATATGGAATAGTGTCGTCAGACCTCCATAACCCAGAGGGAAAACCAGACCTTTCTCATGTAAGGTCACACATCTTTCGAAAATATAATTTCTTGGATGTGCGTGTTGTTCATCGCCAAGCGAGTGACAATTACAAATATGTACACAAATCCGAAAACACGAATTTAGGAATACATGCCAGAATTCGAACCGGGGATAAATTGATCAATAGGCCGGTTTGTTTTATGATAAGTTGATTATCAATTGGAATTAATAATATCGACTTGGTAATGTAAGAAAGAAAAAGCTTTAGATGTAGTTAATAAACTATATTGTTTATTAACTTCATTTAAAGCTTTTTTTTATGAAGGAATAAAAAAATGTTTTTAAAATAGGTTTTTTTTCTGTGTCAATAATTTTTCTTTTAGTATGTACAGTTTTCTAGTAATGATTGATTGAAGTCGGCTCGCATCAGAACATTGTGGCAAGTGACATCACGTGGCAGTATACTCTCTCCGAATTCGGTTACATAAGTGTACACAGTTTCGACATTCGGCACTGCTCTTCAAATTCAGGCAACGGGCTATTAACAAGAAGACTAGAGAAGATTTGAAGAGAGAAGAAAGAAGCACACTCCAGCTGCCTATGTTAAGGGTTTTAGGGTTGACAACGCATGAGTGACACTCCTGGTGTTGCAAATGTCCATCACGCAGGCCGTTATTCGCCACCTTGATGGTATAAAAAAATAGTTTTGTGCTTTATTAAATATTTAATTATAAAAAGTAGTCGATTAACGCAAGAAAAGAAACATTCAGTGAACCCATCACGCGATGATCCTTTTCACGGTGTTGCGAATGGCAGCGAAGGATCTAGGGAAGTACCTCCACCTCACAGAAAACCGCAGCAAAAAAACAAGTATTTGGAGGGTCGTTGTATTCCTGCGTGTGAGTGAGGTCACCGGTATGTATGTATGTATATGTATGTATATCTTCACGCCAAGTCCCTCGCGGGGTAGGCAGAGAGAACCGAGCGCCATAAGACGCGGTCCTTGCATACTTCACTCGCTTCTGTGACAGTCATAGCTCTTTTCATGCACGCTCGCCGGTTCCTGGGGCTTCTAACATCACCTTCTGATAAAACACGACCAATTTGGTCATGGTAGGTTAGTCTCGGCCTTCCTCGGCTCCTACATCCTTCCACTTTTGCATTGTATATCTGTTTCGTCATTCTTTCGTCCCTCATTCTTTCTACATGTCCGAACCAACGGAGCATGCCCTTTCTTATCTTAACACCGACACTCTCTTTTAGACCAACTCTTTTTCTCACGTCTTCATTACGAACGCGGTCAGCAAGCGTTATGCCACAAATTTTGCGCAATGCTCGCATCTCGACCGCATTTATTCTACTTTCATGCTCTCTCTGCCATACCCAGCTCTCACTTCCATAAGTTAGCGTTGGAATTAGCACCGCGTTGTGTATAGCGAGCTGAGCCTTCTGGCTTAGATTTCGGCTGCCTAGAAGTTTACCCATCGCTCCATTCAACCTATTCCCGGCACTCACTCGTCTCTCCACATCAGCGGTGTACCTTCCATTGCTGCTAAAAGCACTTCCAAGATATACAATCTCATTCACTTGCTCCAACACTACATCATCAACCATAATCCTATATAAAACTCATCACCGTCACCGGTAAACTCCTATAAATTCGTTGTGACCTCCTAGGCAGCTGAAGTTTAACCCCCGGGACAGCAATGAACTTCAATGTTCATTGCCTTTTGGTGGTAGCCGCTCTTAATTCTGGATAGTGTTCAGTGGCGTGCACAGAGTTTTTTGACAGGGTAGGCAGAATATTTTTAAAGCTATTAACTTACCAAAAAATACAGCATGTTGATTTTGGTTACCCAATCTTGTGGAAATAATGATGTATGTGATTGGTTAGCCACCTCAAATATCTATAGATTGATTGATTTTATATACATATCAATTTGCAGATATTCGAAGCGGCCTTTCGGTTTTGCATTAAACTTACGATTAACTTTGCCTTTAGTTTGTATTAATTTCAAATCCGGTGTACAGCGGCCTTTATCAATCCCTTGTTTTTTTTTCACCGAAAGATTTATTTTCCCTACACACACACCACCTGAACCACTTGAATAAACAAACAATGGCGGCCCAGTTTAAAAACAAAATAAAATTTAACATCAATTTTATACGAAAAAAAGAAATGGCAGTTCCTTTCACATTAATTATATGGAGCAAACTACTCTTTAAAATAGTTACGTAGCAATGTTCGCGACACTTCGGTAATTTACGTCATGATTCGGTTGAAAAGACATTGTCTAAACCAGGTATGGGCAACCTTTGACATGTTGGGGGCCAAACTTTAGCATGCAAATACGTTCGCGGACCGCGTTTAAAAGTAGTGTATATAAATAAGTAGATACCGTGAGTATTTTTTTTTTTTTTTTTTAATATTAGTTCAGCATAGTGACAATATATAAGTAGTGTACTTAATTTTTTTTTAATTGGGTTTTTATAAAATGTCTCGCGGGCCGGATCAAATATTACAGCGGGCCGGATTCGGCTCGCGGGCCGGGTGTTGCCCACAGTTTAGACTCTAAACAATGCGATTGTGTGCGTTATTTGTGTTATTGTGGGCAAGGTATTTACAGGAATGCACACTACACTATTCGTATTACCAACGCGGCACACATATGTAAATTTAGACAGAAATAGTTTGTGTCTCTGCCGTTAAGCTCCCATTCCATTGCGGCGCTAGTGTAGCACATCGATGTAGCGGGTATTAACGAATCTATTTTAATAACTTGCACCGATACCGATAGATGGAGCTGTTTTTAATTTTTTGTTTTTGATACAAAATATTAGTTAAAAACTATGTTTAAGAATTAAGAAACATCAGATGGTATTTATCAAATTGATAGGGCAATGTCTTTTTGCCTATATGGAGTGCATGCCTCTGAGACACAGTGGTGGGCCTGACCCATGAAAAAAAAAAACTAATTCTCTCATAGTCGACCGCATACATCCACGCAACACCTGGGTGTGGGGGCTGACCTGGTCTGATATGGTTTATTATTCGATAGCCTGCAAAGAAGGTAATCACTCCAGTCAAGGCCAGCAAGTCAAGCCAGGCAACTAATGCATCGTGCTACGTGGCGGACTTTTCCCACATTCATGGAACATCCCGACAATTTATCATCTCGACAATTATAATATTATGCATCATGAACAGTCATGAGAGTTATGTCATGAGGCACTCTTAATAAGTCTCTCATAATATCTTTTGAACGGTGAAACTAAGAAAAAGTCGCGTAAATAATATTCGTTATGAATTCTCAGGTAAATTACTTTGCATCTTACATTCTTAGTCACCAATGAATAGCAATAAGCTATTTTTAGAGCTAACTATTAGCCATTAGTCATGTTAGTATATTTGGTACAATAAAAGCTCTAAAGTCGGCTAAAAGAGTAACACAAATAGCATTCACACTTTTTTTCATGATGAATGCTTAAATGAAAACAATTTTCAAACAATGAATTAGAATAATTTCAAATTAAGAATCTTAAAAACAGCAAATCCTCGAAAGTAATGTCTGTTAAGAAGTCATTACAAATTGTCACCCCATAAAATCTCGATGTCGGGACCAGAAATGAATAATTAGCGGAGTTATCTGAGAGCAAGAGGCTTTGTCTTAATTATTACACCATTATGAAGTCCCCCAGCCTGATACCAGCCAATGAAAGAGGGTTGATAGCAGCAAAAAACTTGCAAGACAGTGTTGCACAAATTAATGTAATCGCTGATTTTTTTATTCCTAATTTTCATTTGTAGGACACGTTTTAGTACGAAAATACGTTCTATGAAAAAGTAAACTAAGGATAAAGTTTTCACTAGGAATTTAAATTTATATGATATGAGCTATATTTGAGTTCCTGTAATGATGTAAATAACCTAATAATTCATTGGAATACAACTATCTGTTATAAAATTAAACATTTCAAATTTAAACCTTGCATTATCAAACCATTTCTAAACTACTAGTGACTGCACACATGTGAATGCAAGCAGATTCTCCTATGCGTATACTAGGACGCCTGTAACACCAAAGGCATCACATATGTTGCAGACCTTTTTTGAGAACTCAAGTTATAATCTCATGCGGAATCCTCGCATAAATTATCTAGAAAATATAAAAAGCAAAGAGAAAATAATAACGATATTATATTTTAAAATATGTAAGACGTGTCTAAGAGTCCACAAAGAGCCAGTGGTAAAATAAAAAAAAAACATTTGATTTCATCAGTGACTTGGAGTTCTTTTATTTATCGAGACAAAGAGAATCAGGGAGGGAATGTAAATATTTTGTCGCGGTTTCATTTGAATTAATTAACGAATTAATGACGGCCAACTTTTTCATCGGTCGTCCGGTCCGATACAATGTTTATGGTAAATAAAACTTGTCAAGGAAATGCGTTTTTTCGGTTGCTTTTCCGTCTGTTTTTTCCCTTTTTTCTTTTTAATTTACCCGGCTTTAGAACAGCGGGTTTTGGCCCATTGTTTGGATTTATTCGTGTAATTAGTGAAGTTTGTTCCGCATCGAATTATTTAATTTTGCTTTTTTGCGATACAAATTGCGGGTATTGAATTAGGAGGTGAATTTCATTTTGGTTTTTGTTCAAACCTTGTAACGAAACAAGGTTTGAAAGACCTTTTTTATAGCTGTACAGTTTATTAACGAGTTTGATGTTGATTTATGTTTACTTATTTTTATACATATGATTCAGGGCTACCGAGTTCTTTCTTTTAAATATAATAAGTTATTTATCTTTAAAAGTACATACTTAATAGCCGTCGTTGAATCGTCTCTATTAAATAACTGCATGTAATTTTAAAGTAAAACGCTATAGATACCTAAATAAAACACACACAAAGCTGTCATCTAGATTTGTGTGCGTTTTATTTATCGTTGGTCCTGGTTGCTACCGATATACCTATAGATGACAGTTGTTAATACTATGAAAACAACCGCTTCTGAGACACCATAGGCGTTTGTTGTAAAGTGGTTATCATACCCAAATGCATGTTGGCCCTACGTCGTCGTAAAACAAAATACATTGCTTGGTATTGGCATACCCTTTTAGTATTCGTCTAACTAACGAATATATTAGGTGATGATACATCTCTTTATTTCCATGCGTTATGAGATATTGCTCTTAGCATACTCATTAAGTAAGAACCATTAAATCTTCGTATATAGTATAAGCACCTACTGACTAAACAACGTCCAAGCTATAAAGTCGATGAAATGAGCAAAGCTCTTAAAAATCTTGTTAGAAACTTCCTCGCAATTATGAAAAGTACAGTCTACTGAATCAAACATAGATTAAAAACGCTCAAAGAAAGTCTCTGGCCACCAATAAATTAGGGCGGGAAGGGTTAAAGAATAAAAAATGAGATCCCGCTTGTCCCGTAATAATTTAACCCATTTAGCGCAGTCGTCGAGTAATAAAGATTAAAAAGTTTATTTTTTAACACTTTCGGTGCTAATGAGGGGGCGTTGGAAACAATTTGAGGGATTACCTTCTAAAAGCTTCCGTCAGGTTTTTAATTGAGACTTTTTTGTAGGCCGAAAGGCTTTTAGCCCCTTTGACGCGCGCGCCTTGCCTTTTGTGCCCGTTCGCCGGTAATCTATTAATGAAGGAAAATATTGTTTTTTCTGGTCTACGAAACATATTTTTATTTTGGTTTGAACAAATATTTCTGTGTTTATTATATGTATTTGTAGTTCTGTTTAAACTTTAGTAATGATTCATTTTACAGTAAATTATATCTATTTTGCTTTTGTTTATACAATGCCCTATGCATTATTAATTGACAATTAACTCAGCTGAACACAAAATAATGTTTTTGGCTTGAGAACGTTTTAAAAATAATATTGATACGTAAGCGGCAAGTCATATAAGACAGTTGCAGCATTATTTTTACTCTTATTGCGTGCGTCACAAGGATCAAATCGTCTAGTTTGAGATGTCGCTGTGTGTGCATTTTTTTACCATTATCTTTAGAGTCAAAGCCGAGGTCACTTGCAGGTTATACCGTTCCGACTAGTAAACGAGACTCTGATAAAAGAGAGATAGAATACAGCTATAATAAAATATCAAAGAAGCAGCAGTGTCAATATTCGAGCAACTCTGTATAGCAAACGATCAGGTGTCTTCGGTAATTTTGAAATAAAAACAAGCAACAGCTTCTGCAACTGTAATTTGGAACTTCAACAACTTGACTAAATATGACGTCATTTGAAAAGCTTCTTGTAAAGAGAAAGGTCGTAAGTGCGTGACACTCGTTAATACAGCAGCAGGATGATGCGGAAGTACCGCAAATTGACTCACGTCAAACATGAGTGATTATGATTTTATGTATATAGTGCAAGGCTGGATTATAAGATATATTAAAGAAAAAATAAATAGAAAAAGGAAGAAAAACATGTGTATTAAATGACTTTGAAATATCTAGTATATTTTTTTTTTCATGTACACATATAATAATGGCCTGGAGATTTGGATAGCAATGAATACTATGTAATTGTTTAAAAAAATAGCATGAAGTACAAAGTGAGATATAATTCTAAAATTCATGACGCAGTCTCTTTAAGAAACAGTGCAATGGAAGTTCGATACGACCTCTTCATTTTAGTATTCATCATATTAGACTACCCCGATATTGATTCATCTATCTCTCTGTCCGTGTACACATAGAAGCGTGTTTCAATATCTTCGTCATCAAGAGATCCGCTCTGACAACCCTTGACTGGGAAAAATGGGGCTGCAATGATGAGCACTCATAACCAACGCTGTAGACTTATGATGCCAATTCGCATATAGCATGAGTGCATACTCGTCGCAGTGCGGCACATGCAAACTAGCAAGCTATTATTTCGCTGACGAGAGCGTATACAGACAGTATGGTTTCCCTATTAGTGCCAGAGTATTTCTTCAGGTCTGGTCAAGTTAAAGAAGACCAGATATCGTGTTGAGCAGACCAAAGTGTCGTTGAGGCCTCTCAATTACTTACACTATAACTGAGAGCTAGTTATCTCATTCAGCGTAGAATATCTAGTCTATCTAGTTCATTTCAGACTAGAACCACTTCAGAGTTCTAGTCGGAACTGCAGTAAAGCATCTAACGTTAAAGGGCGTCAACTAATCTTTCGAGATTTGTTATTAATTTATTTTTTTGTTTTGGAAGACGGCACTATGTCATGGTGGGTAGAAGTTTGTGAGTTAAATATATATATTTTTTTTACAATTTCAGGAGCGTGATATATTATGGTTATCGTAGCCTATTAAACTCCTAGGGAGAAGCTATGTATAGGGGGGTGGCGACGCCGCTTACCGGTAACCTTACTCGCTTGCAAGAACACAATTGCAATTGCAGGAATTGCAATTATGTAAATATTTAGAACTAATATACGCATTTCTCTGCCGTATTGTACGAAATACTTACTCATTGCATGATCCGTGACTCACTCTTGATCCCATTTGTTTGCTTATATTTCCTAGCCTATTTACACAAACACATCTAAAAGCATGCGCAGCAAGAAATACTTAGGCCTTTTTGTTGGATAATTGCAGGAATATTTGTCCAGAACTTTATACTTACCTATTACCAGATACCTATACTCAAAAAATCTAAAATATACGAATGGGAAAATTACGAGTAACATAACCGAAAAATACACCTAAATGTGTCTTAATCAAATGGTATTCCAGACACGTTGAAGTATTTTAATGTACAAAGTTTATAACACACCCAACACTACAAAACTATCCTTATAAAACATAACTCTAATCTCAAGTAAGACATTACGAGAATACCAATGCATGCGCGAAAAATCGATCGCGCGGTGCCGTCTTAAATTCCTCACCCTTTACGAGGGGGCTCCCCCAAAAAAACGAAAGAATAGAAGAGGGAAAAAATCTAAATCGTCTCATATCTTCCCCCCGCTCCCCCGTCGCCCCCGGACACCTCCGACGTCAAGCGCCCTCCTTATTTCGTATGCGAGCTCCTCCGGCAATCATTATAAGGATATCGATTAGGGCCACCTCTCTAACCTGCCCATATCTTTGTAGAACACTCGTGTGTACACAGGATTGCTTTTTGGCAAACTATCATTTTTTACTGGTTCGTGAGCAAACTTCCAACGAGCCGTTCATTATTTTTTTTTCAAATTTATCGACGCAAACTTTTTATTTGAAAGTTTGAAATTAAAACAAATGTGACAACGTTTTATATGCTGGAAATTAAAACGAGACAACACTGACAAAATCAATTTTTCTCTTTCAATGTTTATCGAGAGCCACGAGTCTTTCAACACAGGAACCTTAAATATATTTTCTTTCTCATGGATAATCTAGTTTACAAATTAGTGAACAAAATTTCAGAATTCAATCCGTAGTTATTGAATTCTGAAATTTTGTTCACTAATTTGTAAACTAGATTATACAGCTATTAACCATCTACATCCAAACAACAGGCCCGTCGCTGGTTTTTCACTTTAGTGGTATATAAACAAACTTTACCTTTTTGTAATATGGTCAATATTACAAAAAGGTATACTGTACATTGAAAAACTTGTGATTTAAACAAGTATTGATAATTTGAAAAGTTCCCAAAATGAGCATTTTAATAAGAATTTTAATTTCATTATGAAAGGGATAAAATGGCGTATCATCATTTTAGAGTCAAAGCCAATCTTACTATACCTGTATGTCATGCAACTCGCTAAACACTTGTACTGGCGAATGAAATGTTAGATTATATCAAAGCAGCCGGTCTGGGGAACTACCTCCAATTCAACGAAGATCGCGACGAATTAACAACTTCCTAGAGGGTTATTGTGTTCATGCGAGTAAGAGAGGTTACCAGTAAGTCACATAGGAGTGGCTCTATTAGCAACGGGGGAACGACAACGTAATGCATGCGGTCATAGGCTACGGTAACCACTTTCCATCAAGTGGTCGGTGTGCTGGCTTTGCTCCCGTAGTTGTATAAAATATATACGATAGGTGGTGACGCACCTACAATTAGATATCACACATATATATTTTCCACTTAACTGTTAGAAGAAAAATGAAACTTACGACGTGGTGCACCTCACATACTCCATAATGACAATAATGAACATAAGTTTACATTAAGATTTAAATAATTTAACTCGCAACTAAAACTTTGACACCCTATTTAAATGCAAAGTGATGAAATACCTCATCAAAATTTTCTAACATTGCCTAAAATCTAAAATTCGCAAATGCCTTTGTCGAAAATGCAATACGAAAAGACTCATAGTTAACAAGCGAGGACGGACCGTGCATAAGCAGATGCAAATTGTTCCTGTTAAACTATTTCGGAAGGTAAACACAGAGGGGTCGGTGGGACCCACGTGTTCCCAGATCCGAGCAACGAGATTAAAAATGCTGGATGGCGGACCTCCGTGAGGCGGGTCGAGTATGAGCCAAGAAATATTGGAGTTTACGAAGAAAG
Organism: Pyralis farinalis; assembly: GCA_947507595.1. NCBI lineage: Eukaryota > Metazoa > Arthropoda > Insecta > Lepidoptera > Pyralidae > Pyralis > Pyralis farinalis. Next base: position 20,388,733 of record OX382276.1, on the reverse strand, counting down.
CCGCTTTGGGGGTATGTAAATAGGAAACTACAAAAGTAATGTTTGAGTTGGGATCCCGCGTGAGTGAGTGGTCGCAGGATTATTGCGACTACGAACTGTAAAAGTGGATCCAATTTAAAAACTGATTGTATCAATCAAGCTCTTGGAAAATGTTTCGTAACAGGAGTTTGATTAGCCGTAGGTAACATATGTATAAGCTTAGAAAAGGCTTGGAAAGAGTAAAAGGTTTTTTTTATGTCTTGTTATGTGAGATTTGCTGAGATTTTTAAATTAATGACATGGTAGTAGTCCTAGAATATTATATGGATAGATATTATGGAGAGACGGAGACACTGATGCACGCTATGAATAATAAAGAAGTTGTAAGATAGAAAAAGTCGTAACAGAAATGAACGAAACAGGACTAGAATTATTACGTATTTAATTTGGCTGTAACGCAAATTTATAGTATTTAAATAATGATACATTTAGATAAAAATAAAAAGTTGTATTAGATACTTAATCTGCACCGACAGTTTGTAAATTATAATATTTTTACCGCCAAGTGCACTGGACATTTTGGAATCGAGTTTCGCCTACGCAGATATATCTTGTAAGTGGCTAATTCCGTTTGGCCGAATCTAATAAATCCCAGCCGTTGAGCGGAGAATATCTCAAAGCTGTTTCATTATTCGGCATTAGTCGGCGGTTGGCCACGCAAATCTTACCGTCCCTCCGTCTCGAGAACCCCCAATTTCCTTCATTACTTACCTCCCAGCCGAGACAATGGCAAGACGACGACAAGAAAAAAATAATAATAATTTCAAGTGGAATAACGCTGAAAATCTTTTCACGGAAAAAAGAATTATTGTTGTTTTGCAAGCGAGCTCTCAGAGACAAAATGCAGCATCCTTATTACCCTATTGTTCAGTGTTACAGGCTTTATTCATTTTTACTTGGCTCGACTTGAATGCTTATTAATTTAAGACCGTGATAAGCTCGAATTCTTTTGAATAAGAGAAGAAAATGTCTAGCTATTGTAATGACTTATTTTACATTCTATTGAGTATAAGAAATTATATTTCATTTTGTAAATTTTCCTCATTATCTCATGATGTTCTCGCTAATCCTGAAGGATCAATGAACAAATATTCCTTTCTTATATTAAAACTACAATATTTATGAATTCCATGGCCGTAAATTTAGTTGCACCAAATATAAATTTGCTAAAATAAAGGTAGGTAAATCCTAAGTACAAGGTTAAATGAAATGGTTGCAAAGTAATTTAAGGCTACTAAAAAGATTAAAGTGTATAAGTACCATGTAAGTATAATGAAACGTAAATATATACATCACACCAAGCGCTTTATGGTAATCGAAATATTCCGAAATATGTTGTTAAGAGGGTAGAAAACTACCAGCGAACATGCAAGGGATGAACCTACCTTTCATATTTTGTGGGTAACCTATAAGTGAGCGAAAAGTTTCTAAATGGCGTGTATGCGGAGTTTTTAAAATGCCCATAAACATACCTTCAAGACTTTTGTGCCACTATACATAAACGAAATGCAGTCATAACACGAATTACTCCAAATGGATTTGTAGGAGACGTGGAATCGTTTTTAAAAGTCTTCACAAAGACGGTTGAAAAGCAAGACTTGTTTCCCCCTAGGGAGCGAGTCAAGAGTGATTACGAATTTTAATTATTTTTTTAAGCCGGTGGCTGTGAGGTGATGTTACCCCAACGTCGGCTTATGCAAACAATCGACTCGCACTTGGAATTAATCCGAGGTTTTCCTTCGCGACAGGAATTAACAAGCAAAGAAGTCATTAAGTCGGAAGATATTCGAGGATTGCTTTTAATTGCGGCATGTCGTCTGCTGTCTAATTGGTTCGTGTTGGCGAATATCTTGGTCAAATTTAATTTGTAATTCAACATTTTTAGCATGTATTTTTTTTACCTTTATTCGATTTTCCCGTGGGTAAGAGTCTCTCATTTATTGCGGCATAATAATGAGCAATTTTGTGACTTCAACTTAAAAAAAATTCAATATTTCAGCGGTTTGACCGAATAAGACAGTCTATTATTTAAAAAAAAATCAAATCTTGTGATTATCGTGTACATTTCGGTATTGATGTTCATGCGCGAAATCTCCATTGTGTGAATCTTTTATGATGTTTCTGAATTTGTATAACTTACTTATAGCAAAATTCTTATTTATTTGTGAGGTGATAGCGTGTTCACTGAATTAAGTTAGTGGTTAATAATCTTGAACTTTCTCGTTACTGTACTGTACATACAACTTCTTTTTCTTCGTCTTACAGTGAAAAATAGACATATTGCATTAGATGTACAATAAACTGAGATAGTTTACAGGAATGTATGTGGCAAACTATTCTGAATTGTATTGTTTACAGTTGATCCATTGTTTTCAACCGGTTAAAAATCCAAAATCGGTTAAGAATTAAGATCTGTAGCGTTCAACCAAAAAAAAAACACATACTGAGCAAGGATGAAAGCGCATTTAATTTTCAAAGGCAAAGTTGTACCACATTTACTCTTAAAATATTTTTAATATTTCAAGAAAGGAAGGAAGAATATAACTCTTTTTTCCATAATATACTATGTTTTTATAAGTGCGTGTGCAATTGTATACATATATATGTACACATAGATTGCTTCCTTTCGGAGTTTAACTGTCACAAGTCTTTCCAATAACTGTTTAAATCTTAAAATCCATACGTTTAAAATGGCCATTACACCTTTAAAAACGGTATGGAAAGCGACAGCGCAACTACATGTCATTACTGTGCATAACCCACCCCATATTATCCAATTATTTCTAACCTTTCAGCGTGCAGTAATTACTGAAGTTTAAACGTCCTATATGACAGTCTAAATGATTGCATGCGGTAAGGTTCTGGTAATGAATTATTTGTGTTGGCGTGCGAGACTATCTCTAATTATTTGGTGAAGTGATGTGGCGCCGCCTTTACATGGTTGCTTCTGAAATTACATCGACAGCATACATTTAGCCCTTTTTTATTCGCTATTGCTCCTAATATTATTCCATGAAGGGTATTAGTAAATAGCTTAGCCTTATTTAGTTTTCCTTGCAAAAATTAGAGTACAAATAATATTCCTCTCAACTCCTCTTTTGGATCTGTCAGCCAGCCCGTCCATCTATCTATTCTATACTACATCGTATAATGAACAAGCATACGATCCGTTCTATGTGGAGCGATTACCGTAGCCTGTGATCACTTGCACGCATTATAGAGTGATCGCTCACTCGTCTTCATCCTTCGACAGTTTCTCGGTAATTTCATATACTCGTCGGAACGCAATAACCCACTAGGGAGTTGTTCTTGGGCTGCGGTCTTCTGTAAGTTCTTGCACCTCTATTTTACCAGAGGTACATCTGTCATTTAGAAGGACGCATCTATGATGCATAATACAAGTGCAGCTGAGATTATTTTCGAATCAAATGAAATAATGATGTACTTTTAATACTTAACTATTTGTCTACAAGCACATATATGTAATTAGGCACGTATCAATGCCTTAATCAGCTTAATAAAGTAGTCGCTTAAAGTTTTTTTTTTCCGGTTAAATCCGGTATCGAATAAAAGGTATGAACTTAAGTAGGCAAAATACATATATAGACGTATAGAAATTTTTAATTAAATTTAGCGCGTGTGTCAAGATATGAGCATAAATGTATGTAGATTAACTGAGGTAGGGATTTTAAATAATACTGATATAAAATGATAATCAAAAGCATTACAATATCTTAATATTTTCCACAAAGTACTTCCATCATGAACGTAAATTAAAAATTGGTCGTAACAGTTATAGTGCAAAACAATTTAAGGCGAAAACTCACCGAAACAAGACGGTCGTTAGCGGTTACGAGCTTAGCTCTATGCTTCCCTTTAATTTATTCCCAAAAAAATATAAAAGGATTTCGGAGAGGCACCGTCGTTAACGATACTGTAATTTCATTATTTGTATTTTTTTCCGAATACTTTTAATCACCAAGCCTCGACTCAGTGGTTAGAAAGGGGAGGGAAATCAGATTTCAATTTCAATTAGTGCGGGATCTCCGTGGAAAAATACGAAAAGAATGAGTATTGATGAGTCCACTCGTTAATATAAATGAGTCATTTGAACTAGGTGCTCAATCAGATTTATTTGTTATTTTGTTTTGTATTTTCGATAAGGGTGCGTATCGACTCTTGGTTACCTGAAAGAATCATGTTCCGGTTAACATGACAACAGGCTGGTGACGCTTTGTTGTGGCGTTGTTCCATATGGACAATTTTGCGTGTTAGTTCAGTAATTGAAAATATACATGCAAAAAAATCTTTGTAACAAACCCAACATATCATTTCTGTAAGTTCTTTACTCTCATCTGGTCTAGTTTTTAATTAACGAGAGCGTCGTTTTAGCAGCACTAAGTGCCTTAAAGTATTTTTTTATACAACATCGGGATGCATAAAAGTATACGGCCCACCTATTTTAAAGCGGTTACAACAACCTATGAATGCTTGCAATACAACAGGTATCACTCACGCGAACTCCTTAGGAGCCGGCGACTTCGCTCACGCGCAGGAACAAAACAATCCTCCTGGAAGTTGTTACTTGGCTGCGTTTTTTATGACGTGGAGTATTCCCCATGCGGTCTGCTATGATATACGGCTACCTTTCTTAAAAACACCTAAACCAAGACAAACATACATGTTCATGCACATAAATGTTGCCCCGTGTGAGGATCGAACCCACGATTGTCAGCGTCAAAGTAGCATTACTAACCACTGCACCACTCAAAAACTATAAAGTTCAACTACAGATATCAACGCAGAAAATCTATTGACACGGTAGTACTTCCTACATCGTTATCCGTTTTTCCGTTTATTGTACTTAACGCCTCGTTGCCTGGGTCCTTAACAGTGGGGTTGTCAGTCGTTAGTTCGATGCACAAAAAGAAGAATTCGTTGTTTACGACACTTTTGGACATATATATATATATATATATATATATATATATATATATATATATATAACTTCACGCCAAATCCCTTACGGGGTAGGCAGAAAGAACCGAGCGTCACATGACTCGGTCCTTAAACACTTCACTCGCTTCTTTAATATTCATATTTCTTCTCGTGCACGCTTGGCTTTTTCTAGGGCTCCTGATTAAACACGGTCAATGATCAATAGTTTTGGACATGTTTCTGATAAATCACTGAGCATATATAATATATATTAATTTATTTTGCTGTAAGAATCCCAAATTCAATTAAATAAAATTGACTTAGAGCAAAGATAATTTAGAGAAACGTTTTGAAAGTGCCCTATATCATGTATATTGATATTAAAATACCGAAGTAGAAATTAGTAAGTTTTATATATATTTTTTATACAACGTCGGAAGGCATACAAGCATACGACTCACCAGGTGTAAAGCGGTATGAACGCTTCTAATATATTGAGTATCACTCGCGCGACGCTACCTCCGTTGCTAACACAGCAACTCCTTAGGAGTAGTAGTAAAATAGTAATAAAGTGGTCGTAGTAGGCTGTAGATTATTTGTCTTCAGATTTCACTGGTAATATGCTTAATTTTATTTCTTGATAGCTAAAAATTGTCGCTTTTGGTATTCGAAAGTAGTTAATAAGCTCACCAAAATTTAATTCATTGTCACTGAATAAAATTCAAAACTATTATCATAACAGCAACAATAAAATCGGCGAATCTGTATGCATCGATAATATGAATGGTATGTTTCATATAACTTTATTTTCCATAAAGGCAAAGGAATAATAAATGATTGAAATATTCTAAAAGTAGTAAGCTATTTTAAAAAGATAATAAATTTAGTTAAAATTCAAGTAAAGTTCGAAATGAAGAAGTAAAGCTTTGTTTTGAATTTAAAGTCTGGTTAAGTTATGGTGTAATTAAATTAATAAAAAATTATGGCTATGCGATTACCATACGACCCGCTTTGCGTGCATGTTATGAGACTGTTTACGAGCATGTATATCAAAAAAATATTACGTTACGTACGTTTATCACTTGCTCAATACTTATAGCATGCTAATTTTGGGAAAAGATAGTACTGTGTAACTTGTCAGGAAATTATTGGTCCCTTTATGTACTAACTTCTACTTCTTAAGCCCTTACTAAACTACGTGAGAAGTTAATTTACTTTTGTGATAATAAAACGAACTTTCAGCCTGCACTTTAATTACGAGCATACGGCCCACCTGATGTAAAGCGGGTACCGTAGCCTATTAACGCTTGCGATATGATAAGTATCATTCACGCGATGCCTCCTCTGCTGCTTACACAGCAACTCTTTGGGAGCTTACTGGTGACCTCACTCACACGCAGGAACACAACAACCCTCTAGGCAGTTGTTATTTGGCCGCGGTTTTCTGTGAGGTGGAGGTACTTCCCCAGACGGGCTGCTTTGATGCGCCCTACCTCTCTTAAAACATCCAGACCAAGGTAAACAGACATGTTCATGCACAGAAATGTTTGCCTTGTGTGGGAGTCGAACCCACGAGCGTTGGTGTCAAAGTCGGGTCATTCACGACTGAGCCACCGAGCTCGTCTAATACTCGTACGTCTAATGACTGTATTATCGCCGATATCTATCTATAAGCAGTGACAGCTTAGTGGATAAAAAACCGCCCTGTATTGATCAACTGGGCCCCGGTTCGCATTCCGGTATGTATTACTAAATTTGTGTTTTCGCATACATATTTCAGACGAGCTCGGTGGCGCAGTGGTGAAACGTGCTGTTACGCTACTTTGACACCAAAGCTCCTGGGTTCGATTCCTACACAACCCAAGCATTTGTGTGCATGAACATGTCTGTTTATCTTGGTCTGGGTATTTTCTACGAGTATGTATAACAAGTATGTATGTATTTACAAAAAAAATGTATTTACGTTTGTTTATCAGTTGTCTAGTACCCATAACACAAGCTTCGCTTACTTTGGGGCTAGATGGCGCTGTGTAATTTGTCCGACAATATTTATTATTTATTTATTTGTAATTATCACTTGCTCGGCGGTGAATGAGAAACACCGTAAGGAAAGTCCAAAAAAATATATCTCGAAAGACGTGTGACCTTACCTAATAAAGGTCTAGTTAGCCCTCTGTGTTGTAGAGGTCTAACGGCAGTCGCTTTATGTAAAAATCGGGATTTTCGCCAAATCCTTAGGCTTAGGTAGTCGTCCCCGTCAATCCAAATGGATTAAGAAACTAGATAACGCGTGGCTTACATCCTTCAGGTCATGACTCGTTCAGGTGCTTAAAAATAATAGACAGATCACATTACTCACTAAACGCATTAATTTTTAAGGCAAACCAAGATTGAAATGTGAAAAATAGAATCATGGTGGATAATGTGCAAAGTAGATGAAACAAAACTCTTATAATGTTATTAGAACCCACCCGCCGTCTAATCCACCCATCAGCTAATTAATCCAAGTTTATTTCTCAAAAAGTTTCAACTTGCCCGGAAGTAATTCCACGCTGGGCATTAGTGGGGGAGAACTTCACACTTAGCTTTCTCAGTAAACACTCATGACGTCTCCTAATTAACGGACGCAATTAGTGGTCCGGGCCGATGGACCGGGGGGCGGGAGGGTGATAAGTGGCTAGCGGAAAAAGTTCGGAGAAAATTCGAGGGCTTAGAGCGAAACGTGTGGCGCGCCAGACGCAAACTCGCAAGTTAACGTTTACGGAGCACAACGTTGGGAGAAATTGCGAATTTTGTTTTCATAACCTATGGTAAATAGTAAGTTTTAGGTTGTAAGAGGTAAGTTTTTTTTTTTTTTTTTTACTATCTGCCATCAGCCTTCAAGCTATAATCAGATTTGTGTGTGCTTAACGAATTGAATTTTGAGTTTACACATCCAGCGATGTGTCATCTCTCATTTTATTATGATTAGATGGAGGCTAATCGTGTTCTCTTTAATCGGAATACACAGTCACTGGTGTCTATAAGCGAAGCGGCCAGTAAGTTTCTGTGTCGCCTCAGTCTCTCTTTATAGGTAAGAGGTAAGTTGAGTGAAATTATGTTAACACAACACAACTTCTTTGGAGCCTCAGGTACCCTTACTCACTCGCAGGAACACAACAATCTTTCAGGGAGTTGTTATATGGCCCCTGTTTTCTGATAGGCGGAAGTATTTCCGCAGACATCCTGGTTTAATGCTTCCTACCTCTCTTCAATTATTCTATATGATTAAATTGGTTTTGTTTTATCAACAGGTAATGTGCAAAGCGCTAGTAATTAACAAACGTGTATGAAAAAAAAAACTATATAAAGTATTGTGGGATCGAGATACACTTAAATACTTTGTGTAAAAATATAGATAGACTACAAAACCATAATATGTATTAAAAAAGCCACTGATTTATTATAGTAAATAATTACTGTAAGTTAATACTTTCGAGCCAGTAATTATTTGATGAACTGGGTGGCGCAGTTAGTTACACTACATGGACACCATACAACACAAACACAGTCTGTTTGTCTTGGTCTTAGTGCTTTTAAGAGAGGTGGGTATCAAAGCAGCTCATCTGGTGGAGTACCAACTCTCTCTCTCTCTCTGTGGTCGTTCCCTCATGACTGAGGATCGTGATCATCGGTGGATGTGGATGGTGTGCACCTAGATCGTACCTAGATCGTGGGAGTACCAACACCCCACAGAAAACCGCAGCCAAATAACAACTCCCTGGATGGTTATTGTGTTTCTACATGTGAGTCTGGTCACCGGTAACCTCCAAAGGAGTTGCTGTGTTAGAAGCAAAGGTGACATCGCGCAAGTTATACCGTGATACACTTTACATGAGGTGGTCCGTATGCTTCCATGCCTCGCGACAGCAAATGTGGCTAGCAATATCCAATATATAAACTCAGTGTAATTAAATGTAACATATCGATTGATATTTAGTTGGGTAATAATTGCCTGTAAGTCTAGGACTTAATTTCCACATGGGACTGTACAGTCCGAAGTGGAAATGAAAAATAGCTTTTGCCATAGTCTCATCTTATTAGCATTCCGCCCCTGTGCGTTACCGATGAGTAATTGCTTTCTTAATTCCCGCCATCCATCCTCAAAATAGGGCAATTTTTCATTCGGCTTCGTGGGCCTTATATGCTTATAGCATTGAAAACATTTATTTTGGACCATCGATCAATGGTAGGTGGTAGTTACAATACTTGGCCGAAAATGGGACACATCATGTTAAAGAATCTTTGTAGATTTTTACTTCCTAAGCTAATGTTACAGAGATGACAATACCTCAAGATTTGGGCAGCCTTATTGAGGACAGAATATTTCTTCTTCTTATTAGTGTTATTCCGTTTTCTAATCCATTAGGATCGGTAGGACTCGCTACTTAAGCGTATGGATTTGGCGAAGACATTGATTTTCACATGGAGCGATTGCCGTAAGACCTCCATAGCCCAGAGTAAAAACCAGACCCTTTTTGTGTAAGGTCACACGTCTTTCCAAATGTAATTTCGTTGACATGCGGGTTCCTCACGATGATTTCCTTCACTGTAGAGCTAGTGATAATTACAAGTACGTACAAAACTCCGGAAACACAAATTTAGTGGTACATGCCAGGATCGAACCGGAGACCAGATGGTCAAAAAGGTGGTACCACTGCTATACAGAAGGCAGTAAACAAATAACACTAGTATTGTAATATTCATGTATATCAGATGAAATTATGACAGGAAGTAAGTGATACGTTTGTAAGGCTTTATTACTAGCATACATAGAGAGCTCGATGGCGTTGCTGCGCGTGTCATTCTAACCAAACACGCAACGTCGACCGCAGCCTGTCTATGGATGGATTTATATATCTCGAGTTTCATGCTTCGGAGGGCATTAAGCCGTCGGTCGACTGTTGTCGATAGATGACAGTCGTTAAGCCAAGTCAGTGGGCGGCCTCGGGCGGCTTGAAAACACTGGCCTTCGCCAGCGAGGAGAGCTCGATGGTCGTTGCACGTGTCTTTCTAATCAATCACGCAGGTTAAGCAACGTCGACCGCAGCCTGTTTATGGATGGGTTTGTCTATCTCGAGTTTCTCCGTGCTTCGGAGGGCACGTTAAGCCGTCGGTCCCGGCTGTTGTCGATAGATGACAGTCGTTAAGCCAAGTCAGTGGGCGGCCTCGGGCGGCTTGAAAACACTGGCCTTCGCCAGCGAGGAGAGCTCGATGGTCGTTGCACGTGTCTTTCTAATCAATCACGCAGGTTAAGCAACGTCGACCGCAGCCTGTTTATGGATGGGTTTGTCTATCTCGAGTTTCTCCGTGCTTCGGAGGGCACGTTAAGCCGTCGGTCCCGGCTGTTGTCGATAGATGACAGTCGTTAAGCCAAGTCAGTGGGCGGCCTCGGGCGGCTTGAAAACACTGGCCTTCGCCAGCGAGGAGAGCTCGATGGTCGTTGCACGTGTCTTTCTAATCAATCACGCAGGTTAAGCAACGTCGACCGCAGCCTGTTTATGGATGGGTTTGTCTATCTCGAGTTTCTCCGTGCTTCGGAGGGCACGTTAAGCCGTCGGTCCCGGCTGTTGTCGATAGATGACAATCGTTAAGCTAACACTAAACACTGGCCTCCGCCAATCCGCATTTGAGCAGCGTGGTGGAGTATGCTCTAAACCCCCTCGGTTGAAGGGAGACCCGTATCCCTGTAGTGGGATGTAAGTAAGGATTGATGTGGTGGATGTGGTGACTAGCATACATAAGCTGCAGTTGTTCTTAGAGGAGGACACAAATGGTTAATAACGAGTCATGTAGCGCTCGGTTCTCTCTGTCTATACCATATGGGACTTGCCGTAAACTTTTTACTTAACAGAATATTAAAAAACACATTAAAAACATATTCGTAATATGTCTGTGCACCTCTTCTTAAGACAAGACATTGAGAGGGATTTATCTTCATGATGGAATGATCGCGCACTGTGTGGTTCCAGAGATTTTGTGGAGTTCGGTGGCACAGTGGTTAGTAACCCTCCTTTCACATTAACGCTCGTGGGTTCAATTCACACAAAGGACAAACATTTGTGTGTATGAACATATCTGTATTTTTTATACTACGTCGGGAGGCATATACCCACCCACCTGATGTAAAGCGGGTACCGTAGTCTATTAACGCTTGTAATATATTAAGTATCACTCGCGCGATGCATCATCTGCTGCTTACACAGCAACTCCATGGGAGCTTACTGGTGACTTCACTCACACACAGGAACCCAACAACCCTCTAGGGAATTGTTATTTGCCTGCGGTTTTCTGTGAGGTGGAGGTACTTCCCCAGACGGGCTGCTTTGATGCGCCCTACCTCTCACACAAATGTGTGGGAATCGAACCCACGAGCGTTGGTGTCAAAGTCGCGTGAGCTCGTCGAAATGTTCTGTTTGCTTGGTCGGGGCGTATCAAAGCATCCGATTTGGGAAAGCACTTCTACCTCTCTCTAGAGGGTAGTTATGTTCCTGCGAGTGAGTGAGGTCACCAGTAAGCTCCTAAGTTCTAAGGAATAATTCTGTTAGCAACATTAAATGTATCCTTGAATGGACTCCCTGTCGAAATATTTGTAAGAGAAACATGGCATTGTACAAAAAAATGTAAAACGTGTTGCACGCGTAATTATGGTAACTGTTTATTATTCGGTAGTGTGCTTATTTCTGCCTCAATGGCATAAAAATATCTACGTAAGTCGTATTAGTCGGGTATAATTAAGAATTTTCCTAATTAACTAAACTACCCACGTAAGAAAAGAAACAAAGATGGAGTCGAGGCGTCAAAGAGAATTAATCGTAGTTGGTGTGCCCACTGTAATTAACACGAGTCCGGCTTAATTACGACCAGAATGGGGGTAAGTGAAATGACTGTCATCTCCCGACGTTTATTGGACGATGGCTTAGTATCCCGTTGCGAAAGATTCAAAGGATCTTGCGACCGTAATTAGATTGGCCTAGAATCTAGAACTTAGGTTCCTCTTTTTTATGAGAAAGTAATAAAACTAGTCCTAATCCTAGTCGTGACACATTCGCCCTAAAGAATTAAACCTTCTCAGATTCACTTCAGTTGTGCTTTTATAGGCTGATGGAAAATGAAACGCTTGATTTAAGACGTTTACCGTAGCCTATGGACATTTGTAATAAAAGGTTGTAATAAAAGGACCATCGCCCGTGCGTTGCCATTAATGTCATCATGTCTATTTTTTTTATATAACGTGGGGCATACGAGCATACGGCCCAACTGACGTAAAGTGATTGCAGTAGCCTATAAAAACTTGCATTACATTAAAAAGCGTTGGCGCGATGTCATCTCTGCTGTTTCAGTAACTCCTTAGGAGCTTACTGGCATCTTTACTCACTCGCAGGAACACGACAACTGTCCAGGGAGTTGCCATCTGTCTGCAGTTTTCTGTGAAGTGAAGGTGCTTCCCCAGTAGGGCGGCTTTTATGCGCCCTACCTTTCTTAAAACACCCAGGCCAAGACAACAGACACAAACATGCTGTTGCACACAAATGTTGGTCCTGTGAAAATTGAACCCAAGAGCGTTGGTGTCAAAGTAGCATTGCTAACCACTCCGATACTGAGCTACTCGAAATTTAAATACTCGTATTTCTCACTTAGTTAAGTTTTCTTGTAATCTTATGCACTCGTAGGAACAAGCCTCCAGGCAATTGCTATAACTACGCATAGCCCTATTTATACCTTACCTCTCTTTAATTTGATTTTAAATCCCAGGTTTCGACAAAATAATCGTATTTTCAGGAACACCGTTCCTATATGAAATCTATATATTTGTCTCTGCGTTTGTCTGTGTGTTTGTCTGTCGCTTTATTTTCGAATATTCGAATTTTGACTTCACATTCAGATTCAGCATAAAAAAGTAGAATAGGAATGTTCAGGAACACCTTTCGTATCTCTTAAGGAACATGGTGAAAATGGCCGACAAATTAAAAAAAAAAATTGATTTGTTATATAAATGACGAGCCAGGTGTTCCTCTGGCAATGCAAGCTTGCGCATTCTCAACTGGTTTTAAATCTATTAAGTATACCAAAGTGAGATTTAGTCATGTAACATTTTATTTCGAAAGTCAAATTTGATTACATAGGTACACACAAAATCTTAAAAAGATACGGTATAAATACCCCGTAATGCGAATTACACTGTACCTCCTTATGATTTTGTTTTGTTATGACAGCGCGAGTTCGTAACGCCGAGTTCGGCGACCCTATTCCCAGTTTTAATGATAAAAAAATGCGTGCAGAGGGGAGGCTTGTAAGTGCCATCGAAGGAGGGAAAAAAACTACGGAGGAAAATATTTGGCGCGACAGGTTGCCACCCCGAAGGGAGCTTGATAAAAATTAAATCTTAACGACGGAAATTTAAAGATGATGCTCCAACGATCAAGAGATGTGCGCATCTGAGCCTTGGGGGCTTTAATTGGCTATAGGATGTGTAAGACATACTTTTGTACAAGGTGTCGTTGATTGATTGATGCAATAAACCCGCATGTCGTTTTCGTGGAAGTATTTGCGTGTTTAATCGTCTTTGAGCTAAATTATGTATTCATAGAATTCTAAGAACGCACGTAAAATAGCGTTTCAATTGAATAATATTTCTACAGTATGCCATATTACGATACAGAAGAATTACGGGTTACTAAAGATGTAGAAAGTATAATGTGTAAACAGTGGGCGCAAAAACATGAACTGCCAAATACATGACCGAGCAACATGTAATAGGTTCACGATAGTGGTTTGTGGTTATTTGAAACAGAAATTTCTCGTATTTAATTTTAAAGTAAAAAAAACATTCACATATTTTCATGATTTCTAGATAGCAAAGTTATTGTCATCATTAATAGAATTGATAGCAAAGAAACAATTTGTTTTTTAGGAATCCAACACGAACAATGTTATTTATAAAATCGAGACACGTAGGAATTACTAAAAATAAAACAGCACCTACGTCAAATTCAGCGCATTGAAATTCAAATTCGGATGCAAGAAGATTTGCATCGGACGGCATCGAATATTGATTTTCTGCGTCTTGAGGGGCACCATTGCAGTCGTACTTGTTTAAACTTTTTATTTCACTCTTCACTCGCGTTTTTTGTTTCAACCACTCGCCCCAGGACTGGCTCCCCCACGCACTCCCTCTTGCATAAAAAAGCTTCTAATCGATAATTTGTGTGGGGTGCATTAAGCATATCGCCAGTGCACAATGTTTTTCTCAATGCTTTGAGATTTCACCCTCAAGGCTATTTTTGTTTTGCTGGCCATCTTTGAAATTGGCATGAGGAAAATCTGATTCCTTTTCATGTATTTTCAAAGTATAAATAATATATAATGTTTAGAGAGCCCGAGTTTGGTTTACATGGGCGATTACTTAATGTAATAGGCACACACAATGTATTGCACACACAAAGTGCACTCTAATCTCAACTACGAGAGTAGCTGGTTTACACTATAAACTGCTATTATAAGAACTATTCAAATTTTAGGCGATCTAGTAATAGTTTCCTTTTTAAATTTAATTAATGTTTAATTTGTTTTGAAACAGCATTTTACCAGAGAATTTAATGATATTCTGGTTGAAACGCTTTATTTTTTTATTTTGTTTACAATTCCATACTAACAACTTATAATACGCCTATTAGAAAAAAAAAACAGCCAAGTACTAGTCGGACTTGGGCAAGGGATCCGTACAAACATGTTGTTATGTAAATAGTTCGCCCATCAAGGGAATCGTATAAACTATGAAAGCACCGAACATTGCTCTAACAATATTATAAACTTAATTTAGGAAAAAACTTCATCGTTAGAAAACTGTTGTCCCCGTACATAGGCACAGGTCACGGTTTGTTTACTAACTGCGAATAACTATGTAATTGCAAGAAAAATCTTTTGTGATCTTAACTTCAAATTTAACGTTTTCTAGTTTTTCCTTTACTTATATTGTATTACAAGACATTGCTTCTTGCTAAATTTCATGATTCTAGGTAAACGGGAAGTACCCAATAGGTTTCGATTCGTTTACGAGTGTCAAAATATGCGGCATAGACGATTATATCTTTCGATTGTGTTGACTTAGAAGATTGACTTTTTCACTTCTTCAAGGAATTGTAGATACAAGTATTTGATATTAATTTAACTTGATATCACCACACGTTCCTGAGAAAATGATCTTGACAGACGGGCAGACGGACAACGAAGTGATTTTATTAAGGGGTTTTCCTTCCGTGGACCGGGACCCTAAAAATGGTGCTCAATCAATTTTTGTACATATATATAGCAATGTTAAATTATATATTTATGTTTATTTTTACAACAACTACAAATTAGAGTAATTTATTATTTTAAAACAGTATACACTATCATTGGGAAAGGTAATTGTTCATTAATACAGGTGTAAATTTCAAGACAATTGAAAAATTGTATTCTTTCACGAATAGAGTCTTTTATACAGTTGCGGAAGGCATACATACGCCTCACCTGATGTAAAATGGTTATCGTAACCTATGAACGCGTACGATACGGGAACAATAACTCGCTCGTCTACACTGCACACACTAGGGACTCTAAGCGTACTCCACCACGACTTCTTTGTGGATCAGTAGAAGCAAATCTTTTTATGTTGTCTGTACAATTGATAAAATCTACTTCGATGCACGTAAGCCGTATATTACGTTACCTTGAGGTAATCAATCCCGCCCAAAGATTTCCTTCTTTTCTATTTCTATACTGGATAAAGGCCTATAATGAGATACTTAATACTTAGTTTCTAATAACTTCTGAATCACTATCCAACGCAATAATATGTTTAAATTTAAGATTATGGTCAATGTTGCAATAATTTATAGAAGTGAGTTACTTTTGCATAATTTGTTATGTATCTCTTTCAGAAATACCATCAAAAACAAATGCTCGCCTAAACTTATACCTCAAACTTAAAGCTATCCCAAAACTGATATATTAAAGATATATCTATATATATAGGTAGATGTATAGTAAGTACAAAAGTCTAGATAAAACTAATAGATAAGATTTTGCATATCACATAACAACACAATTCATAACACAAATAACTTATCTATCGAGAACACGGATGCAGAAAATTTTCAATCAGAGGATACATTAACAAACAATGCAATATTAATCAAGTAGCCTTATGAGAAAATATTAGATATCAACGACTTTACAATTGAAGACACCCATAACACTAAAGATGATCTGGAATAGGGCATTATCTGTTCAACTTAAGATACCTTTACACTGAAAATAAAGATAGATAGATAAATAAGTTTCCTTTTTGTTTTAAGTAAAGTAAATTTTCTTTTCGCTTTGTTAGGTTATCTAAATATTACAGCTTGTCTCTGTATAAAAAATAAAAGATGTTTTTTGATAAACAGTTTATTGTTCATGTTTACATGAATTGGTAAAAACAAAATAGCTTTGAACCATTGTCTCCTTTGTTTGTCAAACGATTTCTTAGTACTAAGTACTATTGACAAGATTTAGTATTAAAAATATGTGGAAAATGTAGAAAAAAGTGAAAACATACAAATTCATATGACCGGTTTTTTCATTAAATGCATATGAATAATAAGAATACGAATCATGCCGAATTCTTGTTTCCCCATTTGCAAAACGACGTAGATAGAATAACACGCTTGTAACCCAAGAACTATCGCTGGCTAGAGGAATAGCAATTTTATTTACAATTGCTTATTTCGTGAACCTCACATCACTCGTTAACATATTACGCCAAACCACATTGAGTGAATATAAAGTCTTGGAATAACCAAATAAGGATAATATTGACATGTTGACAAAATTTCGAATACCGATAAATTTAAGCGATATTAGTAGCTAATTAATTATTAAGATATGATGAGCAAAAAGTATATGCTTGCGAATGAGTACGGTCACCAAATACTTATATATACTTCATGTATTACAAGTACTACTAACCTACCATTTTATGTCAGGTGCTTACTTACTTGCTAGCCATTTAATGTAGTAGGTATACAAAAGTGGAAAGATAAGTGCAAAAGTAAAGGGTCCTCTACTCATACGGCGTCTAACTGCCAATATCTGATGCATCGGATCTGCCATTGTATTTGTTCTTAATGTTTTTTATGTGGAGATCCCTCCGCCGGCGATAATGTTTTTATGGCGACGGAGGGTCGATGCCTTAATCAGGGTTGGTTGTGATTAAACTTGATGTTTTCGTAACGCTTACTGCTATCACATAAGTTTATTAGTTTTTTGTACATAGCAGATTAGTGCTCTTTCATAAAAATCAGTCAACGCTATTAATAACGATGTGAAGAAAGTTTGCCAATGTTAAAATGGCTTATTTCTGCATTGGGAGTTTCAATACTGCAACTTCGAAAAAAAGTGTATGTGTGTGTGCTCTGATATCGACGTTTTTGAAGTTATTCATCGAGGTATATTTTATGTAAAGAACTTAGTTTAATAAAGTTTACCTTTTAGAACTTTCTATTTTCCGATAATTTACTCTAATTGCCAAAAATCAAAGTTCAAATTTTTTAGTATATAATTATTAATTCTGGCTAATTGTCGAATTTGTTGGATACACAAAAATATTCGTACAAAGGAACTGATTGATTTATGAGTACTTTCTGGCCTTACTCAATATTTTACTTGTGCCTTGTTCTATACAACTTACTGAGCTTAAAACGTTTAATTTTAATCATTAATTAAAATCCATTAAAATGCACGTTCAATTCAACAAAATTGTTCATTCAAAAAATTAAACAAAAATTGCATACGATGTTATATAGGTAATCTTATATAACATTATAATAAACCCAAAACATAAAACGTATTTCAATAACGTAATTAATCTAGCTAGTCTGTTTACTATGTCCTTTATATTTTACATTGTAAGCTTTTGTCTCGGCTCATGAATCAGTTCCTATATTCTCGGAGACAAGTTCTTTCGTCTTACTTACATATAAACTAGTTTAAGTGCAATGCCCTGTCAGGCAATAGTTATACGCAATGAAAATGTAATTGTAACTTAACACCTCTTACATTGAAATGACTGAGGCTATATATTAAATAGTATGCGTGAATTGATAAAAACTCTTCATATACCAACAATTTGTTATTTTTTACTACTAGTGGTCTTTCCTGCGACCACGGACACTGCAAAGCGTTCGAAACGTCAGGTTCAACAAAATAAATAAAACACGCGATACTTCCGTTAAAAATTGTTTAATTTCAATACTAGTGGTTACTTCACTTAGGAATGAAATGGGACATAATCTATAAAATCTATATGAAGTATAAATATTTACAGCTTTTCCAATTGTACTTTTAATACTTCCGAACGAAACGTAATGGTAGGAATGCATAAAATGCTAATTCACACACATATCACAAGGTACCTAGAACGCTTCCTTGAGGCACGCTAGCACGATAATGACACCGAAACGACAATTCGAAGCAGAGTTTTTCATAAAACGAGGTATATGAGTCAAGAACATTGGAGTCATAAACATACCACCCCACGCTTTCACCCCTTACTCGAAAAAGTCACCCCGCACGTACGTAGAAACACAAAAAAGGGCACCAAAGGGACGCTACGCATCCCAAGTAAGCGGAGCTCATTGCTAGGGCCTGCAGATGTCTTTAATGGCTTTAAATTATATGTAGAGAGAGCTAACTGCCGCTTTCGTTGGCAAGTAGGTGATAGATTGTGCTGAGATATTAAGAATGTCCTCTCTATATGTCTGTGCGTTTCACTTAGTGTTTTAATTGAAGATGGTTTCTGGTGTGGTCATAGTAGTTTCTATTATCGTCATAATTTATTTTAAATTCTACTGTTGTACTTGAAATAATGCAATATGTGAAATAGTTCGTATTCGAATATTAGCAAGTTATTGGTAGACCATAAGTATTTTTTTTTTAATTTAGGTACGAATTATATTAATTATTTCAAAACTAAGAGAGGTAGGGCGCAGTCCGCCTGAGGAGGTATCTCCACCTCACAGAAAACCGTAGCCAAATAACAACTCTCTGAATGGTTGTTGTATTCTTGCGTGTGAGTGAGGTCACCAGTAAGCTGTTTGCTGTGTTAGCAGCAGAGGTGGCATCGCGCGAGTGATTCTTAGTGTATTACAAAAGCTCATTAGCTATGGTAACCGCCTTACATAAGGTTGGCCGTAAGTTTGTATGCCTCCCGATGTTGTGTAAAAAAAATTTTACGTAACTCAAGCTTTACACGGATCTTGCTACAATAAACCCTTTATGTTAGGCGAGCTTTATGTTTTTGTCTTTCGTCTTTTCATGGTTTCGTCAAATGGAGAAACGGAGCACTTTGTTGTCCGTCTGTCTGTCTGTTCGTCTGTCAAGACCCTTTTTCTCGGGGACGGGTGGAGCTATCAAGTTGAAATTAATATCAAATATCCCATCAAGCAGTGAAATTAAACTTCTAAATCAACGCAATCAAAAGATACGGCAGTTTATGCCACGTTTATGCGCATATTTTGACACTCGCAAGGTAATCAAAACCTATAGGGTACTTCCCGTTGACCTAGAATCATGAAATTTGGTAAGATACACAATATCATATAGCACAAGTAAAGGAAAACCCGAAAACCGTAAATTTATAGTTACATCACAATATTTTTTTTTTGCGAAATTATTTTTTACGGAACCTTCGGTGCGCGAGTCGGACTCGCATTTAACCGATTTTTGTTTGTTTTGTTAGGTCCGATTGTCGGTTAAAGCTCTCGGTTTGGAAAACCTTGTACTAATTTCTATAGTACCTTTCAATTATGTTGCCAATAATCTGACTTGAATACTAAGTCAAGCTTCATTTCGATGCATTCTGTACACATCTAAGTGTACTTAAGCAATGTATGCCCAATGACCATATATCCTATAATACAGACATTATAGGATATATGGTCATTAGCACATATTAAGTTAGCAGGAACACATTAAGTATTCCATGTTTTAATACAACATACAGGAATTCGCAAACTGCTGTTTGATTATTAACTCGAGAGCGACCGACCACGACTCCAGCGATTTCATTACACAGGATAAAATGTTGTGGAGAAATTGGAAAATAATGTCAATTACGTATAAGTCGAGACAGTAACTAACGATCGTCATTACGCATTGTCGTGATTGCGTAAATAGAGACGATTTCGATGCCATGTGAGGCGGCGCGGTACGCCGCAGTTTTCCGCTTCGCTCGTCGCGTGTCGTTGCCGCTTGTTAATGTAATCATAGCCTTATTTTGTATTAAACAGAATGCCCCCTAAGTTAATAAATTTTGATAAGGATACTTAAATCGTGAGTTAAGAAAGAATCTCTTTAATGTGCTGGAGGATGTTACGGAAATCTATTGTTTCTCTCTGTTTTGTGCAGTCGTTGTTATTTCTTATTACTGTTTTTCGCAATGAAGGAATATAAGGCTTTTTTTATACAACGTTGGGAGGCATAAAAGCATACGGCTCACCTGATGTAAGGCGGTTACCGTAGCCTATGAGCGCTTGTAAAACATTAAGCGACCTCTTCTGCTAACATAACAAACAGCTTACTCGTGACCTCACTCACATGCAAGAGCACAACAACCCTTCAGGGAGTTGTTATTTGGCTACGGTTTTCTGTGAGGTGGAGGTACTTCCTCACATGGGTTGCATTGATGCGTCCTAGACTGAAATAAAAAGTCGCAGTTTCAATTTCGGCATCAAAATTTGAAGAATTCATATTGAAAAGATCAAATTTGAAGTTGCTTTCTATTTATTTAGTTTAAAATTTCTTGATCACAATAATTGGATACAAAAGTAAACTTAATGTTAATTACATTCTCTACCAATCGGTGAGAATCGATTACAGTTCTATTAATTGATGAACTACTGCTATAAAGTACATTAGTCCATTAATACATATAAACATAATATTATGCACATATTTTTTTGCCTTTTTACTACCTAAATTATACGACAAAATAATCTGGATTATATGCCAAGGTAGCTAAGCTGCTGAATAACGACTTAGTATAATTTTGTTTAGTTCTTAAATTATAATAATAAGTTAGTTCTTAAACAGGTCGTGTACCTATTGTCACTTAATTAAGATAAAACAATATTTTATCTTAATTAAGTGACAATAGGTACACGACCTGTCTGATCTGGAGCAGTGTCCTCTTAATGAGTAATATGAGAACTTACGAGATGGAGTTCAAACATAATACTATCTACTGGATGTGCTGTTACGAGTAGTAAGTACCCTCGCAATACTAGACCTTTTGCAGGCCTTTTTGAAAAACCCAATCCTAACTTGAAAATTTGCAAATTCATTAAACAAAATGCCTATGACAAATTGACATTTGAAACAAGTATGATTTCATTGTTTTTGAAAAGTAACTAACCTTATCTATGTTCACACTAAATACCTTGCGGGGTAGACAGCGGCACCCGGGTACCAAGAGTCGATTCGTCATTAACCAAAATCAAGTAATTTAATAACGGTAAAGTTTCTAACATTGACTTTATAATTTACTCCTCATTTACAACTAATGAAGAAAAAATAACGCCAGTATATGACCACGGTCATGTAACTAATTTAATGACAGTAATTTCCACGAGAAAATGTGTAATGACTGACAGCGGTAACATAAAGTCAAACAATTGTAACATTGAATGGACGGCAGCTACGGGAAATAATTGAGAAAGTCAATAAAAGAGAAAAATATTTGCGAACGCGACTGTTGTAAAACGATTCGCACATCGCTATTTTGCCACCTGACGTGATTTGACACACAAACGTGTAGGTACCTAGATTACACCAAGATATGGTATGGAGAGATGAGTAAATGAATTTGAAGGATGAGAAGAAGAGAGTGAAAATACCCATCCACTTAGAAAGGAAAAGGTTTTCCGATGAAAAACAAATATTGACATTGGTTTTTCATACAAGAAATGAAACTTGCAGGAGCGCGTTTCTATTTTCCTTGTAATGACGACAGATGTGCGAAGTATGATATCTAAACTTACATGCAATTTGACTTTCGCAAAATAACGCCTGAATCTATTAATTAATCTTCTATACTTGTAAATTCATGTACTGTATTTCTTCTTCCTAGTCATATCTCGATTCCTAATCCATTATGATTGGCGGAGTCCGCTGCCTAAGCCTAAAGATTTGGCGAAGATACTGATTTTTTACATGGAGCGACTGCCGTCAAAGCTTCACAACCCACAGGGAAAATTGGACCTTTACTTAGATTAGGTCACAAGTCTATCGAAATATAATTACTTGGACGTGCGGGACTTCCTCTCGATGCTTTCCATCACCGCCGAGCAAGTGATAATTACAAATATGTAATCCGAAAACAGTATACTGTACATCGTCTACTTTAACTGTTTTGCTTACTACTTTGATTATACGAAAGTAATATATTTTTGAACTCTCTATAATGTGACTACTCCGCGTTTCCTGTTTCCTCTTCTTACGTTGAATTAATACTATTCTGCACGTAATTTACCACATATAGGGGTTTTATTTAGTTTTAATACTTTTGATTTCTAGGCTGTGTAGGTACATCTATCTATATACCTATATAATTAAGCGAACATAAAACAGATATCTTTTACTTACATGGAAATTAAAAGTGCTTGGCAAACGCTGCACAATATGGTTTTTTGAAAATATTATATAATAATTGACGAGCTCGATGGCTCAGTCGTGAATGACGCGACTTTGACATCAATGCTCGTGGGTTCGATTCCCGCTTTACATCAGGTGGGCCGTATGCTTGTATGCCTCCCGACGTAGTACAAAAAAAAAGTAACGGTACTTTGACACCAACACTCGACAAACATTTGTGTGCATGAATATGTCTGTTTGTCTTGTCTGGGTGTTCTTAAGAGAGATAGGGCGCATCAAAGCTATCCGTCCGGAGAAGTACCTCCACCTCACAGAATACCGTAGCCAAACAACAACTCCCTGGAGGGTTCTTGTGTTATAGCGTGTTAGTTAGGTCATAGTGAGCTCTTAAAGAGTTACTGTGTTAACAGCAGAGGTGACACCATGCGAGTGATACTTAATGTATTACAAGCGTTTATAGGTTAATCGCTTTACATTAGGTTTACGTATGCTGGTATGCCTCCTGACATTGTATAAAAATCGGTCAAGTGCGAGTCGGACTCGCGCACGAAGGGTTCCGTACCATTATCTATAAAAAATCGGCCAAGTGCGAGTCGGACTCGCGCACGAAGGGTTCCGTACCACTATCTATAAAAAGCGGCAACAGAAATACAAATTGGAACTGTCTAACTATCATGGTTCAAGAGATACAGCCTGGTGACAGACGGACGGACGGACGGACAGCGGAGCCTCAGTAATAGGGTTCCATTTTACCCTGTAGGTACAGAACCCTAAAAATGTGTTACCCCCTGATACCTGTAACTGATTTACTAAATCCTTGCATTACATTGTACAGGTGTATGTTTATACAGGAAGCAGCATTGTTTTACACCAATGGACAAAATGATGTGTGTAAAAATAAAGGCAGGCACACACTGGCGATCGAGCGTGGCGTCGCATCCTCGCTTTTGTCCGCTAAAACAATGTGTGACGTGTGTTGTGTTTGGTTCAACGGACTCGACTGTGTATCTCTATTCAGTTTTGAAGTGTTCGTTTGTTAGAAATTAGATCAACGTATTTGTTATTTGAATATTTTGGTGCGTATACTTTTTATATTGACATCTGCAGCCACAAATTTAGAGCAGTAATAGTTTAGTAGATATAGAATCTGACTATTGCCCCTACGGTCCCTTGTTCGCAACCTTGTACCACTAAATTCACCTTTTGGGATTTATGTACATATTTGTTATTATCACTTGCACTTCGGTGAAGGAAAGCATCGGGAGGAAAAACGCACGTCGGAGAAATTAATTGCAAAAGACGCGTGACCTAACCTATCCATGTAAAAATGAGCATCTTCTCGAAATTCTTAGGTTTTAGGTAGCGGACACCTCCAATTCTGATGGCAGACATTAGTATTTGGATTAGGAAATGGAATAACGCTAGGAGGAGAACATCTGCTTTCACTGATTGTATGATAGAATTTCAAGCTGTAAGTTGAGGTTTCTAAATAAATAGCGAGTTTGGAGTATATAACATGTCTATTTTATTATAAATGGCCAATGGAACTAACCGACGTATTTTTTTAAATACTTATATTTTATTGTATATTAACGTGGCATAAGAAACTATGGCAACATATGTTATGTATTTATATGCCAATGTTTATTAAAACGAATTATATTAATATTTTTGCTTGTAAAAGTTTACTATCATCTTTAGCCCCAAAATCGAACTCTTACCCTATCAATTAACATACCAGGCTCTGGCAACATAAGGCTAGGGCACAGCTGCATATAATACTTCTTATATATTTATTAAACCATAACGTATGTCCGCAAAAAAATAAAGTCGTTTTCAAACTTCAGTGAAAATCCTAGAAGTAAAAATGAGTTGCGCAGTACATCGACTGGTTAGGACTGATAGGTCTTTTCTTGTAAATTTTATTCTGTTCTGGCCTTTCCTGACAATATGTTCAAAAAGCACATTAAAATACTCTCCGTATCACATCAAAAAAGTCTTATTTTAGAATTGTTCGATATGTACCTGACAAAGTTGTATGAAAGTAAACCGGCACAGGCAACGTTTTCTTCATATAATTTCATTTCATTATAATTCTATTCAATTCAATTCTATTTCAATTATAATTCTATCACTTAACATCATTAGTATTGAACCAATATTCTGACATGTATTTATTGTTACATATAATTGACGATTTGAAAAAGACGTATATTGACCAGTTTCTTTCGGCATTTATTCTTTCATTTCCGAAAAAAAGATAACCTAAAGAAAGAAAAATAATAACGCAAGAGAGTAATAAGATACAATAAGAATATATTTAAAGTTAGAAGTGTCTAAGAGACCTCAAGAGCCTGGTGGCAAACAAAGAGTTGTTAGCTTTAATAAAAATTAGCTCTGTACAACCATCCATTTCACAAAAAAATCACCGAGACAAAGCTTCACCGAAAGTGTTGGCGCAAATATCGCAGGATGTGTACTTCTTGTATTAAAAGCATCACAAAGCATCAACTGGTTTCGTACCAATATAAGGCTTATGTGGCCTGTATTATTCATCGATTGAACGAGAAATGAAATTATGTAGTTGAAAAATAATATTCTCCCGTATATCGATTTACGTCACAGTCGATATTCCAATGGCAAATGTAAGTTTGTAATATTTTTGTACAAAATATAATTGCAAATTCTCATTTTTTAGAATTTTCATTATGCTGTATGATTTGCTTCGTGTGAAATCCACGATTTACTTACGATATGTCTATAAAATAAATGGTTGTATGTTTTAATTGCGTTGACTTAAAAGTTCATTCAGACTTAAAAGCTCAAAAGACATTAGTATTTTTTTGTATTTTCAATTTGATACCTTCAAGCGTTCCTGAGACACTCTTATAAGGTTTAATGTTTTAACCGACTTCAAAAAGAGGGAGATTTTTAATTTGACTCTTAATTCTTTTATGCATCTTCGCCTATTGTGTACCCAATTATGTGTAAACGTAATCTTCTTCTTCTTCGCGTTATCCCGTTTCTTAATTCATCACGATTGGCGGGGTCCGCTACCTAAACCTAAAGATTTGGCGAGGATGCTGATTTTTAAATGGAGCGACTGCCGTCAGACCTCCACAATCCAGAGGGAAAATCAGATCCATTATTATTAATTATAATAATAATATTATACTGGGTTAGGTCACACGTCCTTCGAAATATAATTTCTTGGACGTGTGGGTTTCCTCACGATGTTTTCCTTCACCGCTGGGCAAGTCCTAAATATGCACATAAATCCGAAAACACGTTTTTTATTATTAAAGAACGTCACTATATATTGCCAATTTTTTTTAGAACCAAATACTCCATATAAATATTATCATAATATACTCGTACTTTAGATTAGACGTTTTGGATACAAGAGCTTTAACGGACGGATAGAAAATACACAAACAAATAAGAAAGTGATCCTACAAGGGCTCCGTTTTTACAAGTTCTAGTAAGGAACTCTCACGGTATAAATAATAAATTTGGTTGAAAATTGCAGAATACATAATTTTAGAATGTATTTTAATGGTATACTCACGTGGAATATATCAATGACAACCGTTCTCACCGAAGAATTTCTTATAATTTCAATCTCGAACTCACCTTCTGTAACAATAAACAAATATTTATTAAAACTTATACTACCACAAAAGTTACAATTCCAGATATTCAATAAGATCCCCTATTATTTTATTGAAAAATAAAAGATCCCCAGTCCAATAAATATCCACAAAGACTTACTCTATACCCATTGAAGGAGAAATTTTAAAATATGTGTGACAATTATCAGTACACGACGTTAATAGCGTCCTTACATTGTGAAGCATTGTGGTAAAAAAAATCCCCCTAACATCCAAAGATTTATTCGCAAATTACTTATAAATGTCTCGAAAAGTATCTATGTCAACTCACACAACGTGAAATCGAAATTATTCCCAGCATTTAAGGTTCACTTTTGTGTTCGTTTTTTTTTGCAGTAGAAGGCATGTATTACTCCACCCAGTAGAACATTGGTTTGCCTTATAAAAATGTATTTAAAACGTCACCGTGGAAAATGATTCATTAGTTATGGAGTGTCGTAAATTTACCCACTACCGCCAAAACTACGGATGGTTGTAAATTATGAAGTGATATTGATATATCGTTTAGGTAACTACTGTTAATACTATTTTAATTTTAAAAGTTACGTTTTAATCTTAAATACGTCATGTTAATTTTAATTAAAATTGAACACGTTATTTACATTTCCTTCAGAGTGTTTTTTTACACGATTGCGGGCGGGACATACAGAGCGCACGGCCCGCCTTCCTTATAGAGTTCCGATGATGACCATGATGAGATGCACACCTGTAACGCACCATTTCTTTCCTCGAAACAAAGAAAAAAAAAGAAAAGAAAGACATCTTGCAAGAATACATTAATGCTTCAGAAGACAATTATTAGACCGCGATCTTTGATCTGTTCTTGATAAATATTCATTATGCTCTAACTCACGAGTCTCCATTTGCCCCTCCCCATTTACTTTTGAAACTATAAAAACAAAATTTATAACATACTTATTTTTACTCGAATTGAATATTACTACAATGTATAAATGCCTACTTATGTAATCAAAAAAAATGTTTCATATAACACTTATAAATACGGATATTACGTAGAAAAAAAAATAATCGCATGGGAATATTCATGTTCCGCTCCAATACCGATGCGTTAATTTATGCAAGACGATACTACGTGCTTTATTTAGTAAAAAAAAGTACAATAGGCCTGTCAAAAATTGCAATCGGTACTGTCACCCAACACTTTGAAGGGAGAAAAAATCCTTCAACCCCTCCTAGATATGTCATTGTATTTCTTATTTTTGTCACTTAGTTCTCTTTTTAGCTTTTAGATTCAAAGGGCAAGGAACAAAAACGTTCTAATTGTGACGCTTTTTTTGCTAAGATTTTAACGTCTATTATTTTTTGTTATTGTAATAAAATTATTTCGGAGAGCTTTAAATTAAAATTTATTGTTAGAAAATAAAATAGGAATTGGTACTATTACTTTTATACACATTCGTGTATTTGTACCTACTAAAAGTAATCTTAAAAATCGATAAAACAAAAACTTTTTATATTTGACAGAACTAAAGACATGCAATATTTTTTTAATGTTTTTATTTATTATCGACAGAGATCAGTAACTTGAGAACATTCTGAGCATGTTTTCCTCTAGTCTAGTATAATTTACATACATATTTCGTAAACCCGATAATGATTCTGTTACAAAAATAACGTATTTCAATGACGGCGTCGATGAAATACGTACATTTTAATCTGTTATATGAAAATCCTTTAACTCACACACCTGTGGGACAGGAGGCAGGACCAAACCATGTTATTAAATCAATCTGATCGATCGGAAAGGGTTCCGATCAGCAGGACTTATAATAATTGAGCACAATGGAGATCCGGTTCAATCCGGAATTTCATTATTTATAGTTTCCTATCAAAGTGTGAATACGCCATAATTATCGGCTACAGTGTGTTACGTACCCTTAACTGTTTTCTTTTAAAACTTTCACGGGTGACGATGGGACTTTCTTTGGAATTGATTATTTTTGAGAATAGAATTATACATTGAATTAAAAAAAAAACAAAAAACATTTTTCAATGTTCTTGCCATTCATTTTATGGATACAAAATTATATCTTTATGAAAACGAAAACACATTTGTATGAAATTGTGTAGATAAGCCTTATGTAAAATAAAGAAGTCTGTAATAGCTTTTCCGAAATCAAACACATTCATTAGTACCTAATAGCAAAAATAAACTGAACCTGAATAAAAATCAGATGTAGCTTTCTCAAAAATCAGCAAATTATAATATGGAAAGTCGCCGAATAAAATACGAACATTCCAGGCCTTTAATGATTTTATATATTATTTTCGATTCGAATTCTCCCGTACGATCACACTTTAAATATTGATTGAGGTTATACATTGTTGGGGTTGACGAGCAACCGTTGAGTACCGATCGTGGGTAGCTACCTGGTACACTTTTAATAGGCAAGAAATTGTTTTGAGCGGTGCTCGGAAAGCGTGAAGATTTTGTTAGGATTAGTATGTGTTATGTGTTTTGATAGTGACTCTCAAAGTTTGTATGATATAATCAACCATATTATGAGCAATTTATTCAGTCTTGAAAAAAGTTTTATAGAATATGTTTACAATAATGATAACACGTGCTATTGCTCTATTATGAATATATTCTAGAAAATCTTATTCGAAATTAAATGCCAACTTAATTAGATAAGTAGCATTTTGCTGTTAGCATTTTTTTAAACTACAGACTAGTAGAATGTAGAAAATCCAATATGTATAATAATGCCTTAAAACTAATCAATTCAGTTACTATCCGAAAAGCTGAAAATATTTTTTTACTGGTATGTAAACGTTTGAAGACTTGACTAGTTCTCAACTATAAGGACAAAAATGACTTAGAAAAACTCAACCTTGAAACATAACTTTTGAGGCAGAAACAATAACAGGAAATTGGTAAAATTCTAGTTAATAGAGCCATCACCCTCACTTTAAATTTTAAATATAAAAAAATCTTTTTTGGAAATATTAGTATATCGCTAATTCCTAATAACGAGCCTGCACAGTTTTATGAAAAAATATATGAGACGAACACAAGAGCGATTAAATAAGGATTTTGCGGTTATTTTCTCAGGTCTGAGAATTTAAATAGTTTGCATCTTATTAATTTCTATTGATTGACCAATAATATTTTTTTTTAATTATACTAATAATTATCCTTTAATTTTCTCTATTGTTACAGTCTCGTAATACACATAATTTGGTTTCTCAGACTTTGAGAAACACTGTGTTACAAAAGAACGTCGTTACCATTGATTGTTACCACAAAGGAGTACAAACTTTGCTACCATATT
Organism: Pyralis farinalis; assembly: GCA_947507595.1. Classification (NCBI taxonomy): domain Eukaryota; kingdom Metazoa; phylum Arthropoda; class Insecta; order Lepidoptera; family Pyralidae; genus Pyralis; species Pyralis farinalis. The sequence continues at coordinate 20,359,077 of OX382276.1, read as the reverse complement.
GTAAAGTGATATATTTGTATTATTTTTGTAGCCCCCTGCTGAATCTAGGGAACAATAAAGTTTTAATCCCACATCTTGCTCATAAACTTAAGGGTTGAAATTGTAACGAAAGCAAATATGCCGTAGTTTAAAAATTGCGATTTAGTGAACTGCGTCTAAATAATTACTTTGTGAAGTATTTTCTATAGAGATATTAATGGTGTTTGTCCTGCACTTTATTGACAAATTTGTACGACAATAATTCTTATAGCTTGAAAAATTGTTCCAAGCTTTTTATATCCCACGTAATGTTTATTCAAATTAGGCATATACCTATTGCCCAGGATATATTTTGTATAATCAAAAATTACGAATGAAATTTCTTCATACCTAATAAACTATTAACGATTTATGTAAAATTAATTTTGTAGTAAAGAAGAGAACAAATCGGTATTCAATTTTTTTTATGCAACGTCAGGAGGCATTCAAGCATACGGTCCACCTAATGTAAAGTGGTTACCGTGGTCTATGAAAGTAAAAGTTGAAGTCGCACTCGCGTGATGGCTCCTCTGCTACTAACACAGCCACTCCTTAGGAGCGTATTGGTCACCTCACTCACACACAAGGACATAACAACCCTCCAAGGCGTTGTTAGTTGGCTGCAGTTTTCTATAAGGTGGAGGCAACTTCCCCAGACGTGCTGCTTTGATGCGCCCTACCTCTTCTAAAAAAATACCCAGATCAAGATAAACAGACATGTCCATGCACGCAACTGTTTCTCTTGCGTGGGAATCGAACCCACGAGTCTCGGTGTCAAAGGCGCGTTATTAACCGCAGCGCCACCAAAAATTGACAAAAATTGAAGCAAATACATAGAACGAGGCACATTTTCAATATTTCCTTGCAACGAACAATGTTGTTTTTAATATATGTTACGCAAAACACGAATGCCATTAAAACAAAGACATAAAAAGTGTGAAACTTTATAGCTCTACTATGATAAGTCGGTGTTACTACTCCTTATCATTCCCGAGACGTATCGAGAATTCAAAATGTTATGACAGCGGAATCTGAACTCACCCTAACCGACACCATAAAATACCCATTTCTGACATGTTATACGGCCCCGTAAAAAAGGTACGTCCGACATAGTTGATGTACGGGTTAAATGACTATTTAAATGCGTATTAAAATCGCACCGATACAAACTAGTGAAGTGGAAACCGTAAAAAATCACAGCCGAGTATAGAGTTACGAAACCTTGCGAGGTGCCGTACGTTCAAGGATTGGTTTGAACATTTAGGGTCTCGAATTGTGTTTTAGCAATGTCATGTTCAATTGAAAAATTCATATTTCTAATCCAAGATTAGCTTGCTATATTATATTATTATATATTATTTACCAATTGTTTTTCATTTGCTACATTCATTCAAAGTTACATAAAGAAGGCGCACTAGTTAATGGGTTTCATGTGTACCTTAATAATTTAATTAAAAAATGTAGCAAAATATGGTGTGCTTTAAGGACAAAATTTTGTAGGATTTTGTAGGATGTATTTTTACATAATAATATCTTGTTTATCGTACAAATTTATTTTCATGCAGCAGGTTTCTCAACCTAAAAAAATGTTTAAAAAAATATTAACCAAACACTAGATGTTTAGTCTTTTAGAGTTTCGTACCTCAATCAGTAAAAAGAAAATGGAACCTTTATAGGATAACATCATTGCACGTTTGTGTCAGGAACTCGTGGAGGTATTAAGATTTAAATAATTGTTTTTATTTAAATCTTACTATCTCCACGCATTCCGGAGACAAACGGATAATAAATAATATTATCCTATAAATTTTCCAATACTAACGTTTGCAGTTACTTGGAGCTGTAAAAAATTAACCTTCTAAGTCAACGGATTGAGACATATTTGTATACAGAGAATATTTTTTACAACTGCAAAGTTAAATTTGTTCTTTTATTGAAAATGATTATCCCCTTAGACCCAACACAAACAGACATTTTTGTGCACGTAACTATTTGCTTTGAGTGGGAATCGAATCCACGAGCATTGGTACTAAAGTAGCCATCGCTAACCATTCCACCACTGAGCTTGTTAATTATATATTTTAGGAAATAAAATCCGTATTTAAAATTTCAATTTATTTCAGATATTATTTAAAGACCTTCCATGTAGTGAAATTCAACAAAATAAGCCAAGTTTTAGCCTAAATATATTAAACCTATGAAGGTGACTGCAAATTGTCTTTTAAACTCTGACATTGTATGTATAATAAGGATATCGTTTTATAATATATTATATCTACAGTTTATTGATAGGTATGATATGTCTAAAATTTAAGGTGAATATATCAAAAATTTGTGGCGTAACGCTTGTAGAGCGTATTCGCAATGATATTAGAAACAGAGCTGGTCTGAAAGAGAGTGTCGGTGTTAAAATAAGAAGAGGCATGCTCCATTCGTTCGGACGTGGTAAAGATAGCAGGAAGAAAGAAATACGAAACAGATATACAACGCGAAAGTAGAAGGATGTAGGAGCCGAGGAAGGCCAAGACTTACCTACCCATGACCAATTCGATTGTGTTTTGTCAGAAGGTAATATCAGGAGCCTTAGAAGCCGGCGAGCGTGCATAAGAAGATCAATGAATGTTAGGGAAGTGAGTGAGGTTTGTAAGGACAGAGTCATTTGGCGCTCGGTTCTCTCTGCCTACCCCGCAAGAGATTTGGCATTATGTCATATATGTCATTACTTAAATTAATATAAATATTATATTGGAGCATTAAATTTTGCAGTTGCGGCACCAATATAACAAAAAGTTAGTCATTAATCATAAGACTAAAATAATGTAATATATAAGCCACCATTATTTATTATATTTGCTACATAATACATTCCTATTTATTAAAAATATTTCATCGTAATTATATTGTCAGTTCTAAACATTTCATAGCTAAAATCTCTATATCTACGGATGTTACTTGTAGGGAGCAATGTCTCAGGTAGTGAACGGGATTATCATGTGAAAACTGCATGTGTAACATCCGAAAACCCATAAATAAGACATTAGCAGATCGTATGGAGTATTTTATTTAATTGTATACTATTGTTATTATATATGAGGCATATTTATGAGCACTTCGATATGTTTACGAGCTGTTATTAGAGTGACGTTTGATTTTTTTTTAACCGGAAATACATAATGATTTTTTTTTTCTGAATTCGAATACCAAATAATAGTAGCTGTTGCATAAAAAATATACTCGTACATGGTCTTACAACTATTTCTGCAAGCATTTAACCTTAATAGTTGACTTTAAAAATGATAAAATTGTAACGTTAGATGACTATATATTTTGATAATAACATTTGGTGCATATAAGTAAAATATCGGTACACCAATTTGTTACATTATGTTTCTAGAAAGATTGCTTTTAGTAATAAGGCCACTTTGCCGCACTTTTCAAATATGAGAGCAAGAGTAATCAAGTAATTCTCAAATAAAAATTAATATCGTAAACAACCTAAGAGAGAAGTGACATTACAGTAGCGAGTCGAAGTATTTGTAATTAAAAAAACCCATTCCATAAACATGGTGTCCTGTAATTACATAGATAACGTCTATTACAATAAAAACACGTGTTAAAAATGTTATCCGTAAATATCAATGGAATATTTTCGGCCCCCCGACACCGGTCAAGTGTCAAAAGCCGTAGAGTGGCCGCTAGATCGAGCGAGATAAGTGCCCCACCTGTGAACACCGGCCCTTACTATAAAATATGTGTATGCAGTACTACAACTTTGTGTAAATAACCGATTGTACATACACGAAAAATATGAATTGTGCAATGTTGCACCACTATCTACACAATCAAAACTAATTTCCACTGGGCATGGTACACTGCGCTGATTAAGAAAGGAGGGACGGAGGAAGAGAGATAGAGTACAGCAATATAAGGCACTTAAATATTTATATAAACTTCTATAAACTGTAACTATTTCAGATTTTTCGCCAAACTTCATAGATAATAGGGAATCATATCACACGGAATACCTTTAGGTTTATTTTTGAATTTTTGGTATGATACCCATCGTAATAAGAGTTTAAAAAGAACTCTGAAGAAGAAATATGGTTTTAGTTACTACACAATACAGCGAATAAATCACATTCATAAGTCTACCAGTCAAACTACCCACACAATTGTAACGAAAGATTGAGTTACTGTTCGATAGTAGATTTGATGAAAATGTTACTAACTAAACTTAACCATTATAACATGTGTAAATAATGTGCAGGTTAGGTATTCGAGTCTGTTCACGTGTAAACTGGTCATCTGATTCCGTTTAACAAATTATTGTATAGTGCTAATTGGACATCTTCATGTTGTGTACGTAATAAAAATTGACACCTGACGAAAATTAACAGTCGTTGCTAAGTAGTCATATGATTATTGTGAAGATTCTATCAAGGTTAGTTTTGTATCACGTTCTTAGCTAAATAGAATATAACTATACGGTTTCCTATGTTATTCCAACCCATCATCCAATTTTCGTGAAATTCTGTACACAACATTGTCTTGTAAATATCTAGAAAATTTTGTAATGAAAATTATATATTAAATGTACGAGTGGTATGCTGAAAAATACATTTAGCAATGAATATGCAATATTTTTAGAACAGAAAATGTTCACCGTATGTACCCATAGCCAAAATATAAATTATTAATTCCAAGCATTTTCTTGTGTTGCTAGTGTTCATAAACTGTGGTAATCACTTCACATCAGGCAACTCAATTGCTTGTTTACATTTTTTATACCAGTATCGTGATAGCTACCTCGCTAAATAAAATCTTTTTAAATGACTTCATTTCTAAATGATGACAATAAATTGAAACGAATATTATTCATGAAACATATCAAATATTGAAAATGTACCATTAAATTATGAATATCGAATAAGCCAATGGTTTTTAAAGTTATATTTGACACAACAATGGCATGCCTACTAAGGCCTAAAGCTAAAAGCTTCGCATAACTTAGTTATTGTATACATTGTACGGCGACATGGAAAGTTAAGAATGTTGTGCAGTCTTTGTTTACTATGGTGTACTAATAGTCAAATATTTTGATATTTTCGCTAATTTCAATATTAAAAGTTACTAGAGTACTATTGAACACGACAAACATTTTTTTTTTCAAAAAGAGTAAGAAGATAAAATGCGAAACTAGTAATTAAATTTTTAATATATATTTAAGTTTCTTCAAACTTCGCACAATTTTCTTACAAAATCTTAGTTTCAAAATTTTTGTTATCGATTATTAGAGTTTACTTTAATTTTATGTTACAGGAACTATTACCGAGATTTGGTCTGTAATAAAAACCTAATCGGTAACCACTATAAAATATAGAATTAGTCTTATGTTGATGTGTGATTATTCAAGTTCTCTAGCATTGTATTTTACTTTAACATGTGTATTAAGAAAGCTAAAAATTAAAAGTATTTCTTTCTCAAGACGGGGAGAAAGATAATTATGAAAAAATACGTGTACTTCATTATCAGATGGCTAATGTGTAACAACATTAAGACGAATGAAAATTATAAATATAATTTGAAACATTAGTTACCAGCTTCTGCCCGCGGTTAAACTGGCGTGGAGTTTTCAATATTAATGTAGGTAACTCAGCTGTTAATTAAATAATTTTCGGGATCAATAATTGTAACGAAATCTTTATGAAATGTTATGCAATAAACGATTACACAAAGAGATAAATTTAGTTTGAACCATGAAATAATTAGATTCGCATTACCAAGATTGAAATGATAAGTTTATTTTTCGAAGTTTTTTTATATAATCAGAACTCTTTAAAACTATATATTTTTCACCCAATCCAAAGCTTATTATTTAATTAATTCTTTTTTTCCATGCATTGGATGACAAACAAGATATATTTAAAGAGAAAAACAAAATAAAAGTACAAAGAGGATTCTAACTGGTATAGTTAGTCACATTTTGTAATCGGTAGAGCTGTGCAGTAAAACAATAACATTACCCTCCTTTTTGATCAGCCGGGTCAAAATCAAATGATGACATCGATACAAGTGCTCGATGTATCGGGGTAGCCATATGATCTTACAATCGATATATCGAGCGTGTGTAAACAGTGGGCCAGTGACTTCCGGCGTCCGACACGGCGCCGGACCGCACTCTGACCCACGTCAACTTGACCACCGCCGTTTGTTGCTGTGATAGCACCAAATATGTTGTGTGAAAATTCTAATATTACATATTTTCTAACAAATTTCAATACGGAAATACAAAAAATATTTCAAAATATATACTTAAATTGATTCATAGGAAAGATGGCCAAGATGTTGAGTTCCTGACTCGTTAACATTGGACGTTGTGCAAATTATCGAGTGTTGTAGTCTAAGTACCTACAAGAGCTCGATAATAAATAAAGTACCTATTTTAAATTTAGTTGCTTATATAAAAATGTTTCCGTCTAATTTGTAATATATAATGAATGTTAGAAGCAGAAATTTAGAATTCATATTATAAAGTTCAATTGTGAGTGTTCGACCTCTTTTATACCTCCTCCGGCGGCATATAAGTGTACTGCTGTGTAATGTTTGTCACATTTACTCACACACACATTGTCACATTAACTCGACTATTTTTGTAGTTATTGGTGAGACAGAATTACATCTTCAGTCGTACTACTTTTAATTAAATATCACTACCTACCTATCCTACCTTTGTCTCTGGACTCGTTTGCCACAGGTCTTATCATATACATTGACTCTAAAGGTTTTATGGTACTATCATTAACTTGAATAATTATTTTCGTTAACGTTTTCCTGGGAAATGAAATCTACGCAATTAGTATTTTGGAACATAGTTTATCTGTTCCCTATTCTAGTTGAATATTAAACACATTTATTAAAATTAATTAACAATCAAAACGGACACTTGAATCGATCGACTATATGAATAGCATTGGTCCGGCACGGCGCCGGACAGTCGGACACGTCCGACCGGACGCGACCCACGTCCGCTGCTTTCAAACTTGTTATAATAAAATAATGCCTACGTAAGCACAGACGGCCGCCGTCAGTTCGAGTGGGAGGTAGACACGCACCTTTATATAGGGAAATTGATTCATTTTGACAGTTTTTTTCGTATTGTTCATATTTATGTTTTGTGGCATAAGAGAATTATCATCATCTTTAAAGACAAAGTTAGCGGCATATGCTCGTGCTGCACCCTGGGAACTAGCAACGGGGCTCTAGCAAACGGAAAGGTGGGGCACAACATTAATTACACCTTACACGTTAAGATCGAGTGAGTAAAAATTCATAGATTAGAGTAACCACTTCAAAGGGTCGGTCGTTTGCTTAGTTACTACCCGTTGAAGTATAAAATATTTTTAAATATTAAGTAGTCATCAAACATGTACCTTTTTATTTCTCAAACCAAGCATTGGTTACACACAACTATGTTTTGTTTGAGCTAACCGAGTAATTTAAATTCAGCCTAACAGGTACCTACAAGTGCAAAACTAGTATAGTTTTTATACAACCTCGGGTTACAGTCACTACAACGCGTCTGGTGTTACCATAACCTATACACGTTACCACCCCCACTGCTAGCGTCTCTGCCCAGGAATTTACTGGTGACGTTACTCAGTCGTGACGTCAATAACCATCCAAGGAATCGAGATTTGGCTGCAGTTTCGTGCAAGGTCGAGGTACTTTCATTCAGCCTCTTCCTAATTATAGACTGATAAGGGCATATCAATATAATAATTATTATAATACTATTTATATAATTAAAATAATATCGAAAGCACTAATGAAAGAGAGATAAGGCTATCTCTCTTTTATTAGTGCTTTCAGGAGTACCACATGTGCACAATTTTTTTCCTAAATTTTGTACTCAATTATTAGTCAAGTAGTTTTGTATTGATTCTTTCGAATGCTAAAACAATCGCACTGCGGATTGAGTGCATTAAGTAATTACGAGTATTTAATTACTGGTGAAGTTAATTTCAGAAGCCGTATTATGCAGCGCGACTTCTAGGGTTTCCACGACCTACCTCATTTACACTTGTCTGCACATTCATGGTAATCGTCAATATTATTACTCGACACATTGTCGAACATAAACAGTTGTATAATTAATACTAAATGGACTAGACCCAAGTTTTGTAACCAAAATTAAAGCATACATGCTAAGTCTCTACTACCGAAAATAGCGGTTGCATAGATAATGTTAAATTATGATCATAGATAAAAGATTTTTATGCTATCATTTATTAGTTGTATTTTATCGTGACTATGGCAGAATCGTGTTCTTAATACAAAAGTATCTTGAAGAAAAGTACTGCACTTTACTCCAACTTACTGAAGAACCATCCTAGTTGGAAATTATACTTTGTCCCGATATGTACTAATGTAGATACGTACATATCTACATTTCATACTACATCTATGAAGAAAAAATAAGAAAGAGTATAAACTAGGAAAAGAGAAGATGAGGTATGAGATAGGAATAGACGAGATAGATTAGATACTGAATTAAAGGTTTGATTAGGTAGACTTACCTCGTTATACTTTCCTCGACATTATATTTGTCTGTCTTCGCTTTTTCATACAAATTTTAGGTAGAAGAGAAATATGTGACAGAAGAGGTATGAAAGGTAGACAAGTATACTATTGAAATATATAATAGGTTGATAAGATTTGCAAGGTAGACATGGTAGATATGGCAGAGAATGTAGAAAAGATATGTTACCGATGACAAAGCGGGCAATTTAATACCAAAGTTGAGAAAAAACGGGTACTATAAATATTGACCATACAAGCAAAAAACCAAAATCTTTAAATAGGATGTTACAGAACTTTATCCCGGGTCAACTAATGGCTACTGTTAGACATCGGCACGTAAAATCGAAGACCGTTGAAGAATACCTTACCAGCTTCATCGATTCTCTCATAGCTAACAATGTAATGATTCCATGTAATTGTGCACATTGTTATCTTCTGTCTTCCTGTATAATATCTGATGTTTATGAGCATTTTTGTCTTGAGATGGAGTAACAGAAGAGGACACAGCACCGAAAACCATTAATCTTCACCTGTACACATATGTACTGGAAATATTAAGTACTTCAGTATCAGAAACGTTACATTTAATATGCAAAAAAAAATCTCGTATGTCTCCCGTACTTGCATCCTAGCTCTCGCTGAAGGAATAGGATGCTGAGAGGCGGCTAAGGAAGGCAATATCTGTTAAAAGTAAACTATTTAATTTTTTAAGCTTACATTTAACCGCTTTATTGATAAATTGTATTTATTTGGAGCATTTGTAATCCCTGTTCAGTAATATGTACTCGACGTACACTCTACTGCATAATCTATTTATTGTAGGTTCGGGACTTACCGCGATTTGCTTTTATAATGTCGTTGCAGATGCGATGGTCACGGGATGAGTCATCCCATCATCATCATCGCCGAAATATCGGGGAAATATAAAAACAAATCGCAGTAAACCCCGAACCAACAATAATAGTGTAAACAACAAGTTTAAAATTATATAATCTATTTACCAAATTTCATTGATATTAATTTCGGTGGGAGTAACTTCTCTAAGTTGAAACGTATATTCCGAAAATTGATTTTAGCCAATAAAACAATTTGGAATTTGGACAGCCCTATGCAACATTCGCAGCTAATCCATGCATTGCATTTTGCACGAAATTTTGTAGCAGTATTTAATTAGGTTCTATGAAAAAGCACCGCAGTCGAACAACTTTCGGTCATTAACATTGCCTAAATAATTAAGACGGAGAAATACTTTACCGCATTTTAAGGGTTGTTGTTTTAACGCTAATATGGCTTAACTGGTTTATTTGAACGAGTTTTTAAGCTACCATAAATATTGCAACATTAGTGTGGAATATGAGAAGAAAATTAGGAAAACATTCTAGTTAGTCTTCCTGTTAATAGGATGGCGAAAGCCGAATTTTGTCTCTAAACATGCGCTGGTTTTAGTAATATGAAATGTAATGAAAATATTAATATAATTTAATATCATGTTAAAAGAAAAGGTATGAAAGTGAATGTTATTAATACGAAAGTGTTGGTGATTGAAAGAAATGAATCTGTTACAGAGTGTGAGATAATGATCGGAGATGAAAAAGTGGAACAAGTGAATGAATTTGTGTATCTAGGCTCCATGGTTACAAGAGATGGGAACTATGAGGGAGATATTGAAAGAAGAGTGAAAGCAGGAAATCGTATCAATGGTGTGTCATACTCGGTTTTAACGAGCGAAATGATATAGAGCAAAGATGGTCTTGCAATTATTCAGGGTCTATTACGCCAACGTTGATATACGGTAGTGAATCATGGGTATAGCAGAAGAAGCATGTATGTGATGTAGCCTTTGTTCGGCGTTGTTGGAGCCATGGACGAAGAAAAAGCACAAACTGTCCTCTGTAATTAAAGTACAAAATCAGTCCTATAAAAAAACTACATCAATATGGCAAATAAACTCATCACTGTTACGCACTTAGTGAAAACTTTATTACCATCTTTCATAAAAAAAGCGAAAAGCGAGAATTAAATACTCAGAAGAGATTGGAGCCCTCCCCTGGAGTCTGTCTCGAGTAATGAGCACCAGCTCGAAGCTCGCATCACTGCTATTAAAAGCTTTACGCCCAGTGAGAGAGAGAAGAAGCATGAAACTAGGGTCAACGCTGTTGAAATAAAAGCGCTAAGGAGTATGCGTGGAGTTAGAATAATTCATAGAGTAAGAAATAGCACGAAGCGAGAACAATGTGAAATGAAGTGACAAAAATTTAAAAGGGTATACTGATATAGATCGGACATTTGGCAAGAATGAATGACAATTACGTTCGAAGAAACGACTGAACGTTAAGTTACCGAACGTTATTACGAAAGAAGAACGAACGTTACGAAAGAAGTATATCGAGCAAGAGTGAATGGAGATATCGGCAGGAGCCGTCCTTTGCAGAAGAATCCCTTGCGGATTTAGGCTGACCTATCTATCTAGACGCACACATATGTATCAAATAGCTAATGTGTGGAAAAAGGGCCAAATTAAAAGCACCGGAACTGAAGTCTTCCTACCCCAATGGGAGATAGGCGTGATGGTATGTATGTATGTTACATAAAACGAGCTCCGCCTGCCTTGCTGTACAAGAAGTTCGCGAATTGCGACTCACACCTCAGAAGCTTACCGGTAACCACATTTAGCTTCAGGTGCACATCAATACTCCAAGTGGTTATTACGAGTATTTGACTGCGGTTTTCTGTAGAGTGAAGGTATTACCACACTTGGGCTGCTTTGATATGCCCTATCTCTCATTTACTTCAGCCTCTTTAGCTTGCGGATTGCCACGTGCAGGTAAGATTAATTTTAACTCTAAATATGATTATAAGCCACATATACCCCAAAACGTTTCCTGTTACCCATTTCTAGGCAAGCTGTGTGGGTTGTCATTTAGAAAACGGAGCTCCGGTGGAAAACAAGGTAGCCTTACGCCAGAGTATCTTTTCGTAATCGCAATAATTTTGAACTACTGGGAAAGTACAAATCATAATTCTCTGGAGGGCTCTTGTGTTTTGCCGGTGAATGAAGGGGGTTTCTGGAGGTACTAGATGAGTTGATGCGTATACTATGCATACTAATAAGAGGCCAATAGTCTTGTGTTGCAAGCGATAGCTGTGACGATTACCATAGCAGTTACCATTTATATCAGTGAGTACTTGTTTGTTACCCTAATATATACCATATTGACCAGAATATCTCTGAATAAGTACAACATTTCTCTTAAATTCTGTGAAAAACTGCGGGAGTCCAGAAGCATTCGACATGTAGACAAAAGATTTTCTAAATCTTTTATTGCCAACATTGGTGCGGAGAGAGTACCGCTTTCCTTTTTATCTAATCTCAAACTATTTTTTACAAGAATTTACCTGAAAATTTTGTATTAAAAACTAAAATTAATTTTCACACTTGAAATGAATGTGCAAGAAATTTTAGTGAAGTCCATACCTACGTCTATATCTGCATATTTCACTCGTATACATGTAGTTCCACGCACGAGTTTATAATATTATAATTTACTTACCGCATTGTGGTATGATGGTAACGGCATGCCATATAATTTCCTAGTCATTTCAGTACGCAAATCGATTTGACGCGTGTTGATCTTCCGTCTTCTAGAGGATGAATCAATAATTTACATGTGTATTTATGTTGATTTTAGTGAATGGAGTTCGCTATGGTGTTATAAGAAAGAGAGTTGATCTGAAATATACTATCGGCGTTAACATGAGACAGATACGGATATGTAGAAAAATGTGGGAGGAAAGAATGACGAAACTGATACACAACTCAAAAGTGGAAGGATCCAAGGAAGGTCAATTCATATATCGCGTATCGTCGAGAAAGGTCAATTCATATATCGCGTATCGTCGAGGAAGGTCAATTCATATATCGCGTGTCGTTGAGGAAGGCCAATTCATATATCGCGTGTCGTCGAGGAAGGCCAATTCATATATCGCGTATCGTCGAGGAAGGCCAATTCATATACCGCGACCAAATTGAACGACTTAAATTAGAAGTAAATATCAAGAGCTTAAGAAATCAACGAGCGTAATATGAAAAAAGTTACGAATGTTAAAGAAGCGACTAAGGCGTGTATGGATTGATGTGGTACTAAATTCTTTCTACTTACACTGTGAGGGGCGTTTGTCGTGAAGTGGATAATAATAATATAATTAATCTATCTATTTATATAGATAGATGAATTATATTTGACGAGCTCGATGGCTGAGTGGTGGAACGCGCTGTTACGCTACTTTGACACCAACGCTCGTGGGTTCGATTCCCACACAGTACAAACATTTGTGTGCATGAACATGTCTGTTTGTATTGATCTGGGTATTTTCTATGTATAATAAGTATGTATTTACAAAAAAATATATATTTACGTATGTTTATCAGTTGTCTAGTACCCATAACACAAGCTTTGCTTACTTTGGGGCTAGGTGGCGCTGTGTAATTTGTCCGAGAATATTTATTTATTATTTATTTCTATTATTATTATCCAAATCGTATTTACATTTAACCAAGTTTAAAAAAGGAATATTTCTTTATTTTTATTACGTTCATCGATATCTCGGCGGGGAGAGCTGACGTTTTGAATAGTTAAAATTATATTCTACTACAGTATATCTAAAGTTGATGCTAAATTTGGCGGTGTTGACGATTAGTACCTACTTAAATAGTTACTATAACACCTTTACTATCAGTTTTTCTCCATATTTATTTGTCATTTGTTTTGTTTATGATCCCATATTAATTATTCTTTCATGAGTATACTTTTGCGTGTGTAGATGAGATGAGTAGATGAGATAATCTTATCTACTCACACAGAAATATACAAATTTTGGTTAAAACTTGAAATAAGGAGTTTTCAAGTGACATATAGTTTAGAGAGTTAACTAATACGCCACCATGGTGGTATCAATGTATGCCGTTATGCATGCCGCTCTAGCAGATGACTCCGGAATGAATGCATTGTTTCTCCAAGGAGTTCGGTTAGGTCAACTGTAAAATGTATACTGCTGGTAAGTTGTGTAAATTGCCATACAACATTTATTTATAGTTCGTTTTAGTTTGTTCGAGTATATACATGCATTGTGGTAATATACCACAATATATTTGAAGCTAACTTGTTTATTCTGTTGAACTAACTGTTCGATAGATCTAATTCAGTAGTAGTACGCCCTATTTAGTGTTATATAGTAGTATCAAACAAATTAAATTTAGCCCATCCTACTACAGTATCGCATATAAAACAGTTATCCCGCTGTATAGTTACAGAGATCTAACCATACGAAGAAAATATATATTTTTTTAATAATTACAAATATATCAACCCTCATCTCAGTCATTTCCACGTTGACGTAAGGATCTCCCGTTTATAAATAGGCTTTAGAGTAAGAGGTTTTTTTATACAACGTTGGGAGACATACAACTATGCGGCCCAGCTGATGTAAAGTGGTTACCGTGGCCTATGAACGTTTGCAATACATTAAGCATCGGTCGCGCGATGCCACCTTTGCTGCTAATACAGCAACACCTCAGGAGCTTACTTATAACCCCACTCTTTCACAGGACGACAACAACCCTTCAGTGAATTGAGCTGAGTTGTGAATAATGGAGTTATATTTGGCTGCGGTTATCTGTAAGGTGGAGGTGCTTCTCCAGATAGGCTTCTTTGATGCACCCAGACCAAGACAAAAATAGACACCTTTAAACGTTTACTCTGTTTGGGAATCAAACCTACAGAGACTACTAATACAGAAGTTAATGAGAACTTCTGTATTAGCAGAACTCACATTTGGAAGACTAAATTTGATGCATTTGTTTTTAATAATTGGTTGGTTGGGAATTATACATTAGAATTTGTTAATAACAATGTTTTTTGGAATTACAGTAGACTCCAAATTACAATGGGGCTCCCACATAAATAAACTAGCCGGTAAGATCAGCTCTGCTGCATTTAGGAGAATCAGGCAATTGACGGATGTGGCTACTGCGCGCTTAGTCTATTTCAGCTACTTTCACAGCATTATGTCGTATGGTATACTATTGTGGGGAACGGCGGCTGACATTGAGACAATTTTTATCTTACAAAGAAGAGCCATTCGCTCTATTTATAACATGGGCTCCAGAGAATCCCTCAGGGAACTGTTCAAAGAAATAAATATCTTCACTGTTATTTCTCAATATATTTATGAAAACATAATGTATGCCCCTAAAAAATTAAAGTCGTTTTAAAATTTCTGTGAAAAACTGAGAAGTAGAAATAAGTTGTGTATGCCGGTACATCGGCTTGCTAGGACTGATAGATATTTTCTTGTAAATTGTATTCGATTTTATAATAAATTGCCTGAAACAGTTCTGTCCTTTCCTGACAATATATTCAAAAAACACATTAAAAATACTATCTGTAGAAGGGCTTATTATAGAATTGATGAATATTTAACTGACAAAGATATCTGGAAATACTTCTGCACAGACTATCTGTCTTTAATAATTTTTAATTTTACCATTTGATATCATTATTGTACCAATATGCTTATGTACTTATTTTTTTTGTAATATCTAATTGACAATTTTAAAAGAGTTCTATATTGGCAAGTTTCTTTCGGAACTTCTTCTTCGCCAATGGTCATTTCCGAAATGCTAGTAGATTAAAAAAAAAGGAAAAAAGTAAAATAAGATAATTAAAAAGATAAAATAAGATAATATAAAAAAGAAATTTAAGACGTGTCTAAGTGCCAGCGAGGGCCCAATGACAAATAAAGAATTTTTATCTTTATCTTTTTATGATGTTATATGGTTATATGTATAAGGTAGTTAGAATAAATTACTTGATACCGATGCTGTGTTTATAAAAATAAATTCCTCAATACCGAAGGAAAGGGGAAGTCACCCAGTCTACGCAAAGCTCTGGCTCTTAATTTTATGCAGCATAACATAGGATAATACGCATAAAATCGTCCGAGCTTACCTGTGAAATATTATACCAACTTTGTTAGCACGAGCCTCACATTTTATGTCGAAATGTAGCAGTCACTTTATGATGTTATAACATTTGTTGAATGTTAGAAACTATTTCGCCTTATCAAATTTTTGACATGTATAGCAATGCAGTTTATTATAATTTCACTCATAAATAACAGTTATTATAATAACGTTCACGTTGATTTTTTCTTTCTATCTACCTATCTATAACTGCACGCCAAATTCGTTGCGGACTAGGCATAGAGAACCGAGCACTACATGACTCCGTCTTTAGACACTTCAGTGACTTTTTTAATATTCATAGCTCTTCCCATGCTCCCACGCTCTTTTCATTGATCGCGCATTTAATAATTTGTGATTTTTCATTAGAATTTATTAAATTTTACATTGCATCATCAGTAAAGAATTCGTGTTTTTGAATAATAGATGATTGACTTTATTTCTATCAAATTAGTAAAGTGTACGTCAGTTTTTCTAAGCGACCACAATACCAGGAATATACATAGGTATATATTTGGAGGTTCAACTTGTAGGAAATCTTTTTTTGGGGACGGGGACAAAAGATTTCCTACAAGTTGAACCAGTTACTAGTTCAAAAATCTTTTCTTAGTACATACCTAGAGCACAAAAGTAAATTGAGACAATCAATTTCATGTCCATAGGTTCAGCAGTTTAGTCTATGCCTTGTGTGCTTGTCGGTAAGAAGCATTGAAATCAAAATGGGTATTGTGTGGTTTCGGAGAGGTTTCTTCTCCAAAGTAGAAGTTGTGTCATGAACTTCCTACCGAGTATCCTTAAGATTCCTTGCATCATGAAGATCTTCAAGAAAGGCGTGATGAGAGTTTTATATCGTCGAAATAACGCGGGTAATGCTCACTTGTTAAGAGGTATAAAAATGACATTCACGGCACTGATTTGTATGTAGGTGATAAGATAAAGAAGGCGAGAAGACTTGAAGATTGGACATTATAGAAAACATTGTACCAGAAAGTGACTGCAACAACATGCAAAGCGTACGATCTTATTTCTTGCAACATTAAGAGACATTTACCTCATATATCGGAGTGTTCCGGAGTATTCGATTTCGGTATGCAAATAAGGAAGACAGTGGTAGCACGCGTCTTTTTTGAACTATTTAAATGTATGCAAAGCACTTAGTACCTGGAAAAAAATAATGGCGCAAAAGAAATATGTAATTGTCTGATTCTTATGGTAATGTATGTGGGAACGATCTAGATGGATTATATGTCATGACACGGGGCTTGCGCGATGACACGTGCCTCCGTTTATATGGGTGTTTACTGCTTTGTATGGAGCCTATAGATTTTAAAATATTTGCAGAAATTAATTTAGATACCGCATTTTGGTACTAAAATAAAATCTACTTAACTTCTGACACAATATCAGCCAACAAACGCTGTACTTGTTACTGAATTGTTAATTATAATGAAGTGTAAAACTATTTTACAGTCAGCAGTTCTATAGCATGTTCTACATCTCATCATTGTACAAGTAAGAACAAAAGCCATTCAGAAAGATGCGTGGCGAGCGACGTCAGGAAACGTTGACGTGTGTTGTGGCAATGTTTTCAACGTCGCTTCGCCACAATTAGGTTTTCACTGAGTAGGGTGTAGTTTGCTGGTGCTACAATGACCACCCATTGTCTACGCGCGAATGCACTCAAAACTTCGGTTTTGAAATTGTTGCGCGGTGAAGTAATGATATTTGTTGCAAAATAACAAGTACCTACGTATTTTTAGCGTTTGTTAATAAATTTCCAATTACGAGTAATATTTCTGTTTCCAAATATTATGTAAATTAGAATTATAGCATTCAAGAACCATTATTTAAAATCGCAATATCTATTGTTGGACTAAATTACGAGCACCGTAACGGATTCGATCGAGTGATTCTAAACATTGCCGATTTGAATATTTTTTCAATCAATAACTTATGTATGCAAATTCGACAAAAGACATTATGCGTGCGACAATGACTCGACCGTTGGCGCAGCAATTTAAATTTTCATCAAAGGTGCACCAGAAATAATAATCGATCGAACGCTATTGTTGCGAATGATACAGAGCTAGACCCCTCAACTATCGAGAGGTTGAGAGATTCCCAAAATTAACCAATGATAGGTCTAAATTTAATTTTACGATCTGATACCTGCCTCTATCTGACAAAAGTTCCTTAATCAAATTATACAGCCGGGCCACTATTGTTGGCAACATGCATAAATTTGAGGCACGTCATTGTAGATACATCGAAGGGTAACAGAATCTAACGACAATGTGGAGATGTATTGGGATGCTCACTGAAGGTAAGTTCGTGTGGGAAGAAGGGTTAGGCCGGTGATACTTATCAAATGATTGTTACGAATTACTACATCTGGAGATTAGTAGCTGACGAACGTGATTGGGATCCTGTCTAATCATAAATATTCTGTTAGAAACTTTTTAGGGACATTTCAAAAACAACGTACTAGTTTACCTTGAAATTGTAAGACCTCGTTATATTCTCGAAACTCTATCGTCAAAGCGACAGTAATACCAATCAAACTTGTAACAAATCCCACCCTTGGTGGAAACAACGCGAATATCGCATTACAAAAAGTTCGTTATGAAAAGAAAACCGTTACTATTATCAAAGGGTATGACAGCGCGCAAGAGGGCGATCCAATTTTAGTGGATTTCTTAGAGTAGTAATGATATGGAGCACGGGCGTTGCATACTTTAGCAAGAGAAAAGATATTTCGGAGACGTTGGGAACATTGATATGTAGATGAGATAGCACAGGTAGGGAAGGGTGTTATTGAAATTAGAGATACATATACGAAATTCGAGAATAGCGAAGTATTACCGATCGGCTTCAGTCTCGCGTCGGGTCGGGGACAGGTGGCTCTTTTGATATCAACGTACATATGTTACGGATGTTATGTATCTTACTCAACTGTATCGTATATTGGCGTAGAAGGTAGCATCATTTACGTGTATTACGTGACAGCACTGCAGTAGTTAGAATCAAGTTTTTGAATACGCGTCATTTTCCGCGTGAATCCGACATTTGTCTATTCTTTATTAATATTATTTTTATGTTTTACGATATTTGGCACACCCACGGTTTCTCAGAGAGAAGATTAGTTGACATTTATAAATACGTTATGACACGATCAAAACATGTAAATCTTAGAGGCGAATCAGCATGAGAAAGAGCATAAACACGTCACGAGCTATTAGCTACTTTGCATATGAAGAGTCCACGCGCGAATTAACATACCCACCTCTCGGTCCAAAATCTACATCTATTCTGCTTTTTATATTCTTTACATTAGAGGCTTCCCGAGGCACAAGTCTCGCCTTAAGCCCGCACGTGTTAAGTAAGGTAAACCCAATTTGCATAAAGTCCAGCACGAGCTAATATTTTGCATAAAAAGATAACACTAAGAAAGTGTGGTTAACGTTCAAGCGACGGACAGTAGATCCTGTGGGGTGAATATTTTTTAAATAAAATTTGCTTTCGTATTTTTCCCCAAGCAACCTTACAATGAATCGAATAAGACATTTGTGAATCCAACGTGTGCGGGATATAAATCATAATAATAAAATATAATTATTGAACAGTGATAAAGGACCGGCCTACCAACTGGTCCTCGGTTCAAATTCAGGCTTGTACCTCTAAATATGTGTTTTCGGGTTTATACATATTTGTAATAATCACCTACTCGGCGTTAACGGAAAACATCGTAAGGAATCCTGTACCTCCAAGAAATCATATTTGGAAAGACGTGTGACCTAACCTAAGAAAGAGCTGGTTTTCCCTCGGGGTTGTGGCAATCGCTTCATGTAAAAATCAGTATCTGTACCAACAAACAAAAGTTCTTAGACTTATAATCTAAGAGAGGTAGGGCGCATCAAAGCAGCCCATCTGGGGAAATACCTCCACCTCACAGAAAACCATAGCCAAATAACAACTCTCAGGAGGGTTGTTGTGTTCCTGCGTGTGAGTGAGGATTCCAGTAGTTCTAAGGAGTTGCTGTGTTAGCAGCAGAGGTGACATCGCGCGAGTGATACGTAAAGTATTACAAACGTTCATAGGCTATGGTAACCGCTTTACACCAGATGGGCCGTATGTTTGTATGCCTCCCAACGTTGTATAAAAAAATCTAATATATTAGGAAACGAGACAACGCTAATAAGATGAAGATTAAAGGATAATTAATATTATTCTACACATAAAGTATGTTTTATTTAAATAAAACATCAATTAACAAAATTGGATCCATAAATATTTATGCATTTGTAAAAAACTAAAAGTTCAAAGAAGGTAATTTGGCATGAATTCGGAAATGCAAATCAAACTTTCGTGAGAATAAATGCTAACTCCTAGCCATCGCATCGCCTGATACGTCAACACACGAACGATTTAAGAACATGCAATTAAAAAAAATATATTTATTACCTACGTCCCTGTTGAACCGAGTCGTTCCATATTTGAGCAAAAGAGAGCAAAATTTTGTTAAAAACCGTTGCAATTTATCAGTGTTCCTTATCGGTACAGTCGATAATAAAAATTTCTCCACTTTTTTTTCTCGTTTTCGGGTAATATTAAACACGCAAAGCTTCGTGGACTAGCGTTTGTGGAAGTCAGAAGACGGTATACATTTTATTATTTACATTGACAGAATGAAACAACATTGCGAAAAAAAACTATATTAATTGCTAAAACTTCCACCGCTTACACAGTTTTATTCCTTGTGTTTTCTTCACTGTAATATTATTTGCATAGTTGCAAGTTTACATACTGTGTTCTGTAGTTTTGTTTACAGAAATTAGTTTTGTTTCATTCAACGTTTCTACTGCCATTAGACTTTGTGAAAACATGTTATTAGAAAACTAGTTCACTTTAGAATAGCTATTTATTTAAAGAGCTAGGGAGGTAGAAGAGGCTATGGAAATTTTGCTTATTTTATGAAACTTAAATAATTAACTAACTCTTCGTAGTTCATAAATTTCTGCTTTAAATACATATAAGTACATTCTGACGAATTTATAAATTGGCTTTAACATACAAATGTATCGAAATTCTTTTGTGCAAAATTTAGAGCCACCCACTTGACAAAACAAGTTTTTGAGGTTTTCCAAATAAACTGCTTGTATCAAATGAAGTCATTTATCAAACTTAGAGCTACGAAAACATATTAGAATAAAGTAGGCGTGAGCGCCATTTGGCTCGATTCGAGGAGAGCCCAAACGACTTCCGATGAGCGAATGCTTGGAATGCTTTCCTTATTTGGGGAAATTGCACTTTTGATTACTCTATTTTTGTTTGAGTTTGCGGTTCAAGTTTATTGTGCTATCGTTTCGATCATCTTCCAATGTTATTTTCCTAATTTTTATGTAGTCGTTAGATATATTTCGATTAATACGATTATGTTAATTCATAGATTTAAGGTATTAAAATTATAAAACATTGTAAATGTTTTAAAACCTGTTTCACTATATAAACACAGAGTGAGTATATGCGCAACACTAGCTAATTACTTACTGCTAGATCAGTTGGTTGGTATTGAATGATTAAAAAAAATATGAATAACATTTCTATGAAAAATGCTACACACAAATCAGATTTCACGGTGACAGCTTCAACTATTTCTGCGTTTATTGATCTCAGATGTAATATAATAATCATTATAAATAGTTTTATTACTACTACTCTACTACTTCTAATAATTAATTTTGAATCTAGATCTATATGGAATGTTATGTAGTTACACTTTGGAAAAATGTGAAAGGAAATTACTTCTCCATACAACTTGTTCTCGCTATAACTTTTATATGAGGAACCCAATTGTGTTTATATTTTCGTATTCATTGACAGTCCCGTGATAAAGTTGTTCATATCAATGAGAATCTTTTTCATTAATTTTAACCATAATTTCTAGGATATAGAGTGCTAAATAAGAGTTATAGTGACAGACTGTAGTATATTTTCCATTATTTAAACTACTTAGAGGAATTATTTCTAGAAATATTTTTCAAAGCCATACGATGTCTATCGGTTAATTAGTCTTGAATATTTTTTACCAATGCAAATGTTACAGTATATGCAAAAGTGACTTGCAAAGTGACTTATAAGAAGCTTAAAGAGTTATCTTTTATTTTTTATGGATATCACTTAGTTACAATTCCTGTTATTGAAGACGCAGTAAAAGTTTCTCAATAAGAGTCTCAAACCTTGAAGGATATAGTTGATTGTAATGACTCCTTCATGACCTACATCGTAGTTCAATACATGAAAGCAAAATAAGTGATTATTAGTCAAAGTAAAACGGTCAATCACGGAATGGGTTAACTATATTTAACTATAAGGTGAAGGCACAGTTTAAAGGAATAATTGATGAGAGGCCAATTAACGACTACTATAGTGGGCATACAAATGGACAGGGCGGAATATTCCGATGTTTATGGCATATCCAACTATGCTACTCGAGCGAGAATTAATCAAATCAACTAACCCCTACCACCACTTTTCGATATAATTAACGAATGTATGTATGCGTGCTTGGACAATACGTGGTCTGCTTGTGTGTGATAATGAACGATTATAGGAGACCTAGTTTACTTACCAATAGTACTATCGTGAATTTCCTTTTACCAATTTGAACCTTTCACCGTCTTGTTAAGGTTGCTTATCTGTTTTTATGAATGGTAAGTAATGCGTTATGGTTTTGTATTTTTGTAGTGTGAGTCTTTTCTTAGTGTGGGTTGATGAGTCACATTTTTTTTTGTTTCGTGGGTAAGGCGCGAGGGTGCCCGCGTGGGGTGGCATCGTACCCCTTGCTCGCAACCCCATCTTATTAATCAGTGAAGTACCGGCCGTCTCTTCACATGTCTGTTTGCAAGGCGTTACTTCTTATTAGAAATTAAAAATACAGTCTTATAATTCCTTTTTGTATTTTATTCGACTAATTACATACGGATTCGTAACTTCACTCACGTTCAGACATATAACAGTTAATTTTAATTTAATAAAAGGTAAAAAAAAAATGCGAAACTGAAGCTTCAGGATGTTTAGTAAGAAAAGGTTATGTTGTAATATCAGCAACACAAGCTATTCAAATGGAATAAAGTAATGCAAAGCAGTGGTACTGCAGTTTTACAGGAATTAACAGATCATGATTGTAAACAAATAAAAGACGTTGAATTAAGGTACGTTCATACACCTGTTTTTTTCTCAATACTATCCTCACTATCCAGGCGTATAAAAGTTTTACGCGCGAATTCGTACTTATACTGCAAAAACATCTCGCGCTATTTGAAAACGTATAATACAAGTCATATATTCTATTCAAGAGGTAATAATATCGAATGTTAAATGGTCCCTTCAACGCTGTTATAAATATTATTTATTTAGCTTCTGCTCTATTTACAAAACAAATATTAAAGTACCGAAATACTTCTAGTGCTTACTTTGTATTCAAAAAAGAACAACGCTGCGTATGTAATACCTTAATATTGGTATATAGTGTGCAACACACTCAATATTTCGTTTACCTTCCTACTTTTTGTAACATCTTGGGCTAAATAGCGTGCCGTACCGAAATCGATAAAAATTTGTCCTCCGCAACTATTGTCTAACTTTAATAACTATTTGTCGATTGGTACACAAAATTACAAGATTATAATCGTATAAGATGAAGTTCTTGATAGCCACTTCCGGGTCAAATTTAATTACGAACTAACTACGAAACTTAGGAACTATTTAATTACGTCTCGTAATACACATGAAAGGTTTGCATATAATTTATGATATAAATACAACTGATCATTTATTTCTTTCATAGTATCTAATCCATAACTTATCTCTTTCTAAAATTACAATTGCTGTACAAGTTTCTCACATAAATCGGAGGTAATCATTACAAGTTTATTTAAACAAGACGACAGACAGAAGAAAAGAGTGTCTGGTCAAAATAGAAAAAAAGAGAAATTGTACAATTTCATGCGGAAAATTGCAAAAGGAAGTTGGCATCGGTTATGGGATAGTTTACATAGTTTTATGGATGGTATTTTTCTTTTAGGAATGTTAGTGACCCATGATAGACTTTAGCCAACAATGTGAGGTCTCTGTACGCCGCTTAATTGCAAACGGCAATGGGGTCAATGATTTTTGGGGGGTTTAATAACATACGCCTTTAGAATCAAGTCAAGTACATGAGCAGGCCAAGCAAGCTCTGGTTAAAAGTGCGGCACAGAGATATTTAGTGTCGATTTAGTATTGTGCAGCCCGGCTGCGGAGCAATATTAACATACAGTCGTCAAATAACATTCAAATCGAGCGCCATAAGACGCATTCATAAAAACAATACAATTCGCAGGCTTCTTTAACATTCATAGCACTTTTCATGCGCGATGTCTGGTTACTGGCGGTACTAACATCAACTTACATAAAACAAGACTAATTTGGTCGTGGTAGGTAAGTCTGGACTTTTCTCGGCTCCTACATCCTTCCACTTTCGCATTGACTTTTGCATTCTTCCTAGATGCCCAGACCAACAACAACTGCCTGGATTGTTATGTTCCAGCGAGTAAAGCATCAGATAGTGCCTCAGGAGGTGCTGCGTTACCAGCGGTGGTAGAAATGGAGATAGTTTTTGCAATTACCTTTAGTATACGTTTACCTTATAGTAGTTGCAATTACAGTATCTACGTATATGCTGTATCAGGTGGTTTGAAAAAGAATATATTTCTACTAAAGTGATATATAATACTACTGAATAAGAATACAGTTCGTAAACTAACATTTATCTATATGATATATCCCAATTTACTATGTATACAAAATATATAATACATCACTCTCCTAACATCTAAAATAAGTCTTTTTTTATACTACGCCGGGATAAATACAAGCATACGTTCCACCGGATGTAAAGCGGTTACCGTAGCTTATGAACGCTTACAATACATTAAATATTACTCGCGAGATGCCACCCAGAGGTGGCAGCAGACTGCCAACACAGCAACTCCTTAGGAGCTTACTGGTGACCGCACTCATGCACGCATGGACACAACAACCAGCCAGGGAATTGTTATTTGGCGGCGGTTTTCTGTGAGGTAGAGGTACTACCCCAGACGCTACTACTTTGATGCGCCCTACCTCTCTAAGAAGAAAGTGCTAAAAAGTTTTTTTTTGTTTCGGTCTGTGGTAGCGATGGCAATGAACTCTATGGTGGCAAACAGGGCCGCTATTGAATTGAATCGATTAGCATTCTATTTATGCTTGCAATAACATATGCATCGTTAAGCTGGTGAGTGGTTGCTGCGTATGCAGCAAAGGTAGCATTGCACAGGCCATGATTAGTGATTTATAGGCTGCGGTAATTACTAACAAACTCTTCACATCAGGGGGATGCTATATTGCCCAAGTAGACATATCATGAATGCCTTCAGCTATATAAACCTTGACTTTATGCCTTACATCAGAATATATTCATGAGTATATTGCCGTTTTACATACCTGATTTTACTGGTTCATAAACACATACTCATCCCAGTACTGGAATTCGAACCTCTTTTTTTATACTATGTCGGGAGGCATACAAACATACGGCCCACCTGATGTAAACGATATATTAAATATCTCTCGCGCGATGCCTTCTCTGCTGCTTACACAGCAACTCCTTGGGAGCTTACTGGCGACTTCACTCACACGTAGGAACACAATAACCCTCTAGGCAGGCACTTCGAGCTCGGTGGCGCAGTGGTGAAACGCGTTGTTACGCTACTTTGACACCAACGCTCGTGGGTTCGATTCCCACACAGTACAAACATTTGTGTGCATGAACATGTCTGTTTGTATTGGTCTGGGTATTTTCTATGTATAATAAGTATGTATTTACAAAAAAAAAAAAGTATTTACGTATGTTTATCAGTTGTCTAGTACCCATAACACAAGCTTCGCTTACTTTGGGGCTAGATGGCGCTGTGTAATTTGTCCGACAATATTTATTATTATTTATTTATTACTTCCCCAGACGCGCTGCTTTGATGCGCCCTACCTCACTTAAAAATCCAGACCAAAACCAACAGACATGTTCATGCACACAAACGATTGTCTTGAGTGCCCACGAACCCACGAGCGTCGGTATCAAAGTCGCGTCATTCACGACTGAGCCACCGATCTCGTCAATTACATCAGAATGTATATTCATAATATATTGCCGTTTTATATACCTGATTTTACTAGTTCATATAGGTACACACTCTCATCCCAGTACTGGAATTCGAATCTCTCTTCTAAAGACGAGAGACTGCTCATGGCTGAGACCGATGGATTACATTGTCCTCTCTCGGAGGAGATTGAGATATATAAACTCGCATTCACAGATAGAAATTAATCAACATACATATTCGATTCGTAAAGGCAACTATCAAATTCCTCCTGTATGATATAAAAATAAAAATGGCGCAACTAAAGTACACTGTATAACGTCTATGAATAGAAATTAGATAGCTGCAATCGTATAAATTTAATTTCAATAAATGTTTCAATCCCCGAAACTTGGCTTGAAACGAATAATTACGGAAAATTATAACCGTCGCCCGATCGCCATTAGCGTGACACCGAGGTGTCTGTTAGTCAGTTAGTCCCTATAATTAAAGGCGCAAGTATCGACTAAACAATCAATAGCCTGATCTATAGAAAAGAACACAAAAGCTTGGGTAGATAACAATCTACACCCTGTCTTACACCCCCAACCCCCTCTCATTAATAATATCGACCCTATTCACTAATTATGTGTGTTGCGAATGCATACACGCGATTATTAGTGTATCGATGTATGCGTGGAACGCACACATGTGCATCCTTAATGGGTAGTGATGCCCGCATTAAAAGTATTAAAGTAAAAAATAAATCGATAATCGAAGTTATAGGGGCGATATAGTTATTTTCTTTGTTTCGTGATTGGATAGATCGCGTGCCTTTCGGCTGTTGTGATTGCTGAAATGTTAATCGGTGTCAGAGTTCAGGAGATTTTATTAAGGGAGACTCAAATTTCTACGAATCGAAGTCATGTATTGGTTGAGAATGGTCGTTTATTCGAAAAATACCGTGATGATTTTTGTGTGGTCGAATATTTTAGTTATATATAGTTAGCTATTTCATCTTTCTACGAATTTAAAGTCCACTTTTCTTTACTTTGAAGAGAATTACGACTCAGAGTTGTCAGATAAAGAAAAAGTTTAAATTAAAGCATGTTTACTTACTTAGGTAATATGATGGTGTACTCTACAGTAGATAAGTTAAAAATCTATACAAAAATAAAGTTAAAGTGTCCGATTGTAATGTTAAAAAATAACTTCGTTTTCTAAATACATATAAATATAAACGCGGCACTTATACCAAAAGAATACTGTTTAAATTTTTGACTGCCTGTTTGTTTCGGTTAACCTCCAACACTCACGGCAGATAGCAAATGCCATAAGGAGTAACTTAGACTATATTTTAGAAATAGAATTAGATAAAAAAATAAAACCCATGAAATTGTAAAACTAATTCCAATTCCACGCGGACGAAGTCTCGTGGTTCCGCTAGCAATATATAAAAGTTAGGCACGTTGCTTTACCTAAATACTATTTATTATTATTGCTTTACCTAAAACTTTAAAGCCAAAACGAAAACGAACCACCCCGTCCATTACCAAACGACCGATATTTAATAAGGCTCAGACTACACTCAGGAAGTACACTCTGCCTTGACAAGATTGTAGTGAAGTAACAATTACCTGACGTTTGTTGCGTCCTTACGAGTTAATGAGATCACCAGAAATTATCTCAGGAGATGATTTGTTTGGAAGTAGCAACTGTTTCTTTTCAGACTGATGGAAGAAACATAACGCATGCGAAAATAATTATATTTCGCCAAACGTGCAAAGTAATAGAAAATTATATAATTATGAAATACAAGTACTACTAATTAGAAACAATAAAGTCTGTATAGTGTAGGTTAATAATTTAGGTATATCTATCTACCTATGTCGTCACGCCAGTTACCTTGCGGGCTAGGCAGAGAGTATCAGTGAATTATAATTTTAATTTAAGCGAATGTTAATTTAGGTTTACTACGCAAATTAATAATTTAGGTTTTAAAACACTGTCTACCTTATATTTGAAAATTTCTAGTTATTAACTAAATAGATATGCGAGTATCTAATTCATTAAATACATACAGTACATGTGATCAGATTTAAAACGAATTAGGTATAATAAAAATTGTAGTTGAAGTATGAATTCTTAAAACGAATGTTTAATATTTTATTATTTTTATATGAACATTATCTACTTGTTGACAATCCAAACGAACTCGGCGGTCACTAGAAAATATTAATTTTAGTAGTATACAATTTGTAGTCTTTTCAAAGTCCTTATGATGAGTACTTTGTACTTTAATGATAAAGTTCCGCGACATCATAATAAACCATCCTAAACTTGACCCTTGTACGTTTTTATTTGTAGATAGATTGCAATTTTTTTTATTTCGACATAATGACTCCATGTTTACGCAACTGGCCCGTCGTGATAAACCTAACGGCTTTTTAATAATCTAAAGCTTCATTTTTTTTAATAATTTAATGACATTAAAGATCCTCAAACACGTGTATAAACATATAATTTTTGCATTAATGTAAAAAGCTAGCAGTATTGTATTTGAATCCTTACATATTTAAAAAATAGTCAAGTATTCGAGCAAGTACACACCGGCAAGCTAGTACTCGACTACGGCATTTGGGTTGCGTGAGTGCGGCGCGTGTGTGGGTGCCCGCTTGGGCAAGGTCAGGGTTGCGTTCTATCTGATCAATGGTCAAGCTGATTCGCGAAACGGTCAGTAGTAAATCGATACCCGCGTAGTATTCTAAATTTGAAACCGAAAATGTGATTATGATTGCGTGTACATTTCACATCAATCAGAATTCGTTCACTGTGTATTTACTTATGAAATAAACACACTATTATCAATTAAATACACATTGATAAAGTGGAAATAAATACACAGTGAACTGTGAATTAATTTTATAATTACTTACGAATGTTTATGTTATTGTATTGGTTAATAGTAGAAGTATGTAGGTATATATAAATATATACTAGTTGTATGAGACAAACTTAGTATAAATCAAATTAGACGATCTAGTTAGAGCCGTATTCTCACAAGAATCATTACATTTTGAAAGTAAACTAGTTTGATTTCGGTCCCGTAATATATTACCTCGACTAATGTCCCCCGCACACTATCCGATAGCTGATTTGAAAAATGTCATTTAGAAAAAAAGTGTACCGTTTATATATTTAGAGCATAATTTCTGGTCCAGAAAATAGTTATAACTACAATGTTTTTAGGGAAGACGGGATTATTTCTCTAATCGGACGAATTCTTAAGCATCGCAACCTCTTTTTAGGCTGTATCTCATGAACCGTGATAGTTAGACAGTTGAAATTTTCACAGATGATGCATTTCTGTTGCCGCTATAACAACAAATACTAAAAAATAGAATAAAATAAATATTTAAGGGGGCTCCCATACAATAAACATGATTTTTTTTGCCGTTCTTATAGATAATGGTACGGAACCCTTCGTGCGCGAGTCCGACTCGCACTTGGCCGATTTTTTTAAGAGTCTCGTTGGCTAACTGATAGGATGCACCACAAGGAAATCAGCAAGGAGATAACGTTTGGCTTTAAAACATATTTTATTTACTTGACGGCACTTTTATTCCCCATTATAGTACATATGTACATATGTTACACATTTTATACTAGAAGTCATTTTATGCAATAGAAGAGAAAAACACTATGTTTATCTATCTGTCTATAACGTCACGCCAAATTCCCTTGCGGGGTAGGTAGAGTGAATCGAGTGCAACACGGCTTGATACTTATACACCCTCACTGGTTTCTTTAATATTCATTGCTCTGTTCATACACGCTCTCCAGTTCCTAAGGTTCCTGACATCACTAATTCTAAATCTTATAAAACATGATCAATTTGGTCAGGGTAGGTAAGTTATCCACACAAACATTGTATTATCCAGAAAGCCTTTAATCGATAAAGCATATTAACCCGTCAAGTTGTACCACCTACTATAAATTTCATCCAATAATGGCAAATAATCATTTAATTGTTTATGTACGAAATATTGATTTTCTGCGTAATTAGTACAGAGAAATTAACATGTGGTATACCTACAAATGAACCTGCATTAGAATTATGTGTTGTATGGATTAGTAGAATTGAAACTATTTCTTTTTATACGTTTGTGAGGAGGCAAATAAGCATACGACCCACCTGATGTGAAGTGATGGCCGTAGTATATGAACGTGTCTATGCAATTTGATCTAACCTACTTTGTATGCCTTATAGCATATGTACATCTACAGCGCTTGGGAATGCCTCGTGGAGAGGCGAAACACGTGTCGCAGAGACGACCAGGGCAGTCATGGCAGGTTATACGGGCGTGACGCGGTGGGTATATACGGTTCCTGTTCCAGAAAGCAGGCAATCACGAGGACGACCGCAACAGCTGAAGCAGGGACGACGGGTGGGTGGCGCCCGGCGCTAGTTCGATGAACTAATTGGTGGCTGCAGTTTGATCTAACCTGCTTTATGTGCATCCGCACGTAAAGTAGGGTAGATCAAATTGCAGGTTAATTTGACTCTCACAAAATAACGCCTGAATCGATTAACTATGAACGTTTGTCGTACAAGAAGTGTAGCTCGTGCGGTGTTACTGCGCGCCTACTGGTAACTTCACTCAACATAATAACCCTGTATAGAGTTATTTATGTGATATTGCTGTGCTTTTCCGGTCGGTATGATTTGTTCGCCCTACTATCGTTAGAGCCTCGTTGCGGGATGTACCACGGACAGGCAAGATTAGCTTATTCTATAGCTTGGTAACTCTATAGATGTCAGTTAGCCACTTACGCATGAAATTAAGTTTAACTATATATTAGCCATAACGAAACTATGTTTGTATGTATATTCTTACACCAGGTCCCTTGCGGTGTAGGCAGAGAGTATCGAGCGCCATAAAACACAGTCACACCTCACATAGAAGCGTATAACATTAAAAAAACTATTACTGAGCAAAACTAAGTCATCTAATACTCGTACGGGCAAGCTCAAGGTCGCTCAGCGTGCTTTTTTTCTAACGGGACAGGCCCACCACTCATACCCACCACTGTGTCTCCTGTGTAGCCAGAATGAACAGCGGCGACCACAAAAAAGGCAATGAACAGTGAAGTCCATTGCCGTCCCGGGGGTTAAACTACAGCTGCCTTGGAACTCACAACGAATTTAATCAGAAGAAATTTGTACGATAGGTTTTGGAATTGACTTCCCCTCTTGGCAAAGTGAGAGACAGCAATATGACAAATAAGGCATTTAAAACCTCAAAGAGATGGCTAGTCAAGTGAAGCTCAACTGCCGTGCACCACGGATTATCAAATATCTAACACTATTGGGACCTAAACTGTGAGTTGTTAGCTCAGCGTGCTATGGAAAGAACTAAGCTTTGGATTTTTCTGTGTGATAGAATCATAAACGAGAATATCCGTAGTAGAACTAAGGTAACTGACATAGCCCAAAGTATAAGCAAGCTGAAGTGGTAGTGGGTCGGTTACATATTATGTAGAACCGACAGCCGGCGGGGAACAGAGGTTCCCGAATAGCATTCTCGTACTGGTAGATGCAGTGTGGGATGACTCATCATAGATGGAGCGACGACCTCAAGAGGTTTGCAGGGAGTCGATGGTGGCACAGGACCGAGGCGAACGACTCTCTAGAGGGCCTATGCTTAGCGGGGGATGAAGATGGGCCGAAATGATGATGATAATGAAGTAATTAAGTAAAGACTTGTCGTTTTTACCTCGGCTGCTGCGGTCGCCGTGTTTCTTTTATTTTTAATGATAAATTTTATATTCGACTCGATGGCATCGTTGCGCGTGCCATTTCAATCGAACCTGCAGGTTAAGCAACATCGACCGCAGCCCGTCTATGGATGGGTTAATCTACATCGAGCTTCTCGGTGCATATGACGGCATGGTAAGCCGTCGGTCCCGGCTGTTATCGATAGAAGAGAGTCGTTAAGCTGAGTCAGTGGCCTTCAGGAGGCGGTTTGAAAACACTGGCCTCCGCCAATCTGCAGTTGAGCATCGTGATGAATATGCTCTAAATCCCTTCGGTTGAAGGCGGACCTGTATCTTTGCAGTGGGATGAGTTAGAATTGGTGTAGCAGTATTAGTTTTGTATTTGTAACTCCACTGACTTAATGTAAACTTAAATGAGCCACAAAAACCGGCAGCACGCATTGTCCTAATAGAAACTGTATAATTAATCACATGATTAATCAGTGTG
The DNA here is from genome assembly GCA_947507595.1 of Pyralis farinalis. Taxonomy (NCBI): domain Eukaryota; kingdom Metazoa; phylum Arthropoda; class Insecta; order Lepidoptera; family Pyralidae; genus Pyralis; species Pyralis farinalis. The sequence continues at coordinate 20,327,039 of OX382276.1, read as the reverse complement.
ACGAATAAAAACAGTGTAATGACCCGTTTCCTTAGATCGATCGGCGTGACGTCATCAACTTTCGAATGCAAAGTCACTGTGCACCCTGTACTCGTGTCCGAATTTTATCGATATTTCGTTTTTTGTATCGTTTGTTCTGTAATTTATTTTAACAACACTATAACCGTGACGTAGATTTATAGACGATAGAAATATAAACGTATAATAGACAGATAAATGCGTTATTATTTTCTTTTAATTTAACTAGGTATATTACGAGTAATTAAAGAGCAAAATACGTATCATTTGAATGACCGATAAAATTTTATAAGAAACGTGTTTTTTATTACGTCATTTGTTTTAATTAAACATAAGGAACAAGTTCTTATTGAAATGAAAAAAATAAACGCTTCACATGCCCCCAGTCGTTTAAGAATTAAAAAATAAAAATCGGCTAAATATAGCAACCCGTAGCATTCAACCACTCGTATATGGACATACCTACGTACACACCAACTTACAGAGGCATATTTTGTATTTCGAAGGCATCTTATCTACCTGTCTATTATAAAGTGTGCCTATATTAAGAAATTAGCTTATTTCGTAATTGCAATCTAAGATGTCGCCTTAAGTGATAGTAGTGTTACGTCTCCCATCAGCCCTCAAAAACCCAGAAGGAAAATCAGACCTTTCTTAGGTTAGTTCACCTGTCTATTGAAATATAATTTCTTGGACATGTGGGTTTCCTCACGATGTTTTCCTTCACCACCGAATAAGTGATAATTGCAAATATGTACATGAATCTGGAAACATCAATTTATGAATATACAGCATCAGAATTCGAACTCGGGACTGTCGGATAATAGAGCGGGTTTTTTACCCAATAGGTTGCCGCTGATCTCTAATACTGCGTATGACTGCTAGAAATGAAATTCTAGACTTACAAAAATATCTATATTCATTAGTTCCTTTACTTAAACTACATTTTCGTTCGAAATGTCTACCTAACATCAAAATATAACACTAATAAATCGTGGCGTGCACGAACGAGTATAGGGATTAACTCATTATCATCTTTAGAGCAAGTTGTGCACTCTATCGATGGTATCCAAAGAGAGACTCTGGTGAAGAAGTTGTGGGGAGCTGAGATATTCAAACCCGTATCTATAGTAGACTGCAGCTAAATTACAACTACCTTGAGGGTCGTTGAGTTCCTGCGAGTGAGTGAGATTATTTAGCAGCAAGTTCATGAGAAAGCTGCCATAGCAGTAACAACCCAACCCGCAAGAGATACTCTGTATATTGCAAGGGTTCTCAGACGGAGGTAACTGCTCCGAATCACATGGCCCCATTACCTGTTTGCCTGTGTTTGTACATTGTATAATATAAAAACATGAGGTAAGTAACAGTCAATATATTACACTTGGTTTAATGGATGTTTTTAAACAAAGATTTGACAACAACAGATTACAGTCGTCTGCCATTACTGGGTGACCTCAATATCGTTTGTCGATTGTTTTCGATTTCGCCCTTTAGTATCGATACCGCGGAAAGCAACACAGACATAGAAAAAATATCTTTCAGAATTTCGCTTTTCCAATTTTTATATCAATCGCTAATTCCTACCAACATTACAGCAATAATAAAAGTTTATCGATGAAAAAAATATATAGATATTTAGAAATCAATCACTGCTGTATCAAACCTAAACAAAATCGACAACTCGTAAACGCAAACCAAGTCAAACCCTAACTAAGGATAGGGTGGCGTCAGCTTCTCGTGGGGCAGAAAAAAATGAAAAGCAATCAGTGTGGCATAATTAGTGCGTTGTAAGTATGGGGCGCGTTGCCATGGCGACGGCGTCGGTGTCGATACCCGCTGCTTACCCGTCGTGTTAATTTCCAACAGAATTAATCGAATCAGGCGAACGATATCGATTAGTTCGATTGAAATAAAATTGGACGTCACTAGAATAGTGCTGGAAAGTTTGAGATAGTTTAAGTGTTGATACACGATATGTTGATTTCAGAAGTTATCGGCCATATAAATGTCGCATTCATAAGAGTTATATCATCAGGTTGGTATAATTAGGAACAGTTCAGATAGGACAATTCACATATAGTTATTTAACAATAATCCTTGTGGGGTTTTTTATACAACGTCGGGAGGTATACAAGCACACAGTCCACCTGATGTAAAGCGGTTATCGTAGCCTATGAACGCTTCTAAAACATTAAGAATCACTCGCGCGATGCTACCTCTGCTGCTAACATCTGCTCACTGGTGACCTCACGCAGGAACACAACAACCCTTCAGAGAGTTGTTATTTGGCAGCGGATTTCTGTATCGTGGAGGTACTTCCCTGGCACTAAACGGGACGGGATGCATTAGGTTATGGTAACCGCTTCACATCAGGTGAACATTATATAGCCACACGATTTGGTCAGGGATGATTAATTGAAATATCAAGGTAAAAGTGAAGTTAAAACGATGGACGAGGAGGTAGCGTAGGATAGCAATATTGACTACTAGTAGCAGCGTATCTAGTTGTTACTAGAACCGCTTTTTCTTACTTTCTTTCTTTTTCCTATAGCCTGTAATCTTCCACAATAATTAGGCTATCAAATGGAAAAATATTTTTTCAAACTCGATCTATAGTTCCAGAGATTACTTTGACAAAGCCCCACCGAGCTGGTGACACAACAATCATCAAGTTGTTATTTAACTGCGGTTTTTTGTGTGGAGGTACTTCCCCAGTCGGGCAGATTTCATGCGCCGTACCTCCAGGCCAAAACAAACAGACATGTCCGTGCACACAAATGTTTGTCCTGTGTAAGAATCGAACCCATGAGTTTTGATGCCAAAGTAGTGTTACTAACCACTTTGCTACCGAATATCACCGCTGATCAAAGAATATATTATATATATGAAGTTACCGGTAAGCTGCTGAAGAGTTGCTGCGGTGCTAGCATCCCGAGAGCTTACCTCTTATATTGAACTTGTCTGCCGTTCGACCAAAATTTTGAGATTACCGCAAATATTTAATTTTTCCGAAGCATCATCGTTAAACCATAGACTACGAAATGCACTATTACCAAATGCTCATTATAGATTAAACAAATGTCATCAGACGCGACGAAAGATTATAATAGTCATAATTTCATACATCGAACAGACACAACAATGGCCGCCGCGCCATCTTGCTAGCGGCGGCCAAATGTTTCCGCTTTAATTTCTCCGGTAATTCGTAACTTCCGCCCGTGGCCAATCCGTCCGTCAGTCCCTAATTATATTATTTCGGCAATAAATTATCGAATTTTGTATACAAAAGGTGGTTAAGATACTCCAACCCCAATTTTAATTTCGTCAACAATTGTTAGTTAAGTCTATATATTAAATTATAAACATTTACTCCGACTTTCTCTAATCATTTTATGTGTATACAATATATTTTAGTTTTGAAATATTAAAAATGTTATAAAATTTTATTTAAATTTTAAAATTAATGATAGTAAGTTATATCAACGATTGATACATACCAGTACATACCAAAACACGCTCATAAATATCGCATATTTTATTTTAAAAGTACGCCATTTATCTGGCAATTATGAATATAGATGTAAACGTTATCACTTTTTACCGCTTAGTACGTGATGTCCGGTTAACGATATTGCTACCTATTAAAAATTGCCCATGGCTCAGTGGACAGCCCGGAGCTGCCGTCGATGATTGGTATACGCTGGAACCACCCGACTGCGGCAGCGGGTCCGAGTGGATGAGTACCCGCTGCATGCAGTAATTACACACGTAACTCATTTGTTCACAGGTACGAGTATCGACTTCTTACACACCAACACTTCTTCCGTTAAGACTTACACGGCAGAAAGCTTAAAGCTCAAAAAGTTAAGTTATAACAATGCACTTCTTTTTTATTACTTTTTATTATTTTTTTTAATTTATTAATAACTCTAACGCGGCTTAATCACTTATTGATTACACGTTGATGGAGTCATATCATTATCCATAAGGCTACACATTTCACTACACATTTGTTTTAAACCTGTTAGGCACTCGCATAATAAATAAATATAAATAAAAACACTAAGTTATCGGCTCTTTCACTAATAAATTAATATGTTAAAAATCCTAGAGAAAGTGATTATACCAAACAAATTAATTTATTAAATACAATTTAAAATTTTCATTAATTAAAATGTGATTTCGCAAGTTGGCGTTCTCAGCTAAAGGGGGACACTGAAGGAATAGAATCGGACATCGCGTGTGCTCAACCAATAGTCTGAGTGAGGCAAAACTTTCTACGTAATTATTTCAAATTAGCTCTATTTACTTGAAACAACAAAACTGTTATTGAAAATTGATTTTCTGAATCAGAAAGAAAGTGCAACGCCCAACACACAATTATTTTTCTAACATCTTGGAAACAGTGCAAGAGATTTAAATTGCAGCCCCTTAGTATTAAAATTGGAAAAAGTTAATATTAGCTAAGCGACAATATCTATATCTAGATATAAGGAAGGAAGATATCATAGTGTTCTTATGAACCAAAATTAATATACATTTGTAACGATAACATTTACGATATAATCTAATAATATTTTTATACAACACCAAGAGGCATACAAGCATACGGTCGTCTAATGTAAAATAGTTACCGTAACATATAAACACTTACAATATATTAAGTATCGCTCGTGTGATCATCATTATCATCATTTATTCATAAACAATTCTCGGTCTGCTGCTGCTAACATAGTAACTCCTTAGGTGCTTACTGGTAACCCCAGGCTTACAGATTTAAGACAAACAGACATGTTCACATTTTTTTTATACTACGTCGGGAGGCATACAAGCATACGGCCCACCTGATGTAAAGCGGCCACCGTAGGCTATTAACGCTTGTAATATATTAAGTATCACTCGCGCGATGCCTCCTCCGCTGCTTACACAGCAACTCCTTGGGAGCATACAGGTGACTTCACTCACACGCAGGAACACAACAACCCTCTAGGGAGTTGTTATTTGGCTGCGGTTTTCTGTGAGGTGGAGGTGTTCTCCAGACGGGCTGCTTTGATGCGCCCTACCTCTCTTAAAACATCCAGACCAAGACAAACAGACATGTTCATGCACACAAATGTTTGCCTTGTGTGGGAATCGAACCCACGAGCGTTGGTGTCAAAGTTGCGTCATTCACGACTGAGCCACCGAGCTCGTCATATATACACACGCTTATCTTTGTATGAGAATCGAACCCATGAGTGGTTGTGTTGTCAAAGTAGCGTTACCCTCCGTCACCGAGCTCTTCAAAATCTGACTAGTCACGTTAATTCAAAACTTGCTCTAATAATAAAGTTGTGAGTGATCTCATATATGCGTAATGTCATAATATGTTTTTAGTATGTAAAACCCAAATTTAACATTTAATTAAATATTAAATTGCAAAACTACGTAAACAACTTTGTAATTTGGCGCACATGGAAATGGAAAACTCATCGTCTTGAATTTTCCTATTTCCATTTTAAATTGCTCTATCACGTACTACTACCTACGTACCACAAGTTAAAAAATACCTTTCTCTATATACATAATATCCCCGCTCTACCGAGTAATAATCATTGTTTGAGGGAAACATATGGGTACGCATATTTGTATGTTTCTAATTTCTTTTTACTATTTCCAATAAATATTTTAATTATAACACTTTACCTTTTCAATTGCTACTAAACAAAAAAATCGACAGATGGAGGTTGCTCAGGAAAGAGGCGAGTGGCTCTCTCGAGGGGAGGTATGTCCATCAGTGGAGCAATACGAGCTGAAATGGTGGAACAGAAGAAAGCAAACTAGTAGGTATCTACTAGTTTTCGTACTTTACTATTTATATATACAATACAATACATACCTTTTGCCTTTAATCATACATATTAGTTAATTATACCAATTTTATATGTCTATTATCTATTAATAATCACAAATTAAAAAATAATTATCTCTCTATCTTTATCTTTAATCGTGCTCCTCGTGATCGTGGCAGAGGGTCGTCCCCCGTTGGGAACCTATGATCTAGAGCTTCTCAGTGCCTCGTGGGCACATGTAGCCCATTGGTCCTGGTTGTTGTCGATATGATAGTCGTTAAGCTAAGACAGTGACATTTGGGCTTGGAAGGAGGCGGCTTGAAAACACAGGCCTCGCCAATCCGCAATTGAGCAGTGTGATGGAGTATGCTCTAAATCCCTTCGGTTGAAGATCCGTATGCAGGGATACGGAGTGGGATGAGTTAGGGTAAGTGTAGTAGTGAATGACTATTTTATTTATTTTACTTGCTTTTGTTATGTGGACTATCTATCAGTCTATACCACACCAAGCACTCGGTTCTCTCTGCTCATAACGCAAGAGTTGTAGACAGAGAGAACCGAGTGCCACATGACTACGTCCTTATACATCTCAATGTGTTACCTCCTCTATTGTAAAAAATGAAATAGTGTAGAAGAATTGAATAACCGTTAATTCCGTGTATACTTAAGATGCACAAAAATATATAGAACATTTAAAAAAATGTTCGGCCATAATTTTTTTAGTGGTAGATTTCATTTAAGTCAAAAATCGGTGAAGCGTGATTGGATGATTAATATTTTATTTATTTATTATCATGTGGCACTTCGAGAGATATAGTTGCATCGTAACATTAGAATGGCGTATCTGATTAGCTGATCTATGACAAGCGTCCAGCGTCCCTCACTGTGCCTTTCGCGAAACAATGTTGTTGTTTGAATTTCTTATTTTAGAAGTATATTTGAACGTCTAAAGGACCTATTTGCCAACACCTATTTTCAAATTGGCAATATTTAAAGTATGATCTATTGGATATTCTATACGGGATTTACCTAATTAATTAGGCTGTTCTCATGTAAGGCAAATAGAACACGGTTGAGTTGCTGACGTCGATCTGTGATCCCGTTGGTAAATTTAAAATTTCATTAGATTAAATTTGACAGAAAGAGCTCTTCCACTCATTTCGTGACATATTTATCTTTATAGTGATTCCTGTTTTTATGTGAATTACCGCGTGATTCCGTTCACAGACGAGCTGTGAGAATTGTCGACAATCCTAAGTTTACACACGGTATTGAACCCTTAAGTTTATGGAGAGATTTTGCCTCCCTTTCTGTGTTCTACCGATTGTACAACGGGTTGTTTTCTAAAGAATTGTTTGAAATGATACCACCAGCATTATTTTATAATCGCACCGCTCGCCGACGGCGCGGAGTTCGCCCTCACACGCTGAAATCACAATGGTCGCGTACTATGCGGTTCCAGAGAAGTATTCTTCGAGAACTCTCAAGTTGTCGACTGAACTCCCAGCCAAGGTTTTCCCAAGGGACTACAGCATGGGGTTCTTTAAGAAAGGCGGGAAGACGTTTTTAAGGGGTCGGCAATGCATAAGTGACACCCCTAGTGTTGCAAATGTCCGTAGGTTACCATCAGGCAGGCTGTATGCTTCTCGCCCGCACGAGGCGCATCATGCTAAATAAAATACGAAGCTCTAGCGAGCCAAATAACAACTCCCTGGAGGGATATTGTGCTCCTACGAGTGAGTGAGGTTACCGCTAGCTACTGAGGAGTTATTTTGTTAACAGCAGCACGTGCGAGCAATACTTCAATCAAGCAAGCGTTCATGGCTACAGTAGCCGCTTTATATTCGGTTACATAAGGTATGAGCCGTATGTTTGTTTCCTTACCCACGAAAATATTATTCAACAAGTGTAATTAAAAAAAAAGAACGTCTCTTTAACACCTCATAGCTGGATTGGGAAATTATTTGCATTGTCCAAAACAATCATGACGAAGCAATTTTTCAAATGACAATACGGCATTAATATCGACGGCATACGCATGCACAAGATGTGTCCCAACTATAACTCTCCACTTTTTAAGTCTATGTTCATGAAATTACATATTTACATCACTTACCTCTATGAATATCGCGTTGGTACATGTTAACATAGCCGGTGTTTAATTTTCTCTCTCCGCAGTCATATATCACTAATTAACACTTTATAGTTCAAACAGTAACAGTTAATAAATAAAAGCCTTGCTATGATACATATGAAATTATTAAATAAATCATAATTATTATTTTGTCTATTGTTTGAGCCCGTGAGCCATTAGTAAATATGATTTTTCTCTTTATAGAATGATAATTATAAGTGGTATTAATAATTATCAAATTGTTTATTGTAATAAAATAATTGTGAATCCCGTATGTGTTTGATCTTATTTTCGTATCAGTGATCGATTCGATTCTGGGGCTATGTATTCACCCATGTACGGCAAACAAAATATATTTATGATAATGTATTCAAAGAAAGTACAACAATAGAAGAGATTTTATCTAAAATATTACTTTATGACAACTATTGGCAGTAGTATGTATGATATATTGCATCCACCGCTGGTATGTATGAACAAACTAGTGGCGGATTAACACAAAATAGACCACCTTAATCAAATTGTCTGTAAGTTTATCGGTCTAAAATAGCATCTAATAATTGTCAAGTATTTTTTTATACGTTAATATTTTCTTTTTTGTTAAAATTAATGCTAAGTAAAAGTAGCTTGATGATATTTTACTAGGAAGACTACATTCAAATGCTATAATACCAAGCTGTTTTCCTCTGTATGTACAATTTCCTTTTATCAATGGTATTAAAGTCTGACATCAGACAAATAAATTAAACAGAAAACACGAGCAAAAACAATAGCATATGACAAACGATTTCGATTCGGACCTAATCGTGCCGATTTCGAGCATCGGGAATCGAGTCGCTATGGATGAGTTAATAAATCATATAAAAATAAATCACTCACGGGTTAAAATGTGAAATACTTTCTCTAAACAAAAGGGCATTGTGTATGCAAAAGTACATTCCTTTTCGAATACCTTTCATCGCCTGCGCGTATTTTTTATTCGATTCGAGGTTCCGATGTATCGATATCTTTTATGCGCGACCGTCGTGTTGCCTGATCACGATTGTTATCCTATGACCATAAACTATAGTGATATAAAATGCCTCAATATATTAATGGTAAAATATTTTAGTTTAAAAATTTTGTTATGAAGTAAGACTATGGCGTTTATTTGTCTATTTATGTATTCTTCTACAGCCTTATTTTAACTTTATATAAAACGGAAAAATGGACATTTGTGTCTACAAATCAGTTACTTGTTTGGAAACAGGAAAATGTGCCGTTATAGACAAGGATATATGCTTAATATCATAATCTGTTAAAAGTTGACGGTCCATATAGTAAGTACTCCAATTTAAGCAAATGTTTTCAAAATGGGCTAATTGGAATAATACTTTTGAAAGCATAATAGTCATAAAATTGATCACATAATATTTTGTCTAAATTAATAAAGGTTTCGAGGTCTGTATGAAACGACATTTATAAAATATATTCCATAAATGCCATTTGATAATCATAAATATATGTCATAAATGTCATGGGATAGTCATAAATATTATGTCATAAATGTCATTTGATACAATCCAAGATATGCATATCTTTAAGGAAGCAGGCGACGGCAGCAGAAAATATCTTGACAAGGTCATTTTAGTAGACTTGGTTGAAACATCATTAATAATTTAGAGATACTAAAGAGTCAAGGTTAAGTAGACAGGATTCATCATTCTATGGGACGACAGTAATTATTAAATAGTATTCTGTATTTCAAACTACGGGTACAAACGATGTAAAATCCAAAATTAAAAGTAGATTACCCCATGTTAGAAGTTCATTTAGTATGCTTCGATTGGGATTTTGGTTAAACTTTTCCGTAAGTATCGTATATCTTCTACTTTGATGGTACATAAATCATTATCGGCTAATTAAAAATACCCTTCGAAGAAAGGTGTTTGAGCCGATAATCTGTGAATATAATTTACGATGCGCCATATACTGGCTATAAAATTTCAAATTTGCCAAAATACAGCCTGATGAATATCTAAAAAGATGCTCAGTCTGTATTTTTAATTGTACATAAATGCCTGAATAAGTCGTATATTTTTCTCATATAAGCTTATATAAGTAAAATAACGCATTCCAAAAATATATAAAAGTAAATTTGAAGTATATTCTAAATAAATTGCATAAGTTATAACAATATTATGAGTTAGAGGTTCTGTTTTTTTATGCATTAATAACAGTTCTCAATTTTAACCGTTGTAGTTTTGTATTACTCATTCTTACTGTTTATATACTTATTTTAAATATTGTACAAAATTATATTAAGGTAGGTTATTTACTTCAGATTAAGCAGCAGACATGTAGTTGACTATGAAAAATGTTAACAATGGTAAAGAACACGCTTTATAAATTGATTGCAAATGAAACAACTGAGCAGGATTTATAAAAACACGTTGTATTTTATCATTTTAGTGTTCTGTTTAAAAATGATATAAACGAAAAATTCATATCCCTAACGCCGTCATCATTTCATCTGTTACAATTAGCAAGAGTCAAATGGCATAAGATAGATATTTGATAAGTCTTATAGATAAATTCTTTAGTTAAACTAGCGAAAGGGGAGAACTAAAGCTGTAATCTCTACCATGTAGTGAAGAAGCATCTTTTATTGTCTGGGCTTGAAACCCTACTTCTGCGAAAATGGGTTAGAAATAATTAAAACAAGGGCGCTGACTACTTGATTGACAAATGTTCAAATGGATGGCAAGCAAACACAACCTGTCATACCTAACGCAACAAAAGTTTTATAAGCGACAAAATAGATATCAAATGTTTAGAATAGCCGACCGCCTATGAATATATTAAGTGAGGGCAGAGATATTTCAATGAAATCTTCTACGTCTGTACTATTGATTTTTTACAATATGTACGATAAAAAACCACATCATGAACGAATGCAAATATTACGTTATGGACATATAATGCTTTAAGAAGTAACTTTTTGCTTAACTATTGTTATCAGAATATGAATAAGAACTATTGGCGCTATATAGTGTAATGATGCTTGGAATGATGAGTATATTTTCAAGACGTGGCTTGTACTTATGATAAGCAATTTACTTTACAAATTTCATTAAATACGATGCTTGAAATCTTTCCATTTCCATTTCTATAGAATTTGTTGTGATATGAACAGAAAGATTAAATAATTGGCATTGAAATTTTGATTTGTAAATAATTCTGAACCACCTGAAACTATATTTGTACTTATGCTTAATTGAGGAGGATTTCTAGTATTTAGGTTCCCATAAATAAATAACTGTTGAAATTAACTGTCATACATTTATTGATACGGAACACGATGTGTTAGGCTTTGACTTTATTTTGACTGATTTTTATGCTACACCCAAATTCAGGATACCCTTTATGTCTGTCAAAGTCGCAATTAAAGTTGGCCGCTGCCATAAAATGAGGGATTAATTCGTGTTTGAGTTTTACGATTAAAAATATAGCATTTAGCTAGTTGAAAGGAGTATCTTTTTGTTACACGATGCTAAATTGAGGGTAATGTCAAAAAATCAGTCATGTCGATTAAAACTGTTATATTTTTAATACTTTAGCGTATAGAACTTAACGCGTATCTGATACACCATAATTAAGAAACGATGTATCTAGTTTGAGGTTAACTGAGAATTTTAAAGGCCGTTCTAAAAATTTGCAGAAAATGTTTTTGAATTTGAAAATGAATTTGTGAAAAAATACTCGTATTTTATAACGGCCTTGCAAAGTTTATGTATCTATGTCATATCCATTATTAATTATTTAGGATGGCGTATTATAAGTGTCTCACTGACATACCATGAGAAGCAGGCAAAATAATAATAAGCCCGGAGGGTTCTTGTGCTCTTGAAATTACGTAAGGTTACAAGGAAACTGATGCGTTAGTGACAGGAGTATCAATGCGCGACCGATGTTCCTCGTATTAAAGACATTCATTGGCTATGGTAACAATTTCAATCAGGCGAGCTGGGCGTATATTTGTAACCTGTCTGTTTTACTAATAATATATTTTGTTATACCGATTGGCGCAAGTTAAATGGGTTTAGTTTAGTCCTTACAAGAGTAAAACCCACTATTGCAATGACATATTAATCACATAAACGAAATTCGATATTGAGGGTTTAATAAAATATTTACTATTCTCATAGAAACTGAGTTCGATGTACTTGTAATATTTGTAAGCATTAACTTATTTGTATCGAATTTTGAATCAATTGATTAATTTCTTTTTTACTGCCTACAATAATAATGTTATAAAATTTACCACAAAAACCATCTATCACTTATTTTACCTACAACTGCTGTCAAGATTAACGTGATTCCATAGTTTTTATTACACTTTTTACAATCGTGTTTGGTGCGTGATTTATAGTGGTATTACAGTTCCGAAACCTTTATTTTTATAAATTTAATGGTGTTATAATCGACGCTAGGGGCAGGAAAATTATATTAACCACCTTCTTAATTAACAACAAGTTTTGTGAAGCTAACAACAAACTTTAATGTGTATACGTTTTTCATTTACCCAATAAAGTTATTGGTATCTTTATTTATTCGGCTTAGCCTAACAAGGACTTAAACATTCACCCGCGAAACCTCGGATACTGCAATTATCTTTGCCGGAGCAAGCAATTTATTTTTAACGCTCGTAAAATCTCACTCTTTAAGCAATAAAAGTAACATTTTAGCCATCCTAACACACCCACTAAAGCCATCGCTTAGAAAATTAAATCACTTGGAACATTGTCACGATACTTAAAACACAAATTATTTATTTACATTAATCCGTACCCTCGAACACACGCGGAAAAGAATGCATTTGCGGAGTATTTCACATTGCAACCCGTTTAGTGATAGCGAAATAGGAACAAAAAACTAAAGCAACGAGATGAGAAAAGTTACTTTAAGAATATACGGAAGTTAATTAGAAGCGGAACGAAAAACAACCGTAACTGGTGGCGAAGTTGGCCGTTCTACGCGGCCAATGGTACACGGCACCCACACAGACAACCCTCACCACCGCGGCTCTAGGCATTTGCATACCGCCCGCCCAAGCGCGCCGCCGCCCAGCCTGAGCGACAGGGATAGACGACCGCCGAATCGTTTGACATCGCTAATTCGAAATTTTAAAATTTCCAACTCCAAGTGTCAATTTGCGCAGTTCGATTTTTGATTGTAACTTTTTTATTTTTCATTTGAAATGCTCGTATTTATGGATGCAAATGAGGTTGGATGCTGAAAGGAAAAGGATGCATGTAAATTTATCGCCGTCGTTTGGATGCGACGCGGTTGATAAGTTTCGGAGACGCGCGCTGCGAGAGCATGAATGAGTTGCGACGTAATCCTGTAATGACGAACACCCGTTGCTGATTGTGACGTATGTGCCGTGTGCTCTTTGTGTCTGCATGATAATGATGCATGGGGAATTTGATATGGAATAAATAGTGTTTTGTCATGAACATGGAAGAAAGAGCTGTTTTCTCTGGGTAGTATGAAGCTGCAAAACATTTTACACTTTAATGACATTTATCAAGTTTTTCAGAGTCGGCATGTGTGAGTGATAACCCCAGTATTGCGTATTACTGTTAGCGGCGGCAATTGCTTACTATCAAGCAATACTACGGTTATCCAAAACACTGAACACCTTTTACTTTTGGGGTATACTTCTCGCCTACTTGTCGTGCAGCCCGTTTTATATTTTTGTTTAACCGAATATTGACTGAAAAATAAATAAATAAAGTAATCCGTTATTCTATAGGGTCTACAATTAGAACTTGCTAAAGATATTAAATCTGTCTTATTCAAAAATATCTAAATGCATAAAAACCTAATCCAAACATTCTTTGATTTATTTCGTTAGGCTTTCTGTTGAATATAGAAATATGATGTGGTTATCACATAACTGCTTCTGATTATAGATCTTTGAGTATTTATTGTACGTAGTGTACATAATGTTTTTTGCGTAAATTATAAATAAAAGAAGTTAACAGCTTAAATTGCATTTAAAATACTTTCGTTTACATTTTAAACATCGGCTGTAACATTTTTCAAAACACGAGAATCGCTGATCGAGCATGTTTTTCACGTGTTGAATAAAGCTTGGATCATAGTTACGAGTAAAAAGCCATCTTCTGACTTCATAAAAGTCAAACATCTCGTCAAATCTTTTATTTTCGAGAAAATAAATTAATCACTGGGTGCGGTTCTGGACTATGTGCTGGATGGGTTACTAGCTCTACATTTTCGGAGGCTAAAGTCAACTTGGTTTTAGCGTGTCGTCTTTTAGAGAAACATGCCCATGTTAAAATTCCGTTTACCAACATCACATGGTACTCACATGACAACCTTCCCAAAAGCATTTTGACGATGAACAAAGGAATTGATAGTTTGCCAATTATTTAGGTCGCGTCGATTTTGCGTATACTGAAATATAATATTCAAAATCCAAACTCTTATGAGTAGCCAGGAGAACTAAATACTCGTAATCAGTATGACTCATGTGCGAAAGTTGAGAAAATAAAAAACAATATCTTCGGAAAAATATTACAGAAAAAAACATTTTTTGAAGGCATTCAAACATACTGTCCACCTGATGTAAAGCGGTTACTGTAGCCTATGAACGCTTGTAATAACATTAAGTATCACTCGCGCGATGCCTCCTCTGTTGCTAACACAGCAACTCCTTAGGAGCTTACTGGTGACCTCACTTACACGCAGGAACACAACAAGCCTCTAGGGAGTTGTTATTTGGCTGCGGTTTCTGAGGTGGAGGTACTTCCCCAGATGGGCCGCTTTGATGCGCCCTACCTCTCTTTGCATAAACAAGTTATAGATTTTTAAATAGATTTAAATAAAAAAAACGACTTTATTCACGAAATGTCTAAACGAAATCTTTTCTAATTGTGGACATATCATTAAATTAATAATTTGCAATTTTCCTGCAGATGATTGAGGTTACTTATTTATATATTCATGTAAAACAAATTTAATATGTGTGTTCTCTTGTACAGACATACCTATGAGTGCCAATAGATAAAATACAATATTGTCTCCAATACATTGTCGAGCGTGAGGTTACTATTTTTAGATTATTTTGTAGACAATAAATTTAATGTTCAAACATAAATAATATAATCGTTTCATTTATATGCAAGGAAGAATTATAATTTAAATATAACTATTGTGTATTATAATACCAATTTTATACTACTAATTACAAAGGCTCTATTATATTGTTGGACGACCGAGCTTCGTTATGGATACGTACGCCCTGCCTGATGGTAAGCAGTTACCGTAGACTATGGACATTTGCAACACCAGTTGTGTCACTCTTGCGTTGCCGACCCTGTAACAACTTCTTCATATCTTTTTTGAAGAACCCCATACTGTAGTCCCTTGGGAAAACCTCGGCAGGGAGCCATTCCACAACTTAATAGTTCTCGGTACAAAACTTCTCTGGAACCGCACAGTACGCGACCATTGCGGTTCCAGTGTATGAGGATGAACTCTCAGCCGTCGGCGAGCTGTGTGATTGTAAAACGAGGCTATTGGCATCATATCGAACAACTCCTCAGAACACAACCCATTGTACAATCGGTAGAACACGCAAAGGGAGGCGAAATCTCTCCTTAAACAACCCTCTATGGAGTTGTTATTTGGCTGCGGGTTTTTGTGAGGTGGAAGTACTTCGCCAGACGGGTTGATGCGCCCTACCTCGCTTTGATGCGATCTATCTCTCTAAGTAGTTGACCACTCCTCCTCTGTTAGCAGCAGAAGTGGCACAGCGCCATTGATACTTAATATTTTGTGGCGGGCCGTATGCTTGCATGCCATCCGACGTTCTATAAAAAATAAAAAAAACATGAGAGCTACACTCGCTGCATTGCAAGCATGACTACGGAAATTACTTTACCTATATACTCGTATTATTAGTGTATGGTATGATGTCAATAACAGTAGTCAGAGGAACCATTAAGAATTCGTCAACGGTTAACAAGTCTTAAGAGAGGTAGGGCGCATCATAGCGGCTCCACTGATGAAGTACCTCCACCACTAAAGAAACCACAGCTAAATAACAACCCTGTAGTAGGTGGCTTGTATAAGCAGCAGGTGTGTCAATGCGCAAGTATTCCCCGTACTGTGAAGGTTCATGGGCAACCGTAACCACTATTCATCAGGTGTGCTGTACACAAACATTTCACATTAGGCTGGCCGTATATGTCAGTGTCATCCGAAGTAGTATAATAACACAGAATGTAGTAGCTTACTATCATCTGTAGAGTTCAAGTCAATTCCACTGTACGTGGTGCAACCTGTTATGCATCGAATCAGGTTCTTGCAAAAGAGAGGTGAGGTATGGTGCATCGAAGCAGCCCTCTGGGCGGCTGTTACGTTCCTGAGATCGTAACTCTTAAACTCCTGAGTGTTGCTGTGTTGGTAGCTATCTGCGTTTAGTTGGTGGCTAATATTGTATAAAGTTAAAATCTGTAAAATATAAAAGCTCAGACAAAGAAAAGCAAAGTCTCGCCTACCATGACCAAATTAGTTGAGTTTTACCAGGTGATGTCTGGAGTCCTAGAAATGTGTGCTTGAAAAGAGCTATGAAAGTTAGAAGCGAGTGAAGTGAGGTACGTATATCTTCACTCAAGGGGCCTGACGTGAAGATATATGTACACAAAAAAGCCACACATCTTTCGAACATCATTCAAATAAAAAACACCTTGTATTTGATTTCCGTTAAGGCTCTACGATGCTATAGACTGACATCGATTTTAAAATTATAACCTCTGTCTTAGGTCAAGTGCATTCAGTGGTCAACGAAAAACTTAATGTAGATTTTGTTAACTTTTCCACTGTTTTCTCAAATCAATTGATATCTATTTGATTAAATAACGCTGAGGCCTTCTTAATGAAAACACAGAACAGACAAGAACATTGTAATTACGAGGAGTGCAAGATTTATTACATCAGGATAGGAAACAACCACACGTGACCGAACCTCGCATACAGACCAAACTATCCAACTTAATTAACGCAAACAAAACTCTACCCTAATGTACGAGTAATTAAAACCAATTTTCCTAAATAACCAACCCATCTTAAGCCCCTTTCGCTTGATAGCACATGTGCATATGCATTCCCAAATGTGTGTGAATACCACGAAAGCGGAACATGTAGTAGTTAATTTTTGCGCAAAGCTCGTGCGAGGGAGAGGTGCACTCATTTACAAATAGTTTACTTAAGTGAGAGTGGGAGAGCAATATTGGGGGTTAATTAATGAACGTGGAAGCTTGCGCTCTTTATTGCTTTCGTAGCTGGACGCTAAGACGTCGGCGGTTAAGGAGTTTTCCAAGTTTTCCAACGAGAAAACCATATGAGAACATACTGTTTGTTTTTCTTTCGGTATCAGTCAGTGAGGGCTTGAGGTTGTAATTTTCTTTGTATGCAAATTTACATTGGTTGATACGTCATTCATTTGTTGACTCTATGTCATTACATAGAGATATGTAATGACATAGAGTCAACAACAAAAAATGCAAATGCTACAATAAATGTACGTAGACTGAGGTATGTGAATAAGTAATAGTCTATGCGACGAGTAGATATTACGCTTTGTCAATTGTTAAAAGGTTTGAATAATGATTTGATTTGCATAGGCACAAAAATAGCAAAGCAATTTGCAAGCATAATAGGTTAGGAAGGTTAATAAATGTGATCAGCCATGCAATTCTGTAAGAGCAAACATCCTTACATCCTCGGAAACATCGGCTGTTACAGCCTTGAACACAAAATTGCAATTCTTTGGTGTCGCTTTTCATGGTTTTGCGACACTAGCGCCGCAAGGCTGCGTTTGGAATTGGAATTCTACACAGGTATGATGACAAAAGGGGAGCAACTGGGTGATGCTCTGCCAGTCTAAAATATTATTTTATAAGATAGATTAGGTGTTCTTATAAATCTTAGTTTTAATGGTATAATGGTTATCTTTTGCAAAACGCCAATGTATATGCTTGCCACACTGATTTATCTACAATAGTTTTAAACCACACCAACCATTGCTCCAACTGCAAGGATATAGGTAACCCTTAAACCAAAGGAGTATAGAGAATACTTCGCCACGCCGCACAAATGTGAAATGGGGGAGGTCAGTGTTTTCAAGCCGCCCAAAGGCTATTGACTTAGTTTAACAGCCGTCTTCTAGTGACAACAGCCGGGACCAAAAGCTTAACGTGCCCTTTGAAGCAGAGAAGCAAGGCATATATCCATAGACGGCTGCGCCTCACCAAAACTTACTTGTGTGTCTTTTTTATATTATATGACTCAAGATCAAATGTACAAAATGTACTTTTGATTTTTGTACAAAATATTTATTTTGAATGTAACTACCGTACAATAAAGATATTACAACAATAACAACAATTTTTTTATTCACATTTCAGACTACTTGACACATCAGATTTTTAATACTCCATGATATTTTTTTATCAGGAATGATATTTATTATATAGGTATTTGATTTATATTTGTATTGAAGTAGGGTAGGTAACATACAATAGCCAGATGGACTAAGTATACCTCTGGAATTTGTAAATGATTTGTTTGTCCTTTGATTAGGTGACGCACCAAAATATGGAATCTTCGAAGTGACATAGGCATCCCATCCCACGTAAAGTTTCAGTTATGTTCGTTGACTGCTGTACCATCGAAAGAAAGTTTACACCGTTGATCATTTAGCGATGAAGTTCATGTAACATGCAGTACACTCTACCATGCCGCGCCGGTTAGCGAATGAGATCCTGACTATAAAGCGTTCTCTACATTTGTGCTCTACACCGATTTTTCTCACTCATTTTCCCCCGTTTCTTGTAATCCAACTGACATGCACAACTAGTTGTGCATCCATAATATTGATTCTTTACGACACAATTAAGTGCAACTAATTCTGCCATAGGGAATATTTCTTTTTATTTCCTTTTGCACGACTTTGCTTTGCGAATAATATCTTTTATTGACTTTTTTATGTTTATATTCTGTGAGGCACAACTAAAATCTATCCCGAACTCATCCTAAGTCTGAGTTTGGGATAGAATTGGGATGAGTTTGGAATCGAGTCGCAGCTGTAGTAGCAGATAAGATATAGCAGACTAACTGCAATGAATATATTGAAAACTGCAACCAAATAACTATCAATAATTTGTAGCGTCTCAAAGGATGAGTCAGACAATCAAAAAGCTCCTAAAGCAGCTCTGCAATGGCAATGCATGATATTATTTTTACCTTGAACGAAAGATTACATTAGATATGGTACTTCTTTTTTCCCTTAATGGTTTAGATGTTAGAACATATATTTCGTAATAAGATTATTTGAAACTAGTACTAGCGCTAGCCCAAGGTGTTATCTACATAAAGGTCATGTAATTAATTAGTAATACCATTGAAAAATCAACCCAATTTTTTAGGCCACATGCTATACAATTAAACGACAGCCGCAACTACACCAACATTTAATTAGGCGGCCTTCAGACGAACTCTTAACGTAACCCCAAATAAAAACCGAATGAAACGCAGATGAGGTTTGCACCTTGTAGTTTTGTACGCGTTAGTGTATATTCAACTTGGTCGGGTTGCGTTGGTACAAATATATCCATAAATAGTAGAGGTTAATGTGCTGAATGTTTTCTTAATTTCATCCCCGCTGCTAGTGTGTGGGTTAAGAAATTAAGAGAATGCCGCAATGTCTGTTCGCCACTTAAGACGGTCTTAGAGGAGTATTGTCTTGTTGAATGTTTTTGTTCTAATAAACTCTTATGGCTGGGGCTCAATAATCTCTCAGTGGATACTTAGGCTGTTCGAACACGCAAGTGAAGCAACGATTGCTGTAGCCTAGAAGAATTATTTACGCCTAAATTAATGCTTTAAGTTATTGCCTCAACTGCAAAAAGATGTTCATGATGTATGTACATATTATGTAGTCTTAATTAACTCGTGCGCTTTAGCCATTTTCTTTACATTTTGTCTCTACATTATTGTAATTTTAATTTTATTGAAAATATTAGTTTAAAAATTTATTTTTCTGAATCGAATTGGTCGGGTGTCAGATGATGGTGTCGGGAGCCTTTGGAACCTGCGAATGGGCATAAAAAAGTTATGAATGTTAAAAATGTGAGTGAGGTGTGTGTTATGTTATCTATTATATAATGGTTATATACGATCTCTTTGGGACTGGTGTGGTCTTTGGTTTTGATATGGACTAGGTATGTGACTTGTTATGTCAGATATATAATAAAATAGATTTATTGCCAAAAGTACTTCTTTCTTTATTTAATACACTCATCATATCATAACATGGTGTCAGAAGTATAAAATGTCTCAAGAAGCGTCTCCAGCAAGTTTAAATATGTCGGAATCGAAAGTGATACTACAATCGAACAGCTTGCGTCCTATGACGATTCAGGGCTGTGTTGCACAAAAATGGCGTACTTGGAAGCAGAAATTTGAAATATACGCAGAAGCAAATGAATTGGATAAACTCAGTAATAGTCGGCAAGTAGCTATTCTATTGAATTTAATCGGTGATGAATGTCTGGAAATATTTAATTCATTCAATGTCGCAAGAAAAGAAATTACATTGAGTGAATTGCTTGCTAAATTTGATGAAAAGTTTAACCCTTTAAAAAATATCACAGTGGAAAGGTTCAACTTTTTTACCAGATACCAGAAAGACGAAACTATAGATGAATATGTTACAGTTCTCACAAATTTAAGTAACTCCTGTGAATTTTCCATGCTGAAAGATTCACTGATAAAAGATATGTTCGTAATTGGAATAAAAAATTCCATAATACGTGAAAAATTACTTCAAGAAGAAAATCTTACCATTAATAAGGCTGTGCATATAGCAAAAAATATCGAGTTATCCTTTGAGCGGTCAAATAAGTTAAACACGACTGAAAATAATAGAGATTTAATTGAAATACAGTACATTAAGAATAAACAACATGAAGTACGATCTCTACGCCATTCTACACAAAATGTGAGCAGCTCTCGTAATCAGTCACCGAGTTCCACTAGACCATTTTCAGAGAGCCAATCAACACGACTCAATCGTAATAACGTTGATTTTGTAAAGAACTCTACATGCCAACGCTGTGGTCAAATTCATCGTTTTCGTTGTCCAGCACAAGGTGTTACTTGCAGACATTGTGGTCGGCGAAATCATTTTGATGCATTTTGTTTTTCCAAAAATACAAGAAAAACTATCCATGCTATTGAAAATGTAAATGTAAAAAGGATTCTGTCAACTCAAATAAGTGTTCTCTACAAAAAGAGTTTATTGTAAGTACTATAAATTCTCCTTTCAATAATGACTGGAAAATAAAGGTAAACTGTGAAGGCATAGATTTGCTATGTCAAATTGACACAGGTGCAGAAGTAAATGTTATTTCAAAACATACTCTTCAAGAACTTCAAAAAAATATTTCAATTGTCAACTCACACAATAAACTGTTTTCTTTCTCGGGTACACCAATACCAATAATAGGTGGTTGCTATTTAAAATGTGAATTTAATAACGGCTGTACATCTGATTTATATTTTGAAGTCGCCGATATGATTTGCCAAACAATAATTGGTAGAAAAACTTGTAACGAGCTTGGTATTGTGAAAAGAGTTTTCAATTTATGACTAGACGGGGAATCACAATCAGGTACGTCTTCAAATACATTACCAAAAAAGTCAATTCTTAAAAAACCATGTAACGAACAAAATTCACAACAATGTCATGAGTCATTACAGTCAATATTAGAAAAATTTGACTTCACATTCGAAGGTCTAGGTTGCCTTCCACATAAAGCGCATCTAGATGTTGACCCAAATGTTCAACCGAGAGTAAGTCCAGTTCGTAGAGTTCCATTCTCGTTACAGTCTCGTCTCAAAGATGAATTACAAAACATGATTAATCTTAAAGTAATCGAGAAAGTAACAAAACCTACCAGATGGGTTAATTCAATTGTCATTGTTGAAAAGCCAAATGGAAAACTTCGCATTTGTTTAGATCCTCGTAATTTAAATGAAGCCATACGACGTCCTCATTATCCACTTCCCACTTTTGATGATTTACGCGCTCAGATTTCAGGTTCGACAATATTTTCAAAATTAGATGCTAGTTCAGGATTTTGGATGATCCCGTTAGATGAAGAAAGCAGTGACCTCTGTACATTCAATACACCCGATGGCAGGTACAAATTTCTTCGTCTTCCATTTGGTATTAATTCAAGTAGTGAAATTTTTCATAGAACAATGGTTGAGTCATTCGGTGACCTTCCAGGAGTAACCGTATTTGTCGACGATATACTGGTATACGCCAACTCTCTAGAAGAACACAATACACGACTGAAAGCAGTCTTTGAGCGCGCTGCTAACTTGAATGTAAAGTTTAATAAGGCTAAATGTCAGTTTGCTATACCAGAAGTGCGTTATGTTGGTCATATTTTCAACAAAAATGGAGTGTCCCCAGACAAATCTAAGATTGAGGCCATAAAAAATATGTCTTCTCCCAGTAATATCAAAGAATTGCAAAGATTTCTTGGAATGATTAACTATCTTGGTTCATATATTTCAAATTTAGCGACAGAAACAGACATTTTTAGGGATTTGCTTAAAAAACAAAATGACTGGCAATGGACAGAACATCATGAAAAAAGATTCAAAAGTTTAAAATCGATCATTTGTCAAACACCTGTGCTTACGAATTTTGATATAAAAAAACCAATTAGAATGTCAGTTGATGCGTCCAAAAGTGCAGTCGGGGCAGTTATTTTTCACGGTAAAAATCCGATTGTTTACGCATCTAAATCTTTAACTCCTTGTCAAGAGCGATATGCTCAAATTGAAAAAGAATTATATGCAATTGTTTTTGGATGTAAAAAATTTCATCAATATGTATACGGAAAGATGGTTCATGTTGAAACTGATCATCAACCTTTAGTAAGTCTTTTCAAAAAACCACTTATAGATGTTCCTACTCGTCTTCAAAGGATGATGATTGCTTTACAGGCATATCATTTAATTGTTAGCTATACCAAGGGTTCAGAGATGTATATATCTGATACACTGTCCCGGGCTCCAATAGATAAATATACTGACAATGATATCTTCAATTTAGATGATTTGGATAAGAATGTTGAATTACATGTTAATTTGCTTACATCGAATTTGGCTATTACTAAAGAAAAATTAGACAAAATCCTGTTACATACTAGTCAAGACAATTGTTTACAAAAAATAATACTTTATTTCAAAAATGGTTGGCCAAATTGTAAACAAATGGTTGATCCAATAGTGTTGCCTTATTGGAATATCAGGGATGAGATTCATGTTGTTAACAATTTAGTTTTTAAAAGTCAGAGCCTTATCATTCCCATTTCTCTTAGGTCCGAAATTTTATCTATTTTACATGAAGGGCATTTGGGAATAGAAAGGACTAAAAACCAAGCTCGCGGTGTTGTATTTTGGCCTAATATAAATAATGATATAGAAAACAAAATTAAACAATGTGAAACTTGTTTGACTTTTATGAACAACAAAAGTAAGGAACCTCTTTTGCCGCATGAACAACCATTATTTCCATGGCAAAAAGTTGCAATTGATTTGTTTGATTTTAATAATAAAAAATACTTACTTGTCGTGGACTATTTTTCTAATTATATTGAAATTGCTTCGCTTAATAATACAAGTTGTAGTCAGGTTATAATAACCCACCTTAAATCAATATTTGCTCGTCATGGTATTCCTATTGAGCTGGTCAGTGATAACGGCCCCCCATTTAATTCAAAAGATTTCCACAGATTTTTATCTGAATGGGGTATTCAGCATATTACGTCTAGTCCATATTTAGCTAGGTCTAACGGTTTAGCAGAAGTATCAGTGAGAATTATTAAAAATATTCTAAAAAAATGTGAAGCTTCGGGTACTGATCCTTATATTGGATTATTACAATATCGTAATACTCCAAGAGGCAACCTTAGTTCACCTGCACAATTACTTATGTCTCGTCAACTAAGAACTAAACTTCCATCTAAAATTTCTAATTTTAAACCTAAGATTGTCCGATTTTCTAATCACATAGAAAAGAAATTAAGTAATAAGGAAAAAAGTGTACATTATTACAATCAACATTCTAAACCTAGTAGTTGTCAGTTAAATGTTGGTGATTCTGTTTATTTCCAAAAAGACCCAAATGTTAGAATGTGGTATAAAGGTACTATCGCTGCTTTAAGTTGTTTTCCTCGCTCTTATATTATTCGAGACGAATTTGGTAAATTCTTTAGAAGGAATATTCAACAAATAAAACAAGTTAACATACCTAAGACTATTACAGATGATACAAACATAGATAATAGGACTTATTTGAGTACTAGAAGTCAAACTTCAGATGAGAATAATCTAGTTAAAAATAATAATGAAGTTGTTGGTGCAGGGGAAGAAAATGGCAATGTTATAACGACTAGATCGGGAAGAGTGGTCCAAAAGCCCAATTGTTTTTGTTGTGCATAAAATTGTTCTTGTTATTAAAGTAAGTTTAGTTTGTACCTTGGAATAATCATTGTATTAGTTAAGTTTGCTTTTAAGAGGGGCATGTTATGTTATCTATTAATGGTTATATACGATCTCTTTGGGACAGGTGTGGTCTTTGGTTTTGATATGGACTAGGTATGTGACTTGTTATGTCAGATATATAATAAAATAGATTTATTGCCAAAAGTACTTCTTTCTTTATTTAATACACTCATCATATCATAACAGTGTGTAAGGACCTAGTAATGTGGCGCTCGTTTCTCTCTACTTATCTTGCAAGAGACGTGGTGTGAATGGATACATTGATTTGGCAGTCCAAGTGATATTTAGTAGGTAATAATTAATGAATTCGGTCGTTGAATGATTAATATAGGATTGAACAATTTACGTCAATAATTGCGTGTTCAATTTCTGTATACGTTAGTATTTTAGGAAAACAGCTACTGCCCACCTGATATGAAGTGCCCGAGCCCTATAAACTCTTGGATTGTAAGAAGTAACTCATTAGGAGCATATTGGTATCATCACGTACTCACAGGAATACGGCAACCTTCCAAGCAGTTATTTTTTGGCTTAGGTTCTCTGTGAAGTGGAGGTACGACTTCAATTGGGCTGCTTTGATGCTATCTACCTCTCTTAAAAACCTTTAAGATACAGGAGTGCATGTGTCATAATCCCGCAACGTAATATTACGTAGTAAAGCAATAAGAATGCTTTATAAACAAAACGCATTCTAATCAAACTGATTAGAAAAGCATTGGCAATTTTCTGTGCATGATTTGGTGTCGAATAAAATATTACACTTTTGGCAGAAAACTTACTTAAGTTACTTTAAATCATCATTATAACCAGATATGAAAAGTACTACATCTATACAATTATTATTTTAAATTATTCAATTTTTATTTTAATGATTAATAATTTTTAATATTTTAGCCATTCAATTTTTGGTTTTTTACTTATCCAACTTTTATATTTATATATAAATTATGTAGTTCATACTGTTTCCGCTCTAAAGTAATACTTTTTACCATACTGCAATGCAAGCACATGAGATGGATAATTTATAGCACCACGTACTTACCAACTGTTAGATAGATATCTTTCCCTAATGCCTTCCGATTCTTTTTTATAACGCATTCTAATTGATTAAAGAGAAGCTTTGACTCAGCAGCAAATTGAATTAATATCATACAAGTCGTATAGGATTATTAATGAGTAACATAACGCATCTCTTTATGAGTTTGTTTTGTCCATTTCCATTGTGGGTGGAGCTAGTGAGGTGAAAAATCTTATATACCATAAATGTAACTGAGTCGTAAAATTTTATAGCATGTTTATAATTCTCTGATAAAATCTGTAGTCATAGAATTGACTGTAGTTAAATAACAGTATTAAAATAATATTGAATAAGTTGATCCATAGAACTACGCTATACTAATAATTCTATCCGATACGATACTCATACTTATAGAGTTGAAAAGCTTTTAAATCTATAATATCTACTAATGATGTTTAAAAACAAGACATTTCAACTTGGAATAAGTCACAAAATATCAATAAATTAAGCATGAGATGAGCTCAATAGTCATATTTTAGTGGAATGCAATTATAACTGGGGTGTCGTGGAGACATCTAATAGGGGAGCCTCACGCGGTCACGCTGCACACACATTCAAATATTTATACGTACACATTGTTCTGTGACAGGGTTGTGACAAGAATGATAAATCTTATTAACGATAACATTGGTTTTTGACATAAATATTAACTATTTAATTTAAAAGTTATAAATATTTTACTTTATCGATTGTTCTCATTGCGACTGGACTGAGTTTTCGTTGAACATTAGCCATCTCTATCTGTCTGCTTTAAATGAGAAAAGAAATATACGAAATAGGATTGGAAGTAACATAAATTATATTTAATAAACCTATCTAAGAGTATTTCCCCCATTTCGGATACCGCTTAGTGAAGATAGGTGTATCTTACCTTTCCTTCCTTAAACCCTAAATGCCGCGCCCGTAACGTTAACTCTACTTTTGGTACAAAATTGATTAATTTAATTATATAATCTATATAAGCTACGAAATAACAAGAGACAGAGCATGGAAATATTTACAATAGTATAAAGTAATAATATACTGAATTCTTTACAGATATTTGATGTTCCCACTTTGCTAATCCATACGTGAGTGGATTAGCATAGTCAGAAGTTCATATATTTGCAAAGACTTCGGTTGAGATTACTTTCAAGCGAATAAGAGGAAACAAATCATAATCAGTATGTTTCTAAATAATTAAGATATTTATAATACGTCACAGAAATACGTACGTAGATAATAAATTATTAAAAAGATTCCAAGTGATTTCTTATTTCTAATTGTGTACGATCCCAGAGATATCAACTAATCGAATATGAGTACACGATAATTCCAAATTATGAGTCTGCTTGGCTAGCCAACTCAATGAAATATACATTTATTAACGCATGCTTGTTTATTAGTTCTAACTAGCAAATTTATTGATCTGACAAATCGGATGTGTCTCATACTAATTTCATTTTCATTTCCAGTAGGCAACACACCAGTCGTATTTTGTGTGTATCTTGTATAATTTGTGGAGAAAAATGAATGTGTTTTTTAAACATCTAGATAACAAAACTAAGTGTTAAATGTTAATTAATAATCCTATATCACTAAGTGACAACCCTATGCATCGTGTAACCGGACTTCACCCCTTAGGATTAGTCGCGTGGCTATGGGATTACCACTTCGGCCGCAAATGAAGAATTACTGCTTGCAATAAGTGGTCATTACTGGAAACTTCTTAAACATATTCAATAACATTTCCATGAAATAATTATAGTAATAATAATTGACCTTTGTTCCCCATCAACGCTTTGTGGCGCGCAGCCAAAACAAATGATAACTAATCCTGATATTTATAACATTGCAAACTAGAATACTGACGTAAAATATATTAAGCAACATTGTATTTATAAGACATCGCAATACAAATTTTGTTTGGTATTACCCTACGTTTAAACCATTGAAATAAACGATGTGCTGTTTTATTTTCGTTCAAAACATGTAAATAAAAACCACATTATCTATTAATATAAAACAAATTTCACATAATTTTTATGTATAATAACGTCATATTTCGCATAATTTTTATATATAATGACGTCATTAATAATGTTATCATTAAGTGTATTGCCATTTTCAATAAAATAAATGAAACACGCAGCACGTCTTTATGGAAATGTACATACACGACAGTGTATCTTAAACCTAAACTCATAAATAGCACTAACTTAACGTTTTACAAATTCAGAAGACGTTGTTTACACACAAATTTGTCTTGCACACATTAAAGTTCTAAAACAAGTAACATTTCATTACTTACTCATACAAAAATAATCCAAACAAATGGTCTTCCTTTGCGACACTTAGCGGTGCGATTAATTTTACATATTAAAGTTCATAACTCACGTAACTTTCGTGGTGAGCATCGTAAATAACGTTCTAAATAAATTCCGAATGTCCTTACAAGTTTTGTTTACATTTCAGATTCGAAACGTCACATGTATCGGTTTTGACAGTTGATCATAAAGAACTAACACAGATGCAGGGGCACATTTACATACGCGCTTGGGTCGCACTACACGCGTACCGTGCGCGAGTATATTTTGCGTTTCTGAAATCGTTTTTTATATTAATTTTGTTAGTTTTGCGTCCCGTTTTCAGCTCGTTTTTCGTGTGTCCGTCACACAGTTTGCGTTAGTACTGACCACAGCTTAGGGCGCCGGTCATGTGGCCGTGTGCGTGTGTGAGCTTTCTGCACGCGATCTCTTCGAGCTTAAACGAGTGGGGCGGGCGGCTGTGTGCGTGTAAACTTTACTTGTGGAAGTATCAGGCTAGACTCATTGACTGCGGCCCTTATTGTATGAATGTGGAAAAATTATAGTGTCGACTGTTTTGCCTGGAACATCGTTGCGTTGTTTATGTTGGTGGTGGTGGCACTTAACTCTCCCAATTTGCCATGGACGCTAATGTCCGAAGCTTTGTCCTCGGAGACATTATTTCTTACAAAGTGCTGTAATTAAAATCGCCCGGCGGACGCTGGACATTGTTAATCTTCCTTTTTGTCATATATATTTCAGTAAAATGTTGTATGCACTTTTAGTGCAATATTTTAGTGAACTGTTCATATAACACCGACTATAAGATCGATGTAATAAATAAACGAAATTAATTAGTTATATATAAACCAGAGGGAGACTTTGTACAAAAGTCATCTGCATAAGTACCTCCGTCTCACCTATTTCTACCGCTTATATTTATATAGTTGTGTTCCGGTTTGAAGGGTGAGATATGGCAGAGAAATTACTGGGTCACAGTTGACGAAACATCCTTAGGTCACAAGATTGGCAGCGCGCGAGTAACATCCCCGTGGTGTTCCGAGCTTCAATAGGCTGCGGTGACCACTTACCACTTTGCGGGCATGCTTGTTTGCGAATCTAGTTGTATAAAAAGAAAAAAACCAAGAACTTACGGTAGGCATTTTCAATTTATTCTTAATAATTGTAATAAATTTTAATTTAAATAACGAACTATCATATTTATCAGACAATATTTCGACACAAGTCTTGTCACAATGAAATTCTTTAATGTAGTAATTATTTGCTTTGTCAAAACTTTTAACCCTTATGCACATGAGAACAGACCAAACTGGACATTAAAGTTCAATTTAAAAATACCTCCTTACCAATAAGAACCATGAACTATGAATTCAAGAATCAGGCAAACGTTTTATCTTGACGTGCTCTTACTGATTAAACGTTTATTTTAAATATTTATTTATTATATTTATAAATAATTTAGTTTATCGTAAATAAATAATCTATCTGTCTATATCTCCACGCTAAATTCCTCAATGTATCATATAAAATAACTCCACTTAATAAAATCCATTGTTCAAATAGAAAACCACAAAATATTGACACTATGTAATTCAATATTTTTTTTTATTTAACTTCGGGAGGCTTCCAAGCATACGGCCAACCCGATGTAAAGCAGTTATCTATCGCAGGTTATTAAAGCTTGTAATATCGCAGGCTATTAAGTAGCACTCGCGCGATGCCTCATCTGCTGCTTACACAGCAACTCCCTAGGAGCTTACTGGTGACTTCACACACGCAGGAACACAAACCTCTAGGGAGTTGTTAATTGGCTGCAGTCTGTGAGATGGAGGTATTTCGCCAGACGGGCTGCTTTGATGCTCCCTACCTCTCTTAAAACATCCAGACCAAGACAATCAGACATGTTCACGCACACAAATGTTTGTCTTGTGTGGGAATCGAACCTACGAGCGTTGGTGTTAAAGTCGCGTCATTCACGACTGAGCCACCGACCTCATTAAAATTCTTCTGACTGATTGATGATCTGATTCAGACAATACCTTACACATCTGAATAGATTAAGGGATTCAAATACTAGCATATGACGTTAACCTGAAAACTTTATACTCCTTTTTTTAGAGCCGTGAAGCATCAATTTGCTTGCTTATTTGCCAACCGAAGTTGTATACGAAAGTGCAATTTCAATTTCTATTTTTCAACCGACAATTTCCAAAAACAATAAACGCGAGGAACAACGATGTCCAAAACATTAATCACGGAATAGTTAGCGCAGAATACATAATATATCATGTCCAGTCAAAAGTTGGTCCCGCATTCACAAAGTTAAAATTGCACATTTATCACCACACGCGTTGCTCCATTAAGAGATGTTTCTGTGCCATAAATCTCACTTCGATTCGATACTGCAGATATGAAGTAAACACGGGCTTCGGATACTGCACATACGTCATTTTTTACCGACTTCAAAATCGTGGAGGTTATTATTTCGACTGTGAGGTTTCTTTGTGTTTATGACGCGACATACTTGTCGATGGTGGACCAAATTTAAAATTTGTTTCATTTTTCGGAAAGCTGAGATTCCCGTTTGATTCTCAATGACTTTGCTTAAAGTTTATGCTAAATGACATACAGCCAGACCCATTGTTAGAGGTATCGCGTAACGTAAGTTGTATGTATGTATGTCTTCACGTCAGGTCCCTTGCGGGGTAGGCAGGGAAAACTGATCGCAATAAGACGTAGTCCTTACACACTTCACTCGCTTGTTTAACATTCATAGGTCTTTTCATTCCTGGTTCCAACGCCTCCTGATATCACCTTCTGATAAAACACGACCAATTTTGTCATAGTAGGTAAGTTACGCTTTATATTTGTCAATTGAGAATTCAATCAGATTTTGAACATTCGTTGTCAGTGGGATGCTGCATCAGGTTGGCTGTATGCTTGTAAGGCTTCCGACATTGTATGTAAAAAAAGGAATGCGGTGGAGGAAAGCATCGCGAGGAAACCCGCACGTCAAAAAAAAATCGGCCAAGTGCGAGTCGGACTCGCACACGAAGGGTTCCGTACCATTATCTATAAAAACGACAAAAAAAAACACGTTTGTTGTATGGGAGAACCCCTTAAATATTTGTTTTAATATAATTTAATTATTTATTCTTAAAATGAATATATAACTAAATATTCTGTGAATATTTCAAGCATCTACCTGTTGCCGCCTGTTGCAATATCGAGCAAAAATGAGCAAAAAAATCACGTTTATTGTATGGGAGCCCCCTTAAATATTTATTTTATTCTATTTTTTAGTATTTGTTGTTATAGCGGCAACAGAAATATATCATCTGTGAAAATTTCAACCGTCTAACTATCACGGTTTATGAGATACAGCCTGGTGACAGACGGACGGACGGACGGACGGACGGACAGCGGAGCCTCAGTAATAGGGTTCCGTTTTACCCTTTGGGTACGGAACCCTAAAAATATATTTCAAAAGACGTGTGACCGAGTCCGATAGATGCTTGGTTTTCTCTCTATGTGTAGTGGCATCCTAGACCGACGGCAATCGCTCAATGTCGAAATCAGTATCTGCGTTAAATCATTAAGTTTTAGTATTGTAAGCCGATTCTGCTAAAAAAGTGCAACTGCACGGCAGCGCGGCGTGTGTTAAAATACCTACATTTCGTCAAAATGTTGCAGTTGCAGTTTTTTAGTAGAATCGGCCTACTGGACTCTGTCAATCCTAATGGATTAGGAAATGGTAGGGAGAAGAGGAATATGTTTTGATCTTGTAAGGACCTCCGAAATGCTTGTAAAAATAATACGCAGAGAGCTGCTATTCTAGCGCCTATATATGTATGTATATTATATACATAGGAGGCATATAAGCATACGACCCAACTGATGTAAAGCTACCGTTTGAATGCTTGCAACGCATTAAGAATCACTCGCGCGCTGTTGCTACGAGTAATACAGCTACTCCTTAGGAGCATATTGTTGACCTCATTCACTCGCAAGAACACAACAACCCGAAGTTGTTATTTGGCTGCGGTTTTCTGTGAGGTGGAGATACTTCCCCACGATGCTATCTCTCTTAAGAATATGACAGTTTCACAGTCTAAAGATCCAGGATTCATTGAAAGGAAGACTGAAAGCGAATTCTAAATCTCTGTATTTTAGTCACAGAAGTTGCTGAATATTTTGCTCGAGAAGCGAAGCTAATCTAGCACGAATGTGTTTAATAAGGTGAGAAGGTGCTAAAAGTACATTTTTATAAGCCATGGGACTCGCTATTGCCCACATTTGTTATGCTACTTGAGTATTTGTTATGGGAGCTCGATGGCGTCGTTGCACGTGTCATTCTAACCAAACGCAGATTAAGCAACGTCGACCGCAGCCTGTCAAAGGATGGGTTTATCTATCTCGAGTTTCGGAGGGCACGTTAAGCCGTCGGTTCCGGCTGTTGTCGATAGATGACAGTCGTTAAGCTAAATCAGTGGCCCTCGGGCGGCTTGAAAACACTGGAGGCCAATCCGCATTTGAGCATCGTGGCGGAATATGCTTTAAACCTCTTCGGTTGAAGGGAGACCCGTATCCCTGCAGTGAATAAAAATTTTGACGAGTTCGGTGTCGCCGCGGTTAATAATTCGACTTTGACACCAACGCTCGTGGTTTCGATTCCCACACAAGACAAACATTTGCGTGCATGAACATGTCTATTTGTCTTAGTCTGGATGTTTATAAGAGAGGTAGGGCGCATCAAAGCAGCCCGTCTGAGGATGTAACTCCACCTCAAAAAAGCGCAGCCAAATAACATCTCCCTAGAGGGTTGTTGTATTCCTACGTGTGAGTTAGGTCAACAGGAAGTTCCTAAGGAGTTGCTGTGTTAGCTGCAGAGGTGGCATGGCGTAAGTGATACAAGCGTTCATAGGCTACTGTAATCGATTTACACCAGGTGTGCCGTTAGCTTTGACTTTGTATAAAGAAAAGAAACGAAAGATTTATGTTCAGTTATCCGTAACGACGTATTTTTGTTCAATTTGAAGTTCCTGACCAAAAATACTATCATCCGTTGCAAAAATTTCTGACCTATCAATATTTTTTAAAACACTTTTATTTTCTTTTAAAGTAAGATTCACATTTGCTTACATCTTTACACTGCACATTGTAGTAATTATAAGTTGCCTCATTTAATTATTTGTTGCTTGCCCGTCAGTGGTCCCCGCCCAGCTTTGGCTTAAGTACCGACCATCAGAGCTGTCTCAAGGTATGAATAAAGACCCTTTTGTTTATTACTATGAGAACATTTGATGAATGAGTTTTGATTGAGATGTTTGAATAAAGGAAGCAATTAAACAGTATTGAATGGTTGTTGTGTCTATAGAAATCACACATAACAGGTATTCATTTTCTGATTTCAAATTTGATGTAATAGTACTGTAGCACCTATGTAAAAAGTTAGTATGTATGTACGAGTATATGCATATCTTCACGCCAGGTCCCTTGCGGGGTAGGCAGAGAGCGCCATAAGACGCGGTCCTTACATACTTCACTCGCTTCACTAAATTTCATTTTTTTAAGAGATTTTTTTAAGAGAGGTAGGGCGCATCCAAGCACCCCATCTGGAGAAGTACCTCCACCTCACAGAAAACTGCAGCCAAATAACAACTCCCTAGAGGGTTGTTGTGTTCCTGCGTGTGAGTGAGGTCACCTGTAAGCTCCCATGGAGTTGCTGTGTAAGCAGCAGAGGAGGCATCTCACTTAATATATCACAAGCGTTAATAGGCTATTCTTCACTTTACATCAGTAGGCCGTATGCTTGTATGCACCCCGAAGTAGTATATTAAAAAAAAAAACATAACTCTTTTCATGCACGCTCGCCGGTTCCCGGGGCTCCTAACATCACCTTCTGATAAAACACGACCAATTTGGTCATGGTAGGTTAGTCTCGGTCTCCCTCGGCTCCTACATCGTTCCACTTTTGCATTGTGTATCTGTTTCGTCATTCTTTCGTCCCGCATTCTTTCTACATGTCCAAACAACGGAGCATGCCTTTTTTTATTTTAACACTGACACTCTCTTTCAGACCAACTCTTTCTCTCACGTCGTCATTACAATTGTGATTTGAAAAGTTAATAATGACTGTAAAAGTAAGTAACTATTTAACTTAATAGATAGTGTAGGGGGGAAAATGAAGAAACTAATTCATAGATCTCTATACGTGGGTATCAGTAGGTTTACGAATATGTTTTGACGATCTCGGTGCCGCAGTGGTTAGTAACGCTACTTTAACACAAAGCTCGTGGGTTCGTTTCCCACATAGGAAAAGCATTTGTGTGCATAAGCATGTCTGCTTGTCTTCGTCTGGATATTTTTAAAAAGAGTTGGGGCGCATCAAAATAGCCCATCTAGGTAGTAACTCCACGTCACAGAAAACCACAATCAAATAATAACTCCTTTGAGAGTGCTCCTAAGGAGTTGCTGTGTCAGCAACAGAGGTGGCATTGCGCTGTGTTGAGTAATACTTAATTGAACTTTAATTGCAAGCGCTCTTGAGCTATAAATGCTTTCATCAGGTGGTCCGTATGCTTGTATGCCTCCCAACGTTGTATAAAAAGAATGTAACTTACATATCCAGAGCCTTTTAGTAGTCACTTCAGGCAGCAAATAAAAGAAGCCCTATCGTAAGGGTAGCGTAATCAAACCATTCGGACGACACCACCAACGCTAACTCAGTGTCTCCTCGGGAGCTTCGAAAGTATCCTCATTACTGACGGGATAGCGCTAGGAAGAAGAAGAAGTTTTGAATAGCTAGTATGATAATGACCTATATTGGCAAGTTTCTTTCGGCATTTCTTCTTCGCCAATGGTCATTTGAAATGCTGGTAGATTAAAAAAGAGAAAAACTTAAAAAAAAAAAATATAATATTGAAAATGTAAGACGTGTCTAAGTGCCCGTGAGGGTCTAAAGGCAAATAAAGAATTTTTATCTTTTATCTTTTATCTTTAAAAAAAAATGGAGATCGGAGGTGTTCATACGCACCTCTCAACATTTATTATAAATCAGTTTTGTACGAAGTTGAATATATACATTTTAGCAATTGTGTACATAGTCCGGGTTTACGAGTATATAGTCCAGATTTCAACAATTCTGTTGAATGGCTTGAAGAGCAGCTTTTATACACCAAACCGGCCATAGCCGAACATAACAAAGTGCACAAAACAACTCGACATTTATTAAAATTCCGCCCTGTACTTACCAGTTATTATCATAAACATCGTCCAGTTACTGTACAAAAATTAAATAGGATGGACGTCATATGGCGTACGAACGGAAGTGCGTATCGTCTGTCAGCCCTTTAATATTATAATGAAACGTTCTCATTTTCTTTCAACTGACCACTTACAAAGAAGACAATGGGATACAAATGCTTGACGTGGGCTCATCCGGAGGGTTCGCTCGGATTTGGAATTCGTTTTGTTACTCGTAAGTGCGAAACGCGTTCTACATTTAAATATTGAAAAATATTTCATTTTGTTTCTTTTCTTTGAAATCAGTGACAAGCACGCAGTCCGCCTGATCGTCATCTCTAGTGACTAGAGGGTCGACAATGCGCGATTGCTGCAATCGCCATCCATCTTACGCCCTTTTTGCACAGCCTCATGCTGTATTTTCTGGGTCTCAAGCGGACATTCCACATGTTAATATTTCGTGATTCTGCCGGATGGCTCTAAGACATTATTACGGGTGACATTAAGTAACGTGACTAAGATATTATTGGATATTAAAAGGGGTGCCACTTCTTATTGTCTCAAAATTAAGAGAAGATTTTGGATTGAAAATATTTACCAAATTTAAATAGAATAACACTTTAAGATCTACGAATACTTCCCTCTTCCTTATAGCGTTATCCCGATTTCTAATCCATTAGGATTGGCGAAGTCCGCTATCTAAGCCTAAGGATTTGGCGAAGATACTTATTTTTACGTCGAGAGACTGCCATCAAACTTCTACAATCTAGAGGAAAAACAAGACCTTTGTTAGGTAAGGTAAATATAATTTCTTGGACATGGGGGGTTTCTTACGATGTATCCTACACCGCCGCGCAAATGATATTACAACTACTACTACACTACTACAACTTCACGCCAAATCCCTTGCGGAGTAAGCAGAGAGAACCGACCGCCACGTGACTGGTTCCTTACACACCTCACTCGCTTTTTTACATTAATTACCCTTCATTTGATATTACAAATATGTGCATGAATGCGACGAATTTAGTGTTACATGATAGCTTTCGAACTGGCCACGAGCCACTAGGCTATCACTCCTCTCACCAAAGACAGTTAGTTTTGTAGGTGTAAAAGTAGATGAAGCTTTGTGAGAGTCACGTTACGCTGAAACGCGTTTAGCCTTTACTTGCATCAGCTGATAGATACGGACTAAGATTAAAAAATCTGTGTAAAATCCACGGAGAGATATAGTTGATTATCATCAGCATATATTTACCTACTACTGTATATAAACGCTTTCTAATGATTTCCACCACTATGAAAGTCCCCGATTTCGGTATACAATCATCTTCGCGAACGAGTTATGGCCGAAGGTCCATTCTGAAAGCGAACGTCCAACGCTTCATCTACTCATTCATGGGATATGACTAAGTCTAAGACTTTCCTATGCCATTTGATATCAATAACTCATCAGATTACGCAGACCAACAATCATTTTAATTTACTGACTTTGAAGGTTACAGCTTCGGCTCTATACCGAATACCCGAACAAATGACTCTTCGTTGCTCGTTATATTTTTTTAAACCTGTGGACTAACTGATCTTGTGGCCTGTAGGTATGTCTTGTCGTGTATGATATATTCAGATTTTTAGTATTGGTGTTTATATTATGGATATAATATATTGTTCATGTTAAGCATGAACGTTTTACTGCGTAACACGGACAATCGCCAGGCGAGGACTTTTACAACAGGGGCGTTTAAAAAGTGACGCGTTAAGGCGGTCGCCATACACAACGACCTAAATATTATCGTATCGCTTGAATAGTTTTGAAATAATCCTTAATCTGTCAAATATAAAACTTTAAGTTATTGGGAGACCGTACAAATCGCTATGTAGTGTTTCTAGAAAGATCAATGATGTTAGTTTGCTCGCATGTTTCAGGAGAACTTTTGATAAAAAGTTAAAAGTCTCTCTAACTATAACTTTACGCCAAGTTCCTTGCGGGGTAGGCAAAAAGACATTTAAAAGTCACGTTTTAATGTCGACTATAAATCGATTTGCTTAAAAAATTTAAAAGATTTTTTATTTTACTATTTGTTTAGAGCATTGCAGCGTGAATACTTTTTTAACTAATTACCTCCTGTGTACAGTTTTGCATGTACCCATACATAGGGGTGTTCCTTTTTGTCATAAAACATATGTTCTCTAGGGCATATGTTCTACCTATCTATATGCCAACTTAACTCTATGTGTACTTTATTATGATTTGTTCATCAGTTATTATGATTAACATAATCAAAATAAGCACGAATAATAATAATGGATTTGACGAAAAAATGTTCCGATAGTCTTCGCTTTATTACTATGTTATGAATTTATAGTAATAATATTTCTTTATTATCTGAGAGCATTAACATTGGTTAGTAAGACTGTAATTAAAATCTACGTTAGTCGAGTAACATAGTTTGGACGTACAATTTTTATTTTTAAGTTCATTTTAAAATTTATGTGAGTAGAATAGCAGTAACTTATCGTTTTAATATATTATGCACCTACGAGACACTCGGTGCGGATGACAAAGTACTTCCAATCGTCCGCCTTATATTTCTGTTATCAGCCCAATGTAGTTCCTCGGTAGAGGCGTGTGAATATCTTCAGCAACAGTTTACAGGATGCTGTTGTCACTCCGACGCACTCTCCTTATTTGAGATGCTTTTTTGAATGACGGTACTAAATCATGTAGATCCCAGCACAGATTTATCGAGCTCTAGCTCGAGGTGGCAGTTCGATTCCCAAATAGGACAAACATTTATGCATGAACATGTCTGTTTGTCTTGGTATGGATGTTATCAATGTATCATAAGTATGTATTTACGTATGTCACGTTTATCAGTTGTCTAGTGTCCATAACACAGGTTTCGCTTACTTAGGCGCCAGATGGCGTTATGTAATTTGTCCGATAATATTTATAATTATATTAAGTAACCGTGTAGTAATCATTCTATATCTCTTAAATCACTGTAGATACCTATGATTTAAGAGCTAATAATTATTATTTCCGAAAGAATTACATTTACAAACAAAGCAAAGTTGTACTATCGGTACTGCACGACCGTTACACATACGAAAACATTTATTATTTTGCAACATTATATGATATATATACTACACTAATACACTTAGACCAATAGAAACAGACAAATGTGTAGAAGTCGTACTCACTACCCTCGATGTTATTGCAGTCAAGTTAACCATTCCACCTTCAAGATAGTTATTTTTGCGTTTAATATAGTCAAATGTGGAATACATACCTTCTGTCTTTTTTGAAAAGCGATATTTGGCGAGACTAGTGCGTCTGAGTGTCCACTGAACGTTCCAGACCTAAAAATCTGCATTTTGTATTGCAATAGACTGAAAACAGTTAGTGAACAGTATCCAAAGACAATGTTTTATGAAAAATCTACCTATCTATCTATAACTTCACGCCAAATCGCCACGCGGGGTAGGCAGAGAGAACCGAGCGCCACGTGACTCGATACTTACATACCTCACTCGCTTCTTTAACATTCATTGCTCTTATGAAAAAGTTAAACGCATATATCAGTAATGAATACCGTACGGGAATGAATGAAAGAAATTCTAACAATATTCATTACATATTTTTCCATACCATTACAAGTAACAAACGTATTTGAGCGTTACGATAAATATTAAATATTATGTTATTTCTTACAATAATTGACTGAAAATATTGTAATGAAGATATAAAAAGTTTAATGTACATGTAAAATTATTTTACGACCGAGTGTTACCAGTTCGAAATAATGTTTGTGGTTACGCGACGGTGTAAAGACGGTCCCTTTTAAAATTGAAAGTGACGTAAGTGCTGTTTTAGTGCGCAATCGGCGGGCGAAAGCCGTAAATCAAAGTTTTAGTGTCGAAATGTTGGGATGCGCTGGCCACTGGGGTGGCCACACTTAAACCTTTTTTTTAATGTTTAAAAAATATTATGTTAAAGAAACAATATGTCATTCTAGGGAGCTTGACTCGTTCGTCTATTGTTCGAAGACGAATGATGTGCGTATAATAAAATATAACATTTGCATACTCGATGACATTGTTCAAAGTTGTTGAAAACTTTCGTGGTCAAAATTCTTGGGTACAAAATCATATTTGCCATGAATGTTTATTTAAACATATTCAGTACTAGTTCTCGTCTGCGGTTTCTCTTATATGGATTTTTTAAGTCTCGCGGCAACTATAAATACTTCCGACAGTAACATTAATAACGCTATATAAATATAGCTGCTGGGCGGTAGAAGTAGGTGAGACAGAGGTACCCACGCAGACGACTTATGTACAAAGTCTCCCTCTGGTGATCACCACATCAACCCTTACCATCCCACTGCAGGGATACGGGTCTCCCGTCAACCGAAGGGGTTTAGAGCATATGGAGTATGCACACGCTACTAAAATGCGGATTGGCGGAGTTCTAACAACTATAATAACTACTCCTGCTGCTATGTTGAATTCATATCCTCATGCATGCACTGGACACATATCAAATATTTGAGTATCTACCCGCAATTTCAGGGAGATATAACTATAAGTAATAAATAATAGGACATAATCACGATCTAGCTGGACCAGTGATAGCCCAGTGCTTAAGGAACCGGCCTATTGACCAACTGGTCTACGGTTCGCATCCTGGAGGGGGCATATACTAACTAAACTCATGTTTTCGGATTTATATATATTTATATGAAAATATCGTGAGGAGACGTCCAAGAAATCATATTTGGAAAGACGTGTAACCTAACCTAAGAAAGATCTGGTTTTCCCTCGGGGTTGTGGAGGTCTGACGGCAGTCGCTCCATGTCTGCCTGGAGACCTTCACAAAATCTAAAAATCAGTGTATTCGCCAATTCCGTAATGGTTTAGGAAACGGGATAACGCAAAGAAGAAAAATCACGATCTACCTGATACCCACTCGATTCCGTACGATGGTGTCATCGCAGCGCTCACCGTATGAATTGAGTGAAGTTCCCGAATTGTGAACAAAAATTGTTTAGGAGTTACACGGGAAGTTTCAGCGAATCCTTAACGGGTCTGATGTAGACGCCTTCCCCGGAAAGAAAACATCTCGCATCGGTTGCCTCGTAATTCAGTGATTTCTTCGGGAAACCTTTGTTTAGAGTGTATAATTACGAACGAAAATATCAAAACCAATAAATACCAGAAGTATATCCTGAAGTACGATCGACGCTGGAACGGTAACATGCCCGACAAATGTTAGATTTTCGTTTGTTCTCATACTGTTAACAGCGATTTTCGTTTATTACCGACGCCAAAAGAGGGGTGTTATAAGATTGACTGCTATGAGTGTGTGTGTATCAGTCTGTGCACAGTATATACTGTATCCGGCAAACTTGACGAGTTCATTTTAATACTTTATGTAATGACGAGCTCGGTGGCGCAGTGGTGAAACGCGCTGTTACGCTACTTTGACACCAACGCTCATGGGTTCGATTCCCACACAGTACAAACATTTGTGTGCATGAGCATGTCTGTTTGTATTGGTCTGGGTATTTTCTATGTCTAATAAGTATGTATTTACAAAAAAAAAATATGTATTTACGTATGTTTATCAGTTGTCTAGTACCCATAACACAAGCTTCGCTTACTTTGGGGCTAGGTGGCGCTGTGTAATTTGTCCGGCAATATTTATTTATTTATAGTCATTCAGATCAAGTCTCGTCTTTTATATTTCATAAAACGGATATGCCGTTTAGTCGACATTTGACAGATTCTATATTTGACAGATTCTACATTTGAAGTTTTATGAAAAAAGTGAGAGAATAGTCAGTAGTTAGTAAGGGTCGGTAATGGTGAAGGATAAAGTCAAAGTCAAAATCTTTTTATTCAGTAAAAATGGCTACATTTGTTTGGAATCGTCACAATTTTTTTCCCTACCGTGCAGTTTATGACTAGGTGAGCACTGATAAAAATACTGCCAAATTACGTTTACAGATACGTTTTAACATAAGACTTTTTAGTTAACTTTAGTAAAAAAGCGTAATAGAATCTGAGATCAACACGTAAAGAGAGAGTCGCGTTAGTAAATATGTATATAATTAACAACATACATTCAATCGCGGCACTGAATTTGGAATGACTGAAACTACTATCAAAGTGCTTATCTTTCAATAACGTGTAATTTGTTAGGAACGGGTGCAGTTTTCACATCACTCAATAATGCTACTCAATATTCTCTGTGTCTGACTGAAATTCTCTGTTTCTGAGTGATTTGTTGGTATAGTATAGTATTCTTTGTAAATAGTGAACCATTGATGAACTGTCTACCTTTTTCTTGCTACTCGTATGTTTGAATTCACGTACGAAACGTTGCATTTGTGACACGCTGATAAGGTGTGCAAATTGGCATTTTTCTTTTAAGATAAAGATAAAAATTCTTTTTTACCTTTAGACCCTGATGGGTACTTAGACACGTCTTACATTTTCAATATTAAATCTTATTAATTTTTTAAGTTGTTCTCTTTTTTAATCTACCAGCATTTCAAATGACCATTGGCGAAGAAGAAATGCCAAAAGAAACTTGCCTTTAGGTCTTTTATTTTTCAAAATCATCTTATACATATTACAATAAATATAATTATATGAGTGTATATATAGTGATATCAAGTGGTACAATTAAAGCTATATTAATTCATGTGC